>VZTU01026345.1:255835-283747 GCA_013400835.1 Zapornia atra
TTTTTTTTTTTTTGGAGAATCCTAGATCTTCTAACAAACCCTCATGCTGTGTCCCCCAGTAACTTAAAAGTAATTAAGCAAAAAGTAACCATTTTCGACATCTATCATTTAATTTGAAATTACATATGGATTTAATGGAGGGGGAGGAAATAGTGCTTTGAGAGATTAGTTCTTAAATTTTGATTTAAGAACTGAGTTATTAGCTGAAATAATATGAAGCGGGGCTGCTTTTTTTGACCTTTCTAAAGTCTAGCCTAGTCAATTATTACAGCAGAGCAGGGAACCAGAGAACAGCTTTGAATCAGTCAGACCCAAACTGATTTAAGTTTGCATGGGGTCGAATAAGACATTAGTTAAAAATAACTAATGCATTCTTTGACCTCCGTAATGAGAAAGGACATTTACAGGTTTTTCACTATACATCTGATCCTGTTTATTCTGATTTGTGATTTAAAGATGGACTGGACCTTCTCATAGAGGTCTGGATAATATTTTAATGGCTTTATTTATTTAATTATTTTCCGTTTCTTGCATGTAAGTATTCTTTCAGTTATGCATTATCTCCATCAGTTTATATTGTGGCTGTACTTTGAGGTAAGATTGAATAAGGCAGACAACCACAAATCCCAGATTGTGCTGGAAGGCAGGAGCGGGATCACTATGGCTCCCACCTCTCTGCAACCTGCTTTAAGAGCAAAACTCAGATTAGTGCTGAAAAACCTGCTTTATTGCTGTTTTCCAGGCAAAATTAGGCAGGTACTAGGGCTGGAAGACTCCTTCCTTCTGAGATCTCAATTATCTGATCCTTCTCTTCTCCCTGAGCACCCCTGCATTGAGGTGAGGGGGAAACTTAACCCACACCCCTGTGACCTGGGGAAAGGTAGCTAAAGGCACATTAGTTCCACATTCAGTGGGAAGAGAAATTTCTGTGAAATACTGGTTAAAGAGGGAGAAAATAAAGCTGAGAAGAGGCTGAGTGGTGTGTGGGAAAGGGAGAAGGAACCAAGAGAAAGGAAGGGGAAGGAGCATTGATGGCAAAGTGGACCCAGCCCTGCAGAAAGTTTTACACTTGAAAAGGTCCCAGTTTTGGCCATTTCTTCAGGCTGCAACTCTTCCTAGGAAAAGATGAGAAAATAGAATTGGTTTCCATTTTTTTATCTAGATATCTCTCATTTCTGGATGCAATTCATTGTCACCTTGCTGCCACTCGATGCGTTGTCCGTTTGGTCCTTTAGTGTGCAAAGGCTCCGTAGCCCTGATTGATGCCTCTGCCTTTTCCTGTTGTATAATCTGAGAAGATGTCTTTATAACTAGTATATTCGGGGTGCTAAAGAAAAACATTGGTATGTCAGGTTTCCAGAGATTTTAAAATAGGCCAGCTGGCTTCTTGGAGTGCACAGCTTGAAATGGTCACTTCCATTTTTGCCTGAGCAGTGCTGCCGTCAGGAGGAGTGTTGATTAAATTGACCGCAGTCCAAGGTTGGGAGAGAGCATAACACAAAGCGACTTCTCCCCAAGGCAAGGAGAAGATTCCTGATGTGCCCAGGGACAGAGCGTGATTCCCCCCACCCCCGCCCAAGCTGCAGTGTTTACTTTAAAATACTGTTTCCTTAATAAAAGAAGATTCAGCTTTTACTATTAAATTTGCTTAACAACTTAGGTTATATTTTGTCTCTTTTACCCAGCTTCACACCTAAGTGTTCAGCAATTTAGATATCTCCTGTTGTCCTAAGGGTTCAGTAATACAGTTTTCAGGAATAAAGGCTGCTTATATGTCTAAGGCCTTGTATTATTAACAAATATAAGGGTATATTTCACTAAAGAGATGATTCCCACGCTTGTTTCTATTTAATCAAATGGTTTCGGAGATATTTGCTTTCCTCATCCTTAGTGAATCTGTTCTTAGGGGCATAACCCGGTCAATGGGAGTGAATGAGTAAGGAATTTATTTGTCTGCTCTGCTGCTCCCATAGCCTCTGTGCAGCACCTAGAGCAGCAAGACCCCAATCCAGCAAGGTGTCAGACCCTCAAGTCCCATTTCAAAGCCCTGAGGAATTACGGGGTTTTCATCACATTAAAAGAAAACATTGGGAAGGTGTCAGAAAGAAAGAAATGTTACCAGTGTGTCAGTACAGAAGGATGGGGGGATCTCTGACATGCTTCAGGAGCATCACTGTGAATAGAGGGTACCCATCGAAAGCAGGAGTCATCTGAGGATCCTTTCTCTTGGTGGTACAACATTAACACAACAGTCCCATGGCTCTCTCCGCTCTTCAGCAGGAAAAAACTGCTGAGTAAGAAAAGATAGTGGCACCCCAGGCTAACAAGCATGTCTTCACACTTTCTATACACTTTGCACCTGAAATATTATCTATTACTTCTGATTGTCCCCCAAATCCAACTCATTCATTGTGTTTCATCCTATCCCTTTTTCTAAGGTTGTTTTTTTTCTTATTTTTCTTTTTAGTCATGTTTGCAAAGCTTCCTTGCAGCCCCCACACACCTCAGCACTCACTGCGGATGTAACAGTAATCTTTTATAATCAGAAATAGGTATAATTGTGTGTCTCTGGCAAAGGAGCTTGACTGTCAGAGGATTAAGCCACATCCTGATCAATGGAAGTGACTTCCTAAAAAACAGGGCAGGGAAAGACTTCCTGTAGTTAACAGCAATAAAGGAGAGGAACTTTAAAAACAACTCTCTATTTGATAACTACAGAAATCTAGCTAAGTCTTAGGGATTTAGCCAGGGAACATATTGGTTCCAGCAGACTATGGTAAAGTTAATTAAGGATGATTAATGGAGCATTTTCCTTCCAATGATATCTGTGACAGAACAAAGCTGTCTGAGGCTTGTCAAGCAGAATTTGAGTTGAATGAGTATTTATGTGATCAAATCTGAAGGGCTGCCTCTTGACAGAGCAAGGATTCATCAATCAATTGCGCTGGCTTGCAGTGGTGGGAAATTGGTCTATCAGCATAGCTCTGCTCCCATCCCCCATTTTTTCATTCAATCATCCCTTAGGCTACAATGCATCTTTAGCTTTTACCTCTGACCACCTTAAGGGCTATCAGAGAAAAGTAAAAGCAAGAGCTAAAACATCTATTATAGTGGTTATTTCTCAGCTGTACTCATAGAATTGATTTCTTTTAAGCAGAGGCCCGGGCACTGTAAAGCGATACAAGCCTGTTCAATGAATTAATTGGTTTTAATAGAAGTTTAGCTTTGAGCCTGAAGAATATGTAGTGCTCTCTTGCTAGAAAGTCTCCTATTAGGGAAACCACCTGCACAAAAGGCCCCGGTCCTCTCTTAATCTCACTGCCCTCATCATAATCACTTCGTTTAAAAAGGCAAGATCCTTAATTTAGAAGGAAGGGGCACCGTGTGTTCTCCAGTTTCTGGGCATTTAATCGCACGTCAGCTCTTAGAGGGGGAATATTGGCTGTGTGTGGTTGGCTGTGGGTTGCACTCACAGCCCTTTGGTTCCCCAGGACATAAGTCATGCCAGGATTTGGTAAGAGGAAGGACGCCGTCATGAATATGCCAATATCTTTGTTTAATGAACACCTCAATTTCTTTCACTGCTGTAGGGATTAAACAGAACTAACCAACAGTCATGTAAAATGATGTGTATCTCATGGGAAATTCATAAAAAGACAATTCTGAGTCCTCCTCTGAACAGAGTTGGGGCAGGTATCCTTCCTATTTCAGGAGGCACAGGTTTAGCTCCATTTTCTAACCCAGAATATAGATTTTTTTTATTTAACAGCTGAATGCTCAATCTTTGTTCTTTTGGGAAACGCAAAACACACACGTGGTATTTAAAACCAAAAAGTCATGACAGTTATTCAACATCTCAATCTTTAGCCTCATAGAACACTATCCTTAGATGTATAGCCTGTGTAAGCCATTTATTGTTCAGCAGTTTAGACTGATCATCCTTTTTAAAGAGAGAGGCACCTCTTTGAGGCAATTCACCCTTTTCCTATAAACACCTAGGTGAGGATGATGAGGGTTGCAATCAAGAAGTCTAATCTCTCTCTAAGGGGAGCTTGACGTCGACACCTACCTTTGAAATGTGTAAAGCTACCAGTAAAAATAAAATCTGTGAGAAGTGGATTTCTTTCTTTGGTGCAGTCGTAAGCTCGGTTGCGTGTCTCCCTCACTGGCTTTGCACTCTAATCTTCCTTCTTAAGTTACTGGTAGAAACCAGATTTCTAGGACTTTAGTGAATTGGAAAATTGAAGTTCTGCCTGGTAATGATTTTGAGGTGTGGTACCTACCTCAGCCAGGCCAAGTATAAATTAGAGAGGATAAAGTCAAGAGTTTTTCCCCATATTTGCATACTTTACATAGAGAAGCAGAGAAGACCCTGGTGTGCCCTGACCTAAGGAAGAATAATACCTCAGTCATGGGCTAGTCCTTACCAGTTTCCATACTGGATTATTCACCTGAGAGCAAGTATCTTCCCTGTGTATGCCAATTTTATATAAATCCAAAGAGATCTGTAGATGCAAATAAGCCCCATAGACTTTGTTGGTCCAATATGATTATTGTTGAGAGCATTTCTTTCCATCAGTAGAGAATACTATTTCATATGTGCAAGCAAGCTTAGAAACCAAATGTCTAAATATTTAACCAATGTTATTTCAAAGAATTTCATTATTTATCTTCTTTATGATTTATATTATCACATTCTCTGTCTGTAGTTGCGGTTTATCATAAGCAACCCATCTGCTGTAACAGCCAAATTGGAACATTCATGTAAGATGCGTTCCGATATCATAAACATGACAAAAGATAGATTACATTTAGTCTTTCTCCATGTTTAACCAGTTTAATTTGTTTCCTATGCAGAAGAGGCTCTAAATTTACTTAATATATGTTAGCACTTAGGAACATGGTTAGGAACATGACTAGGGTCTTAACCTATTCGTAAATAAATGGGAAGCTTCCTGTCTGAGTAAAAGAAAGAGAGAGAATTTATGTCAAACAATCAGGAATTTAATACATAGTGCTCTATTAGGATGTCCAGTTTGTGTACATACTCTTAAGGCATGATTACGAATAACTTCACTTCTTATAAACAATGTGACTGAAGAAATTACTCACAGATACAACAAAAAGGGAAAGAAAGGTAGGAAGTTTTAGCTGCAGCCAATAAAGGAATTACTTTCCCTGAAAAGGTTAAAAACTCACGCATTTATTTTTGTTGCCATAATATTTGTCTTTGCAGGTTTAGCTTTCTTAAGAATCCCAAAGAAGATGCTGCGTCGGGAAAGATTTTAGTGACCTGGGTTCAAAGTCATATCATAGATCCAACATTTTCTCCGACAGCTCTGGTTTTAAAGTAACCCTAATGCTGGACTAAATCTGTGAAGTGACTGTCCGTATTTATATCGCTCTACAGAGAGCTTTTAGTGAGTACAGGCTTGATCTGGCAAGTTGTTGAATGCCTTCAACTTCTGTCGGCTTCGGTGGAAGCCAAGGGTCCTCAGCATGTGGCCAAGAGTGCTCAGCACCCTCAGGACCCGGCCCAATGTGGTTTTTCACATTGAAAGGTCAAGTAGAGGGCTTTTCATTTCAAGCTAGAGAGTCATTCATTTTTCTCTCTTAAGGTAAAAGTCACATGATTAGAGAGTGTGTGATTAACTGTTAAGGAAACAATGTCCATAATGATATATAAAGGTGTTGCTTTCAAAAGTTACGGTTGGATTTCTTCAGAGGTGTTAAATATATGGTGGTCCAATTCCAAGTAATTCATGAATACTAAAAATAAATATAAGCTTATTTCTGCAACGGTGATTTACTACTAAGCAATTTTGAGCAAATATATTCACATTATAGGATATGAATACAAATCAAACATAACTGAGCTGGCCTTTATGAGAATGAAGTGTCAGTGCATTTGAAAATATGTGTAACTCCAAACTTTAATCATTTTACCAGCACGTTAATATTGCAATTGATTATTCTGTGTTCCTGAATGTTTAAGGTTTTCCTATTGATTTGTCTGCTATGGGGACTGCACTCCTTCCAGGGCTATCCGACACTTGGTCCTTCCCAGGTTGGGGTACTACTAGTATGTTTGATAAAAGAGCTTATCCTGTTCTAAAGTCCTTGCTTCCAAAGAGAATTCACACAACAGGAGTACAGAGACAAGGGAAAAGAATGGTGGAACTAACAAGTTACACGTGTGCCTTCGCCAGCATCAGATGGGTTTTCATTGCATCTCTGCTCCTGTCGTTTTCACGGAATGCAGTTCCCAAGGTGGAGATTTCATCCTCATTTCTGCATGTGGAGTATTTTATATACTGTCAGCACCAGGAAAAGCAATGTGTAACACGCTGGGGTTCTTGCTATGGTAGCATTACACTTGCTTAGGTGGGAAGGTGGCACCAGGACTGCTCGTATTAGCTGAGATCACAACAACCCTTCTATCCTAGTGCACTACTTTTTTCAGTCTTTACTCAAAATTATTTGGGAGCTTCATCACCAGGACAGCAAAAATGAGGAGACCTATGTGATGGGTGGGGAATTAGTGACATCGCAATGGTTCTTGCTTTAGAATGTTATAGTCAAAGAGAGCGTTAATGGATGCACATAAAAGAGGAGGCAACCAAGACTTGTCATCTTGGCAGCAGCTGTAGCATGCCATGAGAGTAATCCTTATGAATTCAAAGAGGAATTTGAAGGAGAGTTGGGAGGAGCCCAGTGAAATGGCTTTGCGGGTGTTTGCAGTGAGAGCCTCCTCCGTCTGGAGGGCAGGGCTGGAGAAAATGCAGCATTTCCAGGGTTGCCTCTGCAGTCTGTTGTTAGAAGGGGAGTTGATGTTGTGTTTCCATGTGGTGGTGGCACAGACCATGGGCGGTAAATCTCAAAATGCCCTGAAAGATGGCAGTTTTTGCTTGAGGGGATGTATAGAAGAGGGGTGACAGAGGGCAAAGCAGTGGGGATAAAGAAAGAGCAACAGTATTGATCTGTGGTCGTGGGTACTTCATCTTGCAGTCTGGCCACAATATAAGGAATTAGATTTTAATTTTTTTAAAATACTGTACAGCCAAAATACATTGTATTGGTCATTAAAATGATGCTGGCAGTGCTAAAAACAGTTTCTTCCTATGAGACCTTTTAAAAGATGGACAGATTGAAACGAAGCAAGAAAAAAGGAGGAACTATGTGGAAAGGCGGGAGTAAATTGTGACCACAAAAACCCTGGCTATACAGCGCTGTTTATCCCAGTCTTGGTCTGCTTCCCTCTCTGATAACAGAGCTTAACACACACCCGGGCATTGTTCTGACACTGAAAGATGAAGCAGCTTTTTACAAGCTGTACCCCTCAGCCACGCTTTCCCTTGCAATACCGACTGGCTTGCTCAGGTCCCTTGATCCCATTTTTCTTCTCTTAAAACCAGTGCATTTACTGGGAGCAGTGCAATGGAAATTCCACTTACTGCTTATACCTGAGGTTTCTCTTCCTTTCCTGTATTCCCTTGGAAATCAGGGCAGTATAGATTCTTGCTCCACACCCATGACTTTGTCTTTGGGTTTTTTTCTGAATTATTTTCCCCAACTGCATTTCCATGGAGCAGCTTTTTGTGTTTAAAAACCACCTGCACAAGTAGTTCTGCTTTCAGTGGAAGAAAATGTCACTTGTAAGAGGAAAAAGCCCTAAGGTGTTGGACTTTGCTGGGAGTTTTAATTCGATGCGTATTTTTTCCTACCGACTGATGAATGGTCGAAGTGCAACTTTAGCCCTTGATAACTAATGAAACTGGGTGGTACTAACAGTCACCATCTGGCATGGTGATGTGTAGTTAAACTGACCTCCTGTGAGGATGGATATTGGGGTTTGACCCACCAGGAAAATCCTGGATCCCTTGATTTCAGCAGAGTGAGAGACGGAGAAAAAGAAGCATCATCTCCACGAAGAGTGAAACTACTTGGCAAACAGTTGAGCTGATTGGGCAATGTCTAGGAAGATGTGATGTGTGCTAAGACCTCCTAGGAAAGGAGGACAGACACTAGGGGAAAATCACCTTCATTTAAAGCCCATGGGAATTTTGGGGACTTTTCCTGAAGGGCTCCTGAAGTGTAACGGAGAGCGGTAATGTTATTTCCCAGCCGTCGCTAATCTCAAGGAGCCGAGGTTTATATTACACTTGTGTATTGTGCCGGGGTGTTTGTGAAGCTGTTGAGTGCAGCCAGGAGTGGCCCCGTGCCTGTCCCAGCCCTGGGGAAGCCCTGTTTGCTCTCTCCATGTGCTCTCCTTGGCCTTCCTCATGCTGCTCCAATGCTTTCCCACCTCCTACTGCTCTTTTGTTCTCCCCCATGGGGCATAATTTTAGTTTAAGTTCTTTCTAAGTGACGTTCATCCTTTCATTTCCAAAGAACCAAGCCAGACTGAGTGCCTGAATCCCCTTCACTCTCCCAAAAAGCACCTGTGTGCTTGGTGCTGCCTCTGCTTGTCAGCATGGGATGCTCACAGGACAAGAAATCGCATCAAGCCAACAATAAAGGGCAGCGAATTCTGGCTTCCAGCCCCTGTTGAAGCTATTAGATGATGATGTCTTGCTGAAAAGCTGGCACCAAGCCTCCCTGGATGTACTACAGTAAAAGGTCATTTATGTGTCAGACAATGGGACCAGTGGCAGTGAGAGCAGTAGCAAGTTTGAAGAGATTTACACCATTACTTAGAGGGAGAAATATGTATACTTAAATATATCTTTTCAGATTTATCTAGGACTTAATGAGTGTATACTTGTCCATTCTGCCATCAATCCCACCCAAATGATTTGAAGAAATTGCCAGCAGCTCACAACCCATCTATGCAGGAGCCAGGCTGCCCATGTGTCTCTGGTGGAGTGTAGCAAACATTTTTGACTTGGCTCCTCTCTGCAGACTGGTTTTCTTCTTCTACTGCTTCCCCGGGCTTTCCCTCTTTCTATCTGCAGCCTTGCTGTCTGTCGTTAGTGGTGGCTGTGTCTTTCAGCTGGGGTTTGGGTGGGATAGTCGAGCTCCTCCCTCCTCCGTGCCAGCTAGGCTCTGTTGCAGTAAATTGGAAATTGGAGAGGTCTTGGCATACTATGTCTTGTAAAGGCCTTGTAAATGGCTTGTACAAAAAAATTTTCCAAATGGAAACAGCCCTGCGCCTAAAGTTTAAAGTAACTTTGATAGGAAAGAGAGGTAAATATATGCCTTTCTACCTCTGCGGGTATATTGTAAATGCCAGACAATGGAAAACCGGCAAAGAAGAAAGCATCTGAAAGCAAAGAAAGCACTTGGGAAGTTAGCCTTGCTTGCCTTTTGGCTTGTGTATGAGCTGAACCCAGCAAGCTACTCAGACACAACTGGTTTTAGCATAAAGACCACTGCCAGGGGAGTTTGTGGAACACTCCGTGGTGTGCACCGGTGGAAGCTGCTCTTGCTGTACAAACCTGCTGTAATCATAGAGACTGAATCACTGTCTCTGCCAGCATTTTAGGAGGCTGTCTATCAGTAAAGGGAAATGGTCTCTTTCTACTTTGAATACATCTTCTCAGGCTTTCAAAACTGGTGAAGAGTTTGGTGGAAAGCATCCTGTTGGTGTCTTCGTTGTCATAATAACAGACTGGAAATTCCCCAAACCATTTATGCAAGAGGGTTGCAGGCACATCTGGGAAGGGTGAGTGGGAAAACATGGCAGAAGATGAGCTGCTCTTTTGGCAAAGATTTGATGTGATGTGGGGACAATGCCAGCACTGTGTGCATTGGGAGGCTTGGACTCTTCCTTCCTTCTCCTGCAAAGGCAGATTGCACCAGGCCAAGTAAGACCTGGAGATGCAAGGGGCCAGACTCATGGAAGCAGGCTTTAAAAGACGTTCAGAGCTGGGCAAGGAGGCTGCAGGCTGGGCATAGCCAAAGGAGGTGGGTGCGTGTATGGGTCTGTAAGGGAAGGTCCTGCCATGTTCCCCTTCTGCTCCACAGGCGCAGCTTTGTCCTTGAGTGGGCACTTGCCCCACCACACAAGAAGCTGATTTGGGCAGAGGATCTTGCAAGAAACAAACCTTTAAAAAGCCAATAGTTCCCTGCAAGATTAGCTTCCTGAGCTGGAGAGGCCAGGAGAGCTTACCCTGCCACTCCTGTTCCAACTTGTCCAAGAGCCTGACCAGGTCCTAGAGGAGAGTGAGTTTGCAGGCGAGGATGATGAGAGTTTTTTACACTCCATACAGTAGCCCAAAGAACAAACCCCTCAAAAATCAAAGGTCCCAATCCTGAGACCTGGTGGCAAAGCAACAGAGCTGTCCGGAAGAGAGGAGCTCCAGCTGTGACCACTGTCCGCAAGGGAGTTGGCATCAGTCTCCAGGACTGATGAGGACACTGCTGCTATATTTATATAAAAGCAGAGAGCTGTAAAAGCAGAGGTAAATGTTTTCAGGGTAAGGCAGTGACCTCACTGGGAAGCTTCCTTACTGAGGCTGAAAGTATAGTAGGCAAGTCCATCACTGCTCCTTGCTCAGCCTTTGCTCATGGTATCTTTCTATCAGTATTCCACTGATCTCTGAGTATCACAGCTTGCTTTGTGTAGATGTCGGTGCTTAAACAGGTCCTAATACAATTTCAAACGCTATGTTAATTTATAAATGTCACCATTTGCAACCACATAGCGAAGAGAAGCAGCTCTGCAAAACCAGCGCGACTCAAACAAGTTGCAAGCAACCACAGCAGTGTGGGCTGGTTTGCTGAGAGATAGTTGTTTGCTGAGGAAATCACCATGTAATGTTTAATAACAACAGCTGACAGTTTGGCTGCATAGGTTTCATGAAAGCAGTGGGGAAAGTGCTGCAGACGGCGCATTAATTCAGTTTGCCATGGGTTGCGAAATTTCCGTTGTCATCTGCTCATGCAGAACTTCTCTGCAACACCTCCACAGGCAGGTGCTCTGAGTGTATATATAAATTCATCTTCCCAGCGGCCACTGGTGCCACAACAAATGTCATTCCCAAACAAACTGGCTGCTACAGGCTGTGTTGGAAATCATCATTTAACACATCATTTAGAGTACATCAGAGTGAATCTCACACAACCTGACCATAATAATTCCCTACTGAAATGGCCTCTTTTTATTACTTTTTTTTAGCATTTTGACATTAAGAATAGGATGAGAGTCCTTTAAACAAGAGAGTGCTTTGGTTTGGTGCTTCATGGTGGGAAATTAAGGCTTATAGTGCGATGCCTAATTATTATTTTTCATATGGATTTCACAAGGTAAATCACAGTGTATCTACTGACACTGCTACTTCAGCCTGTGAACAAAAATTACATGGATAGCTTGTTCATTTGCTCATTCATTCAAACTCAGCTTGCTTGGCCCAAGAGGGCTGCCCAGAAGTAATCTTCTCTGCTCTCCCAGTCCACGGAGGAGAAATCCAGAAGATAGGATCTCAACCCATGTGCAGACATTTCCCTGTGGTCAGTGTGGATGCACGACTCCCTTTTGATTACCGCAACTAAATTCAGTGGGTCCTCTCAGCTCATTTCATTCCTGTATTGCACGTAACCCTGTGGTCCCATGTAGCCACGTAAGCGTTGCATGAAGAGCTGGTGCAGAGGGATGCTTCTGAGGCACAACCTTTGTCTTGACTCGTGTTGCAAATTAAGACTTTAAGCAGTATTTTCTATCAGGTAGGATGAGCTGTGGCTGTCCTTTGTTTCCAATCCACACGTTCAAAGTGGCTGTTTTCCATCCTGTCTTGCTCTTTGCTCTCACCCACCCTACACAGCACTCAGAGGTGTAAAATGACAGAGCAATAACTCTTTGTAGCACCCACTCTCCCTCTGACCTACATTTTCTCTCTTACTTTGGAGTCAATGTTGCTTTAGACATAAAACTCTGCTTTTGTTTCAGCGTGTTCCTGTTCCAGCATTTTTGAAAGGGTGTGAACAGTTGCATATTTATTCAGACTTGTGCCTTATAAAGTACATGGCCGTGGTGACAAACTCTTCTGGGTTGTTTGTTTTATGGTGCTATTAAATAGGGTGATGGTGGCTGATGCCAACTGATGAGTTCAACTGTAAAATTATGGTGACATGAGAGAAGAAACAGCAGAAAAGAGCAAAATTCAGGATGCTGAGTAAGGACAGAAGAACTGCCACCATCCCATTTAATATGTTCTCCAGCAGCATATAAAAAAAATCCCACCAAAATGCATTTCTCATTTTCCCATTGTAAGCAATGGGAGTTCTGTGCAAATAAGTGTTTTATAACATGTTTATCACACAACAGTATAGGCTGTGCACCAGGTAATGTTCCTTCTCTGCTAAACAAACACCTGAATTGTTGCCCTTCTGTCTAAAGGCAATCAGGGATTTTCTATTGCCCCCAGTGGGGTCAGGATTTCATGATGAAAATATTTTTATGCCGCTGCTCTGCACTTTGAGCGATGATTTCTGTTGGCTCTACAGCTAATCTCTGTGTCTATATGAACCCTGCTGTCTTTGGTAAAACTCTCCTACGTGCTAGAGGTACCTCCTCAGCTTGCAGAGGTTTACCAGGCATATCCCTTTGTTATGACTGCTGGCTGCCTCGGTTTTGGGTACAGACATGTCAGAATGAAAGCTTATCAAATTTCAGACTCTTAATTTCTATATTGCATTCTTCTGAATTGCTTTCTCTCTCTTAAAAGTGACCGTATTACGCTCATCAGGTCTCAGTTTCCCCTTCGGATTTTAGGATCAAAATGCAGCCTTTGCCTCTGCGTCCCCCCTGTACCACAGGCCCTCTTCCAGGTCTCTCTCTCTCTCTCTCTTTCACACCTCTACACGGGCTTTTCCCTGTGACACAGGTTTACAGGGGACAAATATATATCAAAGAATTCCCTTATCCTGAAATGATGACAGGGATCCTGCTGACTTCGAGGAACCAAGTCCTCTGATGAATAAGCCAATGGGTCACCCAGTAAAATCGTGTGCTTAGCTGAGCCCTGAATCTGGCCTTATGCTTCCCATCCTGTTCTTCCAACTACACAGCTTTCAGAAAAGTACAGTTTTTCACTGGTTGGCTGTTTTTCTCTTGAGGGCTGCTCTGGAAAGTTGCTTCAACCCAAATCTTTCAAAGAGAAACACAGTTATGGCAATTTAAATTGTTGTTTCTAAGGCTAGGCTCCTAGAGAATAGGATGCCAGCCACATGGCGCTGATGTCCATGGCCTCTTTGGGTTTACATCAGTGTTGCTCTACTGGCTGCAGTGAAATGGCATCAGCCAACAGCAAACCCAGTCCCATTCCTTGAATCCAGGAGGCTTAAGAGAAGCAGGTGTGATCCTAAGAGTTAAACTGGTTTTGGAGCATTTCTTTGTAGAAATTCTTTCCCAAATGAGAAGCTAGCAAAGCCACACTCCCTGTATGTGACAAATAAGTAAAAAATGTGGAAAGGAGAAGCAGCCTTGGAGGAGGTCACAGGGAATGCCATGAGTGCAGTCACACACAGCTCTTCCCTGGGCCCCCACAGTGGGGTCTTCCCCCTTCCCACCCCTGCCCTTTCTCCTGAATAGAGCCTTTCCTTTCACACAAATAAAATCACTGGGCACAACCAGCCTTGAGTAGCTCTTTTGGTTAACTAAGCACAATATACGCTGGTGTGGTGGTCTGGTGCTGTGGGGGCTATCCCCTGCAGCCCCCCCCCAAACATCCTCCTAGCCCAAACCAAACAGCAGCAACTTGTAGCTACCCTGCAACAGTAGCTGTTTGGTGGGAGGTGCAGGAGAAGGTCTGATTGTGGCTGTTTCCCCCACAAATCTGTTGTGTGTTGAAGGCAGGGGCTGGCTGGTGGTGTTTGGCACATCCCAAGCTGTGCAAACAACGTCAACACCCCATCTTGCAGCGCTTCCGGGGGTTCTCCCTCGCATGAGGGCCAAACCTCGCCCTGAGCCTCTTCTCGGGTACTTTGGGACTGGCAAACGAGGCAGTGTTGGTATCATACAAACTCTGGCCTCCTAGGGACTCTCTGCCCAGGAACAGCTAAATGTATTTTTCCTAGTGAATGACTTCACCACACCAACAGCGAGATACCATCTTGCCCTTTGTGTTAAGGCTGGATGACATTTTCTTCTCTCCCAAGAGGCAGGCAGCACGGCCCTGTCCCGGCTGGCAGGGAGGAGCGGCACAGCCCTCTGTGCTGCCCGGCACCTTGCCCAGATCTCCCCTTGATAAGGAGCAGGCTGCTGGGAAACTCCAGGCTGGTTTTCTCTTTTGGTGCCTGAGCTGGTGGTGTAGGTGCAATGTTCTGGGTTGGAGCAGGAAAGGGATTAGTTTCAGGTACTGGGCCTAGTGTTTATGGGTTAGCACTTGGCTTTGCTTTTCTTCCCTGGGAGCAGTGGGTACCTGGCATCTCCTGTGATATTCATTGTTGTTTATTTGACTTAAGTGTGAGCAAACATTTGGGTTCGTGGATGTGGGTGGGTAGGTACATGTGGTGTGATGAAACCCAGTCGTGCACAGACTGACACTGTATGTAGTTTGCTACGAGCGATCCAGGGAAAGGTTTGAGAAGGTCACTTGCACCTTTCCGAATGCCAGATGATGAGCAAAGAGGCTAATTTGAAAAGACTATCACTTTGAGTGTTTGGTAGGTTTTCATTTCATGGTCTTCACCCCAGCTGGATCCGAGGTCTGCAGCAAGGTTGGGTCTAGCAGCTGGGTTTACATCTCTGTAGGCCGGGTCTTTTTGATGTCAGGTTGGGTGGCCCATGTGCTACAGGGGTGTAAAGTTCCACTCATCTGAAGGCTCCATTGGTCACTTAAACGCTTAATTTTCACAGCAAATATTACAGAGTTTAGCCTGTGAATGGAGTGGGCACCTCACAACCCTGAAATTTTGGAGGGTCAAATATCTGCTGATTGTTCCCCAAATATGTGACATATCTTGCACAGTATTTTTGTAGGTGTTGATAATTAATGAAATCAAACAAATAAGATGCTATCTGAAGCTGGGATATACCCCAGAAAAGAAGGGGCACACAGTGCCCCAAGGCATTAGTTATTACTGAACGTATGTAAAAGGGGTGCAGCTGGCATTCAGGCAGGGGCACTACTAAAACCGAAGGGCATCATTTTAGGATGGGACCAGATTGTTTATTTTGGGGGGAGTCTTAAGCAGAATCTACCCATTTGTGGGGTTTAAAGAGTTTGGTTCACTTGTTTACTTTGGATTTCTGTGTTCACTTTCATCCCCTTTTGTATTTCCTTGGACAAAATCCAAACAGGCAGAGTAACTACAGAAAAGCTGTTCTCACCACAGGGAAATAATGTATTATGCTAATTCCAATTAAAGGAAATTTCTTAAACTGCAAATATAGCCTTCAAGAGAGAAATGAAAAGTGTGGAAATTAACATTCTTGCCAGATTTCCAGCTCAATTCTGCATACTCAGGGGGTTTGGGTCAGGCTCAGATAAGCATCCAAAATTTGGGGATGTTTATCCAAACCTTATTTCTGAACCTTCTAAGTTCACTCCTGACTAATCATAATGGAGTTA
This sequence comes from Zapornia atra, assembly GCA_013400835.1. Taxonomy (NCBI): domain Eukaryota; kingdom Metazoa; phylum Chordata; class Aves; order Gruiformes; family Rallidae; genus Zapornia; species Zapornia atra. The sequence goes on from VZTU01026345.1 coordinate 271,348, forward strand.
GTGGTAGCAGGATATGAATGTACAACATTTAGCTTAGAAATTGGCAGCTCCTCATCGTTTCACAGCTAGGAGCCTTTGACCAAATATCAACTCTGCTAACCAAAACAAAATAAAATAATGCCTTTACTTGGTCTCCAGCCATACCACCTTGTGCTACAGTCCTGGAAGATCTTCTAACCAGAGCTGGGCCAAGCAGGCTTTGGCTGGGGGACCGCCTGGGAAAATATTGATGTTACTGGAAGTGTCCCTTGTGATTCGGGAGGTGACAGTTTCTCCGGGGTTGATGTTGAACCTATGTAAAGTTTATGTGTATGAAGCCATTCTTTCAGATTTAGGATAGAGCAGAGGGCTGATGGGTCATTAAGATCTTCTCTCAGATGTTAACTCCACGTTCACCTCAAATACCAATGACCAGCTATGTTATATGGCCAACAAGTTCACAGCTGGGGGTGGTACTCCTCACTTCACTGGCTCCCTGCTCTATCCTCAAGCCCTTTGCCTGTTTGGTCATGGAGGATGGGAGTTCCAGGAAAAGTTTAATGTTAACAAGTATTTGGAATTTTTTTTTTTCAATAAAAGAAGTGAAAGAATACTGAGGGTCATGAATTAGGTCCTGAAGAGACGTACTTTTTCATCGCTGCTTTTGGCCTCACACCCATGAGGTGCAGGGGACGGAAGCTGTGTATCGCTGCCCTGCTATAGGCACCTCCCAGCTTGTTATACACTTTACCATAATGTAGCGAGGCCCAATATCAGCTAAGGAGATGCCATAGCTTTTTCCTCCATGGATATCACCCTTCCGAACATCACCAGGCTACCCCCAGCTTCTCACCTGTCTTTTTTCCCCCGTACGTTTTATTGTAGTCAAGGGGTGTCACTCTAAGTAGCTGTATCTGGTTTTTATTCTGGCATTGAAATTCAGGCCAGGAATAAATCCATCCGAGTGCAAATTCTTCCCGAGTAAAAAAGCACTGAAATGTTCAGTGAAGCTATACCAGAAACAAATTTGACCACATGAACTTGGAGTGCAGGTACATACTCTATCACCTAAAATCCCTTCAGATTTGCTGAGACTTACCTCTGAAATACAGATATTAAATCTGCAGGATTGCAACAGAAGACATCCCATTGACACTTCTATTATAAAGAAAAAAAAAATTTGTCAGTTGAGAGTAACAGCAGATGTCATAGAAACCACGTTAAGAAATGGTCAAAATATATTTGAGTATAGTCCTTACGGCTACAGAAAATAACTAAGATTTTTAAAAGTTCAACGGCTCCTCTTTCAAGATTTTTTTTATATTTTGTAAAACATTGTGCTGTATTTTTCTTTGCCATTTCTCTTGCATCTTCCTCCAGAAGTCAGTGGAAACAATTCCTTATTTTCTCCCAGACCCTCTGTTCACCAGTAACACAGATGTATAACTGTGAAAGAGTTTTACAGTAGCAATGTGACAGTTTAAACTAAGCACCTATTTCCATCTAATGGAGATTTGGCAAGATGCTAGTGTCAAAGTAGCTTGTGCTGCTCAGATGTCAATTTTTTCTTCATTAGCCCAATATATTAGGGAACTACACCATGCTCTAAAATTCACATCCATCCCCCATCATGTTTACTCATTTATTTTTTGTAGTTGCCTTCTCCTTCTGAGGGAAATGAGTGATGCTCCATGCATTTTAGTTTTTCTCTTCCCAACACGAATAAAGGCATAGCTCCTGATTTGAAGTGGGTATTCAGCTTGGAAAGTGGATTTTGTGTGTGTGGGTGAGTGTGTGAGAGCTATAGCATCAGTGTCCCATAGCAGCTGCATCATGAGAATTTTGGCATCCTGCAGGATGGAAGCCTGTGGAGGATCACTGCCAAATATATTCAGTGATTGTTGCTATTGATACCATAGAGAGGTCTGTAATGATGACACCAACGATATTTGGAAGGAGAGAAAATCTCAAGTGCCAGCTACTTGTAGGAATAGTTTTTGGGAGTCATGGTTGTAGCTGGTTTGGGCTTTAGAGAAAGCAGAAAGAGCAGAAAAACTCTTTCAAACTGTTGTGAAGATGTGATGGGCTTCTGTATGCTCAGGGACAAAGACTGGAAAATCATGTAGCACACAACTGCTGATAACTGCAAGAGGAACAATTGCTTTCCATTCCAAAGCACATTGTACTGTCAGTGTTTCAACAGCTCCTATTTCGACATTCAAAAGAAGACATTTTTTATTATGATTTCTGCCTTGGGCTCTGATCAACATAGAAAAAGTAAGCAGGAGTGTTTGGTTATTTATCCTCCCCTCTTGTTTCCTTCTACTCTTAAGTTCTTGAAAGGTCATGAAATAGAGAAAGAAAAAAGCCACTGAAGTGCAGTTTTGTTAACTTTATCTTCTGAACATTAACCATTGCTTCCAATTTCTTACGGTACATAAAATGTTTTGCTTTGCTGTATCATGTGTACAGAACTTCAAAAAGTAAATGAGACAGCTCAGAAAATGTAATGGATGTGTAATAACAGCTCTTTAGATCTCCTGGGTCTAGCATAGCATCTTTTTGTTCCTAAATGGGCTTTTAACATGATAGCTAAAGCTATTTATGAAGTCATTTATATTTGCATGGTGATAGGTCTTATTTTGTAATTAGCCTGTGCTTTCTACCTTGCTGTAGCATGTGAGCCCCCCCGAAATGTTGTTTAGTCTTCATCAACCCTTTTTGTTTTCCTTTCACAAGGCATTCACCCTAAGAACTTCCATTTCACGGGTGCAGGACATCCTAGCTCCCTTCAGCACCTTCTGCAAAAGCATTTTGAAATTGTTGCATCGGAACAGGGTTCAGTTCTTTCTTTGCTGAGCATTTTCAACACCAAGTAGTTTTCCTGTTTGCCTTACATTCATTCATCACATGAATTTCAGCTGATGGTTTTTAACCACTTTTGCTCCACATCCTGTTACCGTGGGCCACAGCAGTGCTGAGTAAGGTCTGTCAGTGGGAATGCAGGGTCCCAGCAGCAGACAGAGACTGGGTTTGCCCCAGCTAGCAGAACCGAATTGCTAAATCATGGTATAGTCTAGTTGGGGCATCTCTAATGTGTCCAGACCCAAATTATTATGATGCAAACTGGTGTGAGCTCAGTGGGAATGGCAGCAGCCTCACAGCCTCACTAACAGTCTCCAATCTGCCATCATTTGCATATATGCAATCCAGTGTAGTTAACAGGATTTCCCTGACGTGCTTGCCAGCAGTAGCAATGGCATTGGTTTCCTCTAATATGTCAAGCAGGTCGCTGTTAATCAGTCACTGTGGGGCTTTTTGTGCCAGCTACTCTGCTTACTCTGCTGCTGCAGCGGGAATGGCTTTGGGTGCTGGCACGGGTCCCAAAACCTCCAGGGGTAAAAGACCTGAAATTTTAATATGTAGTGGGAAATTTTGTTCAGTCCATATCCTCCTAAGCCAGCACAGAGGGAAGTTTGATGGTAATGGTTTGATGGGCGAGAAATATCCAAGTGCACTGGCTGCAAAGCTGGAGGGTGGCTCTGAAACCAGCAGTGCCAGTGGGGTCACAGCATTAGCAAAGGAGGTTGATTAACTTTATCCTTATGTATTAACGACCCTGAGCATCCTGCAGCAGCTCTTTGAGACACGTCCAACCATGTGCCTGCTGAAATGTATGTGCAGAGGCCAAAGGGGGTGGTCATGGTGGGACCCTGCTCAATTGGCCTGGAAGCGCCAGGCAACTTGGAAGGAAAGGAACTTGGAAAAAAGCTTGATAAATAAGATGATGTGAACCTGAATCACTGCGTAGAGATGAATAAAAATTATAAAATCAATAGGTATTGATCTGTATATATCATACAAATAACTGTGCCTGAAGAGGTGCCCAGATTTAACATGCTGATTATACGGCAGTCAGTAGAAATAACTTGAGATCTGAAGAGCTATTACATTTTAGTTATTCAGTGCTGCAGCTGAGCTGATAGTATCTTGGTTGAAGTCTCTGTTAATTTTTTTCCTGCTTGAAGTTCTTGGTAACAAGTATATTTAATCAACAAACCCAAACTGAAGAACAGATTTTTGGCTTATTAAATACTCTTGAGCCATTCAAAGCTGGAGTCCAAACACTACAAATTCTTCTAAAAATATACACCTTTCATTTTAACTTCCATTTGCTTTTACTACCAGCCTCACTCACGCAAGCCGAGGTCACTGCACTTCAGACGTGTCCCATGGCCACTTGGCTACTGACAGGGTTGCAGTGAATCACCTGGAACATCATCACCAAACCCTCTGTGTGGCTGGTTGGGAATCAGGGCAACAAAGCAGTTGTTATATCCTATTCATACATATCCCATTTGTATTTTATTCTTTTTTGTACCCCTTAAGCTGGTGGAGCTGTACACTGTCAAATAGAGTGAGGATTTACTGGTGTTTGGGGTTTCTGGTCAGTCTTTCCATCTGATGTTGACCTTCCTCTTTCCCATCAGTAGATGTGTTAGTGGAGGATGTGCTTAACTTTCAATGTGGTGAGCAGTTGTCATTATAGTTATTTTCTTCAGCATTATCGTGGTGTTCTTTGTCCCCACATTTCTCCTACTAGGGTGAATAAATGCTTTGTAAAAAGGTTTCAGACCAGTTACTCATCATACATGGTCAAGCATAGTCTGAAACTGCTGCAGAATTACTTCCCCTCTTCATTCATGGATTAATAATGTTCATTTTCCTTTGCTGGATTAGATTTGCTGAGTAGATTTGTGGGCATATAAATGATATTTTGGAACGAAACCCTCACATTTTATAAATCATTCAAGCCAATCCAGTTTCTTCATTCTGTAGAAGTATTTTCCAGTCCACAACAACCTCAGTCTAAACCTACTGTTTTCTCTTTGAGACAAAATTAATGAATTACCTGAGAGAGTTAAGTAAGAATTAAGTAATTCTGAAGTGCTAATGAGCACTCACATCTTTTATAGCATAGTTAAATATACCACAAGCACTAGGGAAAATTGTGGTCATTCATATTGCGACATGTATTTGTACTCTATCTCCAAAGCTGACCGATTTCCTTCATGTACTTCCCAACTGGTTTGAACTTCTGCTCATGGTGCCTGGCAGGAAAGCTTCTGTTTCAGTTTATTTCTGGAGGTGTCACAAATATTACATTAAAAAGGACAGGATCGACAAATATCTGGCATATCCTGCAGGTTCCCAGCAGCACCATGCTTTGGTTCAATCCAGACCTTGTCCAGGACTGCAGTCCCGGTCTGCTCCAGCATGCCAAATGCCAGCATCATGCCCAAGCGCCCTGGCCCTAGAGCTCAAGAGGGGTTGGATCTGGGATTGGACTTTGCCCAGAGATGCCACAGTTCCTCAGGGCTGCTACAGCCCTGGGGCAGCCTGGGTCTGGGCTACGCACCCTGTCTGATCCTGGAACCACAACACAGTCATTTCAGGTGGAAATTGCACTCTGTCTGAGCTTGATCAATACTTTTGGCCACCAGTTCAGCTCCAAGGTAGTCAGCTGCCTTATGTCCGTGCTGCCTTCAGCACTTTGTGTTGCTGATGAAGATGTGATCACCTTCCCAGGTCCCGATCTCACTGTAACACCTCGAAAAGCCAACAGAGATGACCACCTCCCTCAGTCAATACATCCCGTGATAGCTCTCCCCTGCTCTGCCTGGTGGGGATTGTGATCTATCTTGTGTTTTGCGCTTGCATGATTGCTAGGTGGCTCCTAGCAACAAGCCTTGACATCATGAACTCCTTTTCACATTTCTCCCACGGAAATAAAAGGCAGAGGTTTATGTATCCTCCCTAAAACTGCTTCTGTAGGAGGAGCTGACTTTCACGGTACCAATCAGCGCAACGTGCTTATGTTTAAAGATCTGTTCCAAAGCATCAACTGTTCATTTCCAAAGCTAAAATATTTTCCTAGCTAAAAAAGGGCGATAAAGTATGATTTGTGCTTCAGATGAGCCATAGTAAACCACGCAGAGCTGTTTTAACTGGCAGAGGCCGAGCAGACTCCCCCCTATTTAGCCATGAGAAACTGTGAACTCCAGCAGGCAGAAAGGAGTTTTCTGTTCACTGCAGTCAAAAGGAAAGGAGTAAAAAGCAACTTCTTGGTGAATGGAAGTTATGAGAAAATACTGCATGAGGCTCCTGCTTTTCTCCATGAGCAAATCTCTGTATTACATTTCTCAAAAGAAAATTATGATCTTCCCATCCAGCAGACTTCATCCCGTCCATGCCAACTGGAATCTGTGCAGGGCAGAGACTTGTGTTTATTATTTTTCTATCCACAAAGGGTCCTGCTTTCAACCAGTGCCTCTAGGTGCTGCTGTAATACTAATAATGCCAATAGTCATCATTCTGCTGGTGGGAAATTTAGCCCAACATCTTAGGCTTAAATAAGTTATATGGAAAAATGGTTATAAACCAGTCTCCATCCCCCTTCGAATTCTGCAGGTCATTTTTGCATCTGCAAAAGTCGGTTTATGGATTGATATGCATCTTGTATATTGTATCTTGGGAATGTTTTCCTATGAATCTCACGCAGTCTGCAGCATGACTTGTGGATAGAAAAGCCACAGGAAAAAAAAATAATGCCTGAAGCCGTACCACTTACCTCACTCCTCCTCCACATGCACACATACCCAGCTCCTTCTTTATTTTCCTTTCCTTTCCTTTTTTCCCCTTTGTTTTATCAGTATGGTGCTAAATTACCACATTTGAAATTTCTTCAGCAAATAAGGGATGCATGCCAGAACACAAATGCCCTGAGGGATCTGAGTCTTAGGGGGAAAAAGCCCTTAATTTCCAAGTTTATAGGTAGCAGCACTTTTCTTGAAATTGGAAAACGTTCAACTCATTTATGAAAGAAATCTGCCACAAGGATATGCTGATGTTCACAGCTATTTCATTAATAACCCTTTGTGATCAACCCACGTTTTTTTGGTTATAAGGCAGGTTTATTTTGACACCTGTATCAAATACATTCCACACCCTCCCAGCCTTGCCCCCCCTTTTCTTCCCCCCCGAGATATTTTCCCAGTGAGTGCAAACCAGGTAGCTCCTGGACTAAGATTTTTCAAAATGAATCGGGCACCTTTAGCCATGTGTGACTAATTTATGTGGAGCAGCGCTTCAAATGCACGCGCAGGCAGGCTGCTGTGCATGCACGGGGCTAGTTAAGCATTTACCGGCCAGGACCCTGGTTTCCACACCCGGGGTGGGTGCACACAGACAGCTTGGCCCACCGATGCTGGGACACTTGACTCACTCACGTGGCACCGATGGGCCAAATACTTTATGATTTAAGCCCGAGGAGATCGCCCCAGAGCAGGATAAGAATCAACCTTTGCATGTTCCTCCACTGGCTGAATAAATTAGCATTCCTGAATTTCAGTCCTCACATTTATCTACCAAGCATGACATGAACTCTAGATAGGGTTTTAACCTATTTATAGTTTCTGAACAAGCCTGTAACCATGAAATCTCCCCCTCCTACCCACTTGTATCTCACGCTACCGTTGTGGCTCGGCCGGGCAGTGATGTTTCTGAGGCAACGCGGATCCTTAGCCTGCCTTTAGTTGGGTATGTCTCCACTCTTAGCCAAGCGCCTTGCAATAGGAGGAGGATTAATTGTCGCTATTAGAGCCCTTGCTTTCCTCCGCAACCTTCTCGTCCCAGGGATGATGAGTTAATTCAGCTGGAACAATGTTAGTTCATCAAGTTTTGTGGTTTATCTGAAAATCGAACTGCAGTAATTTCATATGCCAGCTGACTTAATGCCCATTTAGTTCAGGTTTTAGACAAGCCCAGTTGATCATCACAAGGGGTTTAATACAAAACATCGCGGTTTTTTCTTCCCTGTTGTGGGAGCTGGTTACCTTGGCTGTCTGCACATGTGTTTCTGCATGTAGGATGTGTACCCGCCTCTTCTGAACCTCCGCTAGAACCATCCACACATGTACATTTAAAACAGCAAATGCAAACCTGAAAATTTTAAAATGAGTGTTTGACTTTTTATTGGGTGATAAATTGCTTCTTGCTCTTATAAAGTCCGCAGGTGTTTATGTCCACTCTTGTACGCCTAGTTAAAACTTTGGCTACAATAGGAATGCTTTGAAAATAGCCAGTCACTCCTAAAATTGATTATTAAAATAGAATTACCTGTTATGCATCCCATTAATTCTTGTAGTGTAAAGTTCTGTTGTTTAACCCTTCTGATCCCTTTTAGCCTGGCATTTTCCCTGCTTTGATATTTTCTTTTCCATCCTCTTACTTTGCCAGTTCTGTTACCAGACTGGATAGTGCTGAGACCTGAATGGTGCCTTGGGGCTTGCTGCCACATACCTTCCCGCTTGGCTCTTCCCATGCTACCACCAGGCTCTGGTGCTGGAAAAGGTCTCCCAAAGCAGGCCCTCTGACTTCCTGGCAAATTGGAAAGCCTTGAAAATTATACATTTGGAGGAACTGAAGAGTTAACAGATCCCTGTTGAATTCTTGTGCACAGATGTACAAAGGAAGTCTGCACACCTTTACTCTGTGTTCTGCTCCCCAGGTAGGGTGTCTTCCCAGGGAGCGTTTTCCAGAAATTCTGCCATTTTTCAAATAGCTTCTGTAAAATAGTTGTGTTTCCAGGCAGAGAAGCAGTGGCTACATCCAGTGGGAGCCTCTGGCCACCTGACATGCAGGCTTAGTCTGTGGGTCCCACTGCTCGATCTCTGGATGAACAAATTGTGGGATCAGGACCAGGCACAAACCCTGTATAGACTCCTTCAGTTGTATTTTGGCAGGGATGAATGAAAGAGTGGGAAATCTTTGGGTTTGTTTTCTTTTTCAGTCATGATGGTAGGTTTTAGAGGGCCGTGCTCAAGGTCTTTTACTCTTTGGGTGGTTAAGAGAGAAAAGTGTCCTTCCACACTCCCCAGCACACGGGTGTGCGCAGTGTAATGGCGTCGCTGATGGAGTTTCCCCGATTCTCCAGAAGTTTGGCTTGCTTTCAAAACATGGGAAAGGTAAAGCACAGGAAAACACACAGCTTCTGGGTGGACAGGAGGCCAGCACACACATCAATCATCTGCTGCCTTAAATTGGTGTTAAAACGAGCCAGCTAACACGGGCTTCTCCCCTGACTTTTATCTTAGCACACACTCATGCCAAACTCGCGCAGCAGGGACTGTCTCGCCCTGCGGGTGCACTAACCCTGAGCACGAGAAGGGCCCGAGCTGGATTTGGTGGCTTCCAGACTCTTCTGTAATGGAAGTAATGAACGTTATGAAGGAAAACAGCAACAGCTCTCAGCATCCATCGCCAGAGCACGTGCCTTGGCAGGGAAATCTGGGGGAAGGTTTGGAGAAGGAAAATAAGGAGACTTGTCCTGTTGTGAGGAATGTGCTCACAGCAGGGGGTGGACAAGCAGCATCGCATCCCTCAGCACCCTGTTTTGGGGTTGGCTACGAGGGCCACGGGTTTTTTGCAGCAAGGCATTATGCCGTCTCCTCCTGCTTTGAGGAAGGGTGGTTTCTACAGAGGTTCCAAGCCTTCACCTCCAAGGCAGGAACAAATTCACCCAGGCAGCTGGATACTAGTCACTGGCCTATTTTGATGTTTTCTTTATTGATGGAGAAGGTACATCTTCTCCAATCTCCTTCTTCTCTTGGTATGCAGTGAACACCCAAGATCCAAAAAGATTCAGTACTGAACCCCGGCAGCGCAGTGCCTGCCAGAAAACTCCTTCCACCAGGCAGCCGCTGCTCAGGAAGTTTCCCTCCATCAATCAGCAGTGACAGCACCCACACCTGCAGGGATGCAGGGACCCTTGCTGGCAGGAGGTGATGGAGCTGACGGCACATGTGGGTGCCCGGATGCGAAAGTGCTCGCCTGGGTGCTCAACATGCCAGCTGGTTTGTGTGTGTGAGAGCTGGGCAGGACACAAGAGCAGTGGGTCTGCTGGCACCCTGATTGTGTCAGAGAGATGAGAAAGCAGAGTTTAGCCATCAAGCTCAGACCAGGGAAGAAGGAATGTGCTGTTTAAGAGCATGGACTTCAACAGGAGAGAAAAAAAGTGGAGCCTTTCTGCTCAGCACTTAGGTAGTAGTTTGGCTTCTGCCAGCAGCAGCGTTGTGGCTGCTCCAGACTGTAAAAGGGGGTGCGAGCAGGGAGCAGGACCCATGGGAGCGCGGTGGTGGCTTCACCCACACCTGGGTCCCACCAGCATGCCAGCACCATGCACGTGTGCCTGCCGTGGATCTGCTCCATGTGGGCGCCATGCATGCATTCATGTTTATTTATCCCAGCCATAAGGCGCCGTGCTGGGGTGGTGGGGGGGGTGACAAAACAGTGGGAGGAGAACAGACCTAACCCAGCACTGCTTCTGTGCATGGCTGGGGGCTGTGTGCACCCTGCAGGTCCCCAAGCACAGCCCTGTCCCCTTGGGAGTCACAGAGGTCCTTCAACTCTTTTATCGCCTCCACACGCTCCGCTCCAATTTTTTTTTGTGAGGATGTGGTGTCGCTTATTTTTTTTCCCCAAAGTCACATGGTATTTTGGGGAGGGGGGACCTGTGTCTTTTCTGCATATGCCTCGTTTCAAACCAGTAAATGCCCTTCGTTTCCTGGTTATGAGTGGAACAGCCTGGCTGGGTGTCCCCACTGCAGCTGGAGGCTTCGAGCTTCGTGCCCCACAGTTGCTGAAAGGGGACCCCCTCCATCGGCAGGGTGAGCCCCAGGGGTCTCCAAAGCCTCATGCTGCCCTGGGGAAGGGGGTGTTGGGTGCAGCAGAGTGCTGATCCCCCTGCGTCCCCCTGAGGGAGGAAACCCACCCTCCAGCAGTGCCGGCAAAGCCAGCCTGACCCGAGCAAATGAAAATAATCAAAAGTAATTAGAAGTGTGCTGGACTGCTCCTCGGAGATCTGTGTGAGAGAATAAACATGCCGGAGCCCTCCGAGCCACTGCAAAGGCCCATGTCTGAGCTGTTAGGTGCCCTGACCTTGTCCACATAAAGACGTGATTTATGAAGTGCAGGGCACAGCAGCAGGGCTTCTGTCTTCTCCAGAAGAACCAAATTACTGAGGTGGAGATTAACATGCTTTCAGTTGGGCCCATTTCCAGACCAAGGGAAATTTTTTATTTACATTTTCTTACCTTTAATTTCCTCCTTCTCTCCCTCCCTCAAAAACTGCCTTTTGGCTGGGAGGGACAAGCCTGGCAGCGTGTGAGGGCAGGAGGGGTGGCAGGGACAGGGTACCAGTGGGGGGGGGGCGGGCCCATGACAACACTGGGATGCCCACAACCACCGCTCCTTCGGGTGAGGGCCAGATGAGTTCTGGCTCTTCCCCCTGAAATAAGCAGCAACACTTGTATTTTCACTTGATTTCATTTCTATTTTTTTAAGCTGATACCCACAACGTGGGGCAGGGGGAATTAGCACACAGAAATTGTGTCGCCTTTCCTGCTTGTCGCTGTTTTCCTGGGTCTGTCCTGGAGTGTCTGGGTATGTTAGAGGGCTGTTATTTTCCACGTGTTTGTTTTGCTTTGCTTTTCCTTTCTCCTTCCCTGCTTGACACACTCGCCCAGTATTTTAAACACTCACCGCAGTGTTAGTCAGGATGCTCAATGTTGTGTTTAGTCACCTTGAGAAATATAACATTAAACCCCACTTAAAAATGCGGTCATGAAGTGACTTGCTCTATAAATGTAAGGATAATATTAAGTCTAATATGAACATTTACTGCATTTTAAAAAATCGCCAGCGACTTGCCTGATTTTTCACCATTGTCCTCTGCAGCGCTTGTCCACAGGAAGCCCATTAAAAGTGGACAGTGCAGTTATTTCATCTGGCTTTGGCTGAGCTGCTTTGCTTTGCTTTAATGATGTGCTGGAATGCACGATGCCCATAGGGTCTCCATTATGAGAACTTTTACTTCTGGGACGACCATGAAGTTAAAGGCTTAAAAGAGGCATCAGTTTACAGCCTGGTGGGAATTACTAGCAGACTTGAGTACTAACTCCTCACTGCCTCCGCTAATATAGTGACTTATTTTAAATAAACAATTGCAAACGGGACTCTGTGGAAATATTTGGGCCTCTTGAAGCACCTACCATGCCGGCCAAGGGGAGGGAGGAAAAGCTTATGGATGTGCTGAAGCGATTCTTGCTCCAAAGAAGGAATGTATCTGTGTGCCTGTAGCTTGATGCCCCCTTAGATGACGGGTGGTGAGGTGAGGCTTCCCCTCCCCGCGCCCTCCCAGCGCTTCTCGCCGCTCCCCGCCACGAAACCCTCCGGCTCGGGGACATGTGCCTTCCTCCTCTTCCTCCTCTCCTCCGCCCGGCTGGGCGACAGCCGAGTCGCCGGGACCGGTGCGTGAAGGGACATTGCCAAAAATGGAGTTGGGGGGTGGTGGTGGGGGGGT
>VZTU01026346.1:0-14758 GCA_013400835.1 Zapornia atra
CATCTGGGAATAACAGATTGCACTGTATGGTTACCTGCTATTAATGGAATCAAGCAGTTGCTATTAATAATCGTTTAATTAAATACAAGGTGTTTTAGTAAGCACTGCTTATGATCCATGCATTCCACAAGTCTTATCTTAGTCCATCCCAGTGGAAGCAAAGGAAGCGCCCAGAACACCAAACTCATGGTTTCTAACACATGGAAGGAAGAGCTGATGAGACGGCCAAGCCATGTTACCAATGTCTTTAAAAGACACTGTCCTCAGCCAATGCCAGGACTGCAGACCATTAGTGAAATGAAAAGGTCCATCATTAAAAAAAACAATTTGAAAACCACAAAAAGCATGCTTACATCAATAGCAAAGGCTTATTTCACAACTACAGGACACTGCACAGTGATTTATATTGTCTTCAGGAGGGGAGGAGTGTTCCAAGAGTCAGCAAGAAAACAAGACAAAGTACTCTAAGAACAAGGTGTTACTAGACTACAGCCTTGCAACTACTGCCAGTAGTTGCACCTACTACAGCAGCTGTATTTGAACTTAACTGGAGGAGGGGTTTTTTCCCCTCAAAAAAGCATGTATGCAGGAAGATACATTCAGGAATACTGTTCCTGAAATATGAAACAGCTCACACAACGTGACTCTGCGGACAGCAATAGCCATCTGATCACTATCCATACTACAGAGTACCACCAGGATTACTTGGCAGCTCAGCCCCACTGCTTCTGGCACTTGTGGAAGCTGAAAGATGTACACCTTTAACACCAATAGCAGTTCAACACTGTATCAAACCTCTTTATGATTAGCCAGGAAGCTGGTAGATTTAAAAAGAAAAAAATGTCTAAACACACAGAAAGTTTTAATTAATATTTCCATACAGAACATTTAGCATGACCACAGCTCCAAGATTTGATTTTTAATTTATTTTTTAAAAACATAACATTAAATAAACCTTCCAAAACAAAGTCCCCACCATAATGAATTTTGGAGGGGGGAGGGACAGCATACATGTATATTCTTTAGTTTACTGAATTAAAGAAATGCTTGTTTCACGAGTTAAAATATACACAATTTTACTTTTTTTTGGTAGCTATTCATTGAAGTCTGCTTCTTGTAAAGTTTGATCAGGTTTGTTTTTTCTTTCCCCTCATTACATCCTGTCAGAATAAACCTCACATAGGAATTCTAACCCAGGATAAGGTAATGGCAAGTTTACAAATAAGCTTTGCTGAAGATGGAAGGGCACTTTAAATACATTGCTTTGGCAGCTAACAGTATCACATCTGATGTGTTGTTGACAACAGAGAAGTCTTACAAAAGCCCTGTTAAGGAACAGCATCTGTGAGCTTACAAGTTGCATTCACTGAATTGCAGGAAGTGTACTAGATTTGATAGGTTTGTTGCTGCTTAGAATATTCATGAGTTTCACTGATCCCAGGAAAAGTCATCCATTGAGATGGACTGAGTTTTGGTACAGAATCTCAAAATCCATTTGAAAACTTCAAATTTCCTTAAAATTAACCTTCCATTTTAGAACTGAGTAGTGCTCTCTGTAGAAACAATACATAGGCTAAAAATATTAAAATTAGCTCATTGAATTAAGCTTGTTTATAACAAGCCCAGTGGAAAAGTTACAAGTTGTTTTTCTCTCCCTGCTAGTTTTATATAACCACACTGGAACACGCATTAACACTCGCAAGCAATGCTCAGAAATGTTTCAGTGGGCACACTGAAGAGCTTGAAAAGTAACAGAAGCACCACAGAACAAGAAGCCGTTACTGGCACATACCAAGACATCTATTCCTAACGTGGTTTGGATTGCACTACACAAAAACCTAGGGGCTCCAATCACACAGCTGCAACGGCTGTAGTAACAGCTATGAGTCACAAGTTTTCTTCCTTATTTAACAACATTGCTTCAACTACACAAGCACCATGCAATCGTTTCACCATACTGACAGTACAGCAATTCAAAGATGTTAACCACCTCCACAGGTGGCATGAAGGTGATGTGATGTTCTAATCATGTAACTGCTTTTCAAATCACTTTCTGTTGCTATAGAAGATAAGTTGGTGAAACTTAAATGCAGTTAGAATTGCCTCAGAAGGGGATAGGTGGAGCTTGATATTTTAATGGAGTTTTTTGGTTGCGGTGTTTTGGTCTTTGGTGGTTTTTTATTACTTTGAGGTTTTGTCTTTCCCCTACACCCCTTAAAGTCTGAACACAAACTTTTCCACTTTTCAAGCTTTTCCACAGCGCTCACAAGCCTGTATCTGCCCTTAGCCCTCTAGCTTTAACCCAAGATACAGATCCTGACTCATCTCTCCACTCTCTCCATAAGACTGTAACCTGTGGCCTTTAATCCCTACATTCATCAACACTTGTGAAGTGCCAGTCCCATCTTGGAATGCTACAGGACTAAAGGAAGTCATTCAGTAGCATGGCTATTCTAACCTGGTAGACAAGCAAGAGCATGAATTGTGCTAGAACCACAAAGGAAAAAGAAAATGGCGTTTAGGAATCTGCGAAATGCACCATAAGTTGCAAGATGACAAACTAACACGCAGTCCTGGTGCACTGCCTAGAAAGCCATCCTAACTGTTCAGCCAGTGAGTCTAGTACTGCAGATTCAATTAGATTTTTCCAAGGCAAACTCAAAGATAATTAGTCAGCCAAAGCAGACAGGCATCCTAATAGGGATTTGCCGCCTCCTCTGCAAAGGTTGCAACATGGTTCTACTTATTAGGTGTTACAGAATCATATCATTATAACTCACCTTCAGACCCAAGCTTCACCTGTTCTGCTGCCTCTATACAAATGTCAAGTGCAGAGGAAGGCTAGATCTTATACCTGTGCCATTTAAAATGAGCATCAGCATGAAGCTTATGAAGATAAATCTATCTTTCTCCAATTTGTTAGTCCTGCTATAAAGAGTGGCAAACAAACAAGTGGTATCAACTACTGAGAAAAGGATATGGTCTCATAAGAGAGCGTAAGGCACATGATCATCATTACTGTAACACCCGAGCGACCAAGCGTGCTTCCCCATGGTTCGCTTCAGTATACAAATAAATCCAATTCGAAACCTTGCACTGTGTCAGACAACAAAACACTGTAGGCATCCCTGGAAAGCAATTCTTGCAAAACTTTAAGCATAGCACACCAAATAAACATTTTTTTTTCCTAAATAAAACATTCAGAATTCAGGGTTACCTTCAAAATAAATGAACACTGTTTAAATGTTCATGTTGAAAGCTAGACAGCTATTCTCTAGTTTATTTTCATTGTAAGGTAACACTGACATTGGTCAAAATGTTTACTCACTAGTCTCCATATAAAATAGTTCCACAATAAGTGATCTCTTCAGTAATGCTTAGTAGTCTAATATATCTTTAAAAAAGCTTACTGCTATAACATTTTTCTGACTTTTACACACAAAACAGTCTGGTTTACTGTCATTTTCAATCAATTATAATTTCTTCTCATTGCATCCGCCTCTCAACAACTACCAACAGGGAAGCCCTGAGAAAACAAGGGTTTGAAAGCCACAAGAACTGACAGAGGAAGTGAGTGCTAATTATACTTTACTTTTCAGTAAGCACCTAGTACCCATTATTAGGCACTGGATAAGACAACTGTCTCACTTAAATCCAAGGAAGCAAAACAAAAACAAAGGAATCAGCATCACATCAAGAGCATCCTCACTCTATCCGATGTAACTACTTCTCCCAGAATCACAAAGGTTTAGAGGAGGAATCCAGCATGAAATTAATGCTACAAATGAGCACAGTCTCAGATAAAAAGCAGTCTAAGTTTTCTTTTTGTCTTAAATATAACAACAAAACATGCATATAAAACCCCTGCAAATTCCATTTCTCTAATAACTGAAGTATAACACAAATCCACTAATTCCAATAAAACCTCAGAATTTGTAAAAACAGTATGGAGGTAAAAATACTCATAAAAACTGTATATGTATTAAGATAAAATTGATTTTTCATCTCTAGAAAGACTAGAGTTCTGCTTGTACATGCTGTCTGTTCCGTGTTCTACCCCATGTTAATTTTCAAGTAAGCTTCCCAATCATACAAAGTAGGTCTATGTTTGAAATCTGTTCAGATTTGAATTAGGTGAAAGACAAACTGATAAGGAAATTACTTACGTACCTAATAATCTGTACCCAGAGCTGTATCAGTGAGTTGTCCTAGGAATGTATTTTTACTGGGACAGCTCTAAAATGAACGATTTTAACTTAAACTCATTCTTTCAGAACAGCCTGCACAAATTCTGAAGACAAGCCTGCTATTCCATATGCCTTCATGACTGAGTACATAGCAAGAATTATTACATTCACATCGGCCTGTTTTTACCATGTGGAAAATGTAAGAGCTGCCAAAGAACACAACAGAATTTTTTTCATACTCAAGTCTTGTCCATTCTGTTAAGGTCTTATGTGCAACAATTTGGAAGTAACAGTAAAAAACCAAACACTGCTTGATTATACACAATTAGTTTCTCTGCTTTAAACAAGCCTTTTCAATAATTTACATACAAAACAAGTAACTGAACTCTTAAGCATAAATAATGAATCATTAAAAGGAAATAAAACCTTTTTGGTTAGCCACTTACAAAGGCTGCAGAGCAACAAAAGTAGGATTCTATGTCTACACTTTAATGTGTTTACATACAATACCCCATCAGTAGGAATTGATAAAAATGTGTCCAAGAAGTTACAACATATATTCAGAGTGTACACAGTAAGAGATGTCACTGCTTCACTGCTATTTTAGACTGGGATTACATGACACTGCCCAGGACCTATTTGCTCACTTTCACATGTTTTGTCACATTATTAGTTATGGCTGGAAAACTGACATGAATATAAAAATATTAAGAGTAAATACTTCCTACTTTACAAATATACTTTTCAACTCATCCTTTACCCTGACATTTCAACCTTAACCTGCAAGTTCATATACAAGTGTTCTAAGGCTCAATTTAAAGTCCTTAACATGGAGATTCAGAACAAAACCAGCATCAGCCCATCTTCATTCAATACATTTATACAGTTGCTCCGAGCACGTTTCCAATCTCTGCCGTATACTGGAGGGGAAGCGGCCCAACCAATTTCACAGTTCACGTCTCCCACCACCTTGGAACAAGGAGAAGCTAGACACCAGCTTGTCTTTAAATTCTGTTACCCCTGAACACAGATATATTACAGGATGTTTCTAGTTTTAGCACCTTTTACAGCACAAAGATCTCTTCTTGCTCTCCATGCCAAAATAACCCAACTAGCCCAAATTACCCTCTCCAAAGGGATTCCAATGTTTGCATCTGTAACAATTTGAAACTACAGTCTTACGTGCCACATGGGCAAGTTTTCAGTTTGCTCCTCCTTCCCCAAAAAATTAATAAGAAAAAAATTCTAACTAGGAGAATGTGCATATTCAGCAAGACGAAGCTTGCAGGACTCTGTTTTGTTCAGGGTTGTTGGGTTTTTTAATGAAACGATGACATTTCCATTTCTATTACTGGTTAAGTAAAGCCTTATCTACAGTTAGGGATATCTGAAATCTAATGAACTATCAAGAAGTAGCTACTAAGGACCAAGGGGTAGGGAAGCTGGAGATTTCTGGCCTCAGAAAGGACCCAAAGATTAACAGAACTATTTGAGAACTGCACTGAAGACACCAAGTTAGATCAACCCTATTGCTCAAACTCCTTCCTATACCAGTCCCAAAGTGGCTTTACAAACTCTGCTGGCAAAACAATTTTGCTACAAGTATATAAATACTGGTAAGTTAAGAGTTTAAAGTATTTAGCAATATTACAGAACACACTGTACAGAACGCTTAGCAGTAAACAGTATTTTAACAGCCTACATACTACTCTTCACAAAGAGCTTTTCCACAGGTCAGCTTTACAAACAGGCTGAAGCATTCACAAACATGTAAACAAGCAGACACATACAAAAAGTAACCAACATGGTTAAATTTCAGAGCGCTCAAGTACAGAAAGAGTAAAGGAAGATACGTGGTCTCACCTTTACTTCTCAGCGTGAACTAGCGAAACAGAGCTCTAGGCCAAACTATTCTATAATCTTCATATTTAATCAGGCAGTTCAGCAGCTATTTAAACCAAATGTCACTTGCCCACATAATCTAAACCAAAATCCAATAATCCTAGATTATAGCTGCAAGAAGTAGAGAATTTCTACCTGTTGACTACAGATGTTCTACTATTTGTTGCATGGCCAGGAGTATCTACTCCAGCAAAGCCACAGCTGGTTAACCAGCAACATACTCTAAGTAAAACTTCTAAGTGGTAGAAGACTAAGACCCCTTCCTCCCACACAGGCACATAGTGGTCCAGTTGTTTCAGTCCCACTAAGGGGAAGTCCATTTCTCTTCCTTGCACCAGTAATGCCAAACACTCCCTTCTGCTGCATCAATTTCAAGACTCTCCATACCTTGCAAGCCAACTGAACTCACTAATCCTACAGAAAGTCATCTACATTTTTTTACTCTCTAGCTTAATAAGTAACAGCAGCTCACAGGGGATCAAACAAGAGGGAAGAGATATTCCCTTTGTTGCCTGACAACAGTAAATTCTTCAATCAGCTCACCACAGTATCTCACAACAGTACAACCTAAAGAAGCAAGCTACCTGAAACTATTCAAGAAGGGCCTCACTTTCTAGTAGCAAAGGCAAAATCACCAGCTTTATCAGGGCAGTCACTATATCTACAGTCCAACTGTTCCTATACAAGACACGTTTTCAAGACAAAGGTGAGAAAGATTTCCAGCCTTTGCAACAGCCAACAACTCAGCAAACTAAGTTCAAACACAAGGCAGTGTTTTATTTTGAAGATTGTCCCAAGACTTGGTTATGCTTATTGGTCTGACCAGCCTGGTTAAGCATCACAGTATTTTTCCCTTCTGGTCCTAGACAGAATACCTCTCCACTACTTGATTGTGTGATGTAGTACAACAGAGTATTACTGTACTGCTTTTGTAGCCACTCAGGATACCAGGTTTCTGCTGTAGTTAGCAATTCACAATATATTGTATGTCACTGCTTTAGTGACAAATTGCAGAAATACTACAAAGTGCAAGAATCCATCTTTGATCTGTTAGCTGATGTTAATATGTAAGAGCCTCATTCCTTTCATTTCTTCCCTAATGCCTTTGTGTTTTACAAAGCAAGGAAGCAGTTCCCCAATCTCCCGCTCAGCTGCCTACAGAATCTGAGGAACAGCAACTTGCAGAACACCCGAAGTTTACAACAACAAACAGCTAGAGATAGTTTGTGCTCTGGAATCTGTACTACTTCCCATTTCACAGCTACCAACCACCCAAATACCTTTGGTAGTTTATGGTTCACTTGCTTTCCTAAAGCACTCTGGCACCCAGCATACAAATAGCTTCATTACTGACCAGCAGCAGGGCAGTCGAGCCTACATTAACAGATGCATTAGGCAACTGAAGCAACACAGATCGGACTGAGCTTTTCTGGGTCTGAGATCTGGTCAGGGCCAAGCTTCCCCTGCTACAGAAAGCAGAGGACCTGACCCAAACAACTTGGAGCACTAGTAAGGTGTGTGAAATACCATCATCCCTCTCCCATAGCATCTTCCTCAGCACATCAAAAGAGATCTCAGAGACAGAGGCAGCAGCAAGCCTGGCTCCAGGACTATAGATGTTTTGTGGCTCTCTCTGGTGCCTTTTCTCCTTTACTGCTAGACAATCACTTAAGTGTGCCTATTCCTATAACTAACTAGCCTTCGGGAAGTTTGTTTACATCAGAACTGCCCTAGGCAAGGGAAGCCAGCAAGGCAGCTTTTATTGTACAACCTGATCTAGAGACTCTTTCACTTACTTGAGAGCATATAAAATAAAAATTCCCAATATAACAGTGGAAACTGAACATGATTCCTCCTTAATAAAGGAGTGCTTTTGGAGAAGAATAGAGAAAACCTGCAAGTAGTTTCCTCCCATCATCTACAGGTACTATTTAAAGTTGGAAGGAAAGGAATCTACACAAACACCAGTCCGAGTCTTTGGCGCTCAGAAGTTCTGGAAGAATAAATCCATCTATCACTATCAAAACTGGTTTTCTACTAATTGAAGTTCACCCACACAACACCCATCCACCTCTCACACTGCTACCCCAATACTGGGCCAGAAGAAACACGTTCTGTAGGTGGCTTGCACAGCAGACTGGTTTCTGCAAATCCAGAACCAAGCTAATGGTCTGTCTTTCACAGGCTCTCCTAATGACCAGCTTTCATTCAAAAACCTGCAGGACTTTTTATATTCAAGTCCTCTCCACCTCATAGAGGCCTGACTGAACCTGGCTAACAGGATGCAATATTAGACAGATCAGGCAGCAACTGCATAAGCTTCACTTCTTTGGGAAGCAATAACAAGGAACCATCTAACAAACCTAGTCCCTTCCCAGCTGAACAACCACCAACCAGTAAAGGATAAAGGACAAGCTTATAACATCATAAATATCTCAACAGTTCAGAGTACAAAGATTCAAAGAGCTGTCCTCCCAGAGAGAAATAACAATTTTTGCATCCACGAGAAATGTGACCAAAAACTTATACATCCTTTTTTATTCTTAAACAATCAAGACAAAATAGCTTAATGAATAACTGAACAGCCAGAAGAGCAAAAGCATAAAACTATCATTTTCTTAGAGGCCAGCTGTGATTAAAGCTACCTCCTTTGGTTGCTGTTTTCCATATAAGGCATTCTCCTTTTAGTCATAGCCTATTCAGAAGAGAGGTCCCATTCACTTTGTCACACAACTATCAATATATTGAGCCTGTAAGCTATTCTGTGACAAAAAGCAAGGAGAAGAGACCAAGGAATGAAGGCAACCTTCTGCAAAACAAGGGGAGTGGGGAGAAGATGCTCTCAGGTTAAGTTTAAATACCTCTGCAAAACACTCCTTAGCAAACTCCAACAGTCTGTTGCACACTGAACAGCAATTTCAGCTCTTTGGCTTGAAAAAAGCCACCAACAAAACTCCCCATAAACTACAGCATTACTTCAAGGAGAACTTACTTTAGAAAAAGTCCTATTAGTGTTATAAGACTCCCAATGCAAATATCTGTACCAACATAGAATATTACAGTCTACCAAAGAGAGTGGAGAAATTGCTAGTAATACTTTGGGTAGTTTACACTGATAAAGATTATATATATGGCTGCAAGGTCTTAGAAGCGACACCTATTTAGTCAGATTTTTAGGGGAAAGAAAAAAGAAAAAGACAGGCTGCAGCAGAAGTTGGAGCAATATAGTAATCTGATGCCTATCCAGAGTTAAATCAGCACACAATTAGTCCAGTTGTACACCTGAAATTTAACTTTTGCCTAGGATGTCTGTGGAGTAGCAAACCAAATGACAACATGGACGCACGGCATCTTGCACAGTTACGGTGCCAGACCCATTGCTGATGTTTCAGAAGCACAAAACTCTTTAAACTCTATACATCATTAGACCTGGGAATTAAACTTTCTCAAAACAGGCATTTTCAACTTGTAGACTTTGAGAACTTGCTTGCTTTCATGAGCTGCTTGGAACCAACTCACTAATTAAACCAAGGCTGCTGTCTCATAGATTTTATTTGCTACAGGGGGATCCACACTTAGAAAAACCCCAAACAACTCTAGATGTGCAGAGATATTTCCTTGATGTTTTATGAATAAGAGTTATAGATATTTATGTAAAATTCCACAGGTATACAGTTATTTTTAAAGTTGGGAACCGAAAAAAGTAAATGCTGACCACTCACCTTCCATGTTTGCTGTTTGTTTTACTCTGGAGATTATGTTTACCTAAGTTGTCATTGTATTTGTTATTCATGTGACAAAGTCAGAAACTGGGCAACATGTCAATACAACTTCACAAAACAAACCATTCTTAGCAAACAGTGAATGAAGGATCTACAGAGAGGCTTCTCACTTTGATAATATGAATGCTGTTCTGTATTCGTATCAAGTTCACCATGTCCCTAACAGGAAAAAAGAATGCTGTTTGAAGTTGCATCATAGATTTGGGTCCAGGCTTTACTGCCTACTTCCTCCAGTCAGCTTTAATTGATATCAATTTTAGGTATCCACTTGCTCAATTAAATTGCAAGATTGCTTAGAGAAAAAAACCCTAGGTCTGACAAAGACAGAAAGGTAAAGGGTACCCTCTCAATTTTTTGGGCAGGGAAGCTTTGTTCTAGTCCCTTAGTTAACTCCATTTATCTTTGCAATACATTGTCAGTATATTTCCTTGAACTCTTAGAAGTACATCTGTACAGGTAAATCTGTACAGAAAAAAACAACCCCAAAGGCAAATGCATGAGTCTTTCAGGATATCTGCAAGACCTTACCACGAGATAGGCACAGGCAATACAGGAATATAAACCAGGCACTCTGAAGTGTCCCCATCAATCTGTTCTTTGATCTTCACACAACTAGAAGATTTAGAAGATTTGTTGCAACTAGGACAGCTCACTCCCCATTTGTCTCATTTTTGACCAAAACCCCACAAAACAGATTTCTTCCCTATAGATGCACAGTGCATCCCCTGAAGTTTCATACTGATTCCTGAAACAGAAAAGCACTGTATGCAGAGAGAAACATTGATTCTGGTATTAAACATTCACAAGATGCAATTTTCAACTAGGTATATGCCTACATAGCTCAAAGAGCTCCAAGTGCTACTTAGTAATAGATTGAAATATAAGCTATCCATCTAGACACATTTCTACATACACAAGTAACAATACTCAGGGAAGTGAGCCTCCCTGCAAGCCGCCACAGTCTCTGTCAAGGACATTTGTAGGAGCAAGTTGATTAGCAGCTCTTGAAGAACTACCTACTTACTGATTCAGAGAACTGAGTTTACCAACAGGAAGAGAAACGTGGGCTTCAGTGATTTATTAGGGTGGGTTTTTATTCCTGCATATACTGACTCCCTTCAACTTTCCATCATCTCCAAAAACAGAGATTTTTCAAAACTAAGCACAACCATTCTGGGCGAGGAAGAAAGCATAAGACTTGAGACGCTTTTTTGAAGCACATTTGCCAACTATTATGCCCACAGCCTCTTACACCTACTGCTCACAGCACATCCTAAAGACCTACCAGAAGTAGCAGTTATAAATTAAGCTCTTTGTGACTTTATCAGGAAAACTTGTTAGATGAATTCTGGAAAACAAATACTTAGGATAACATTGGTTTATTACAACAAAGTAAATATCACCATTGTTGTTAACAGTAAATTAAATCCAGGAACGAGAACCTTTGCCAACTGTCAGGTACCTATATTTATCTAGTAATTACACAGTTCAGAAAGCAAAAGGTATCTACACAAGCTGAGAAGATACCTAGTACATACTAGTAGAATCATGAAGTATAATTCATCTTTAAGAGAGATTCAGAATTGCTGTTCCTTTCTCTCAGCCCTGGCATAGTCACTGCTGCTAGCCTTTTATGTTCTGTTCTGTACGTGCTGCTTTGGGAGTATAAAGCATACGTCAAGGTAAGCAGCATTACTTCAATTCAACTGTCCACACTGAACCATTCTGTACCGATTGCAACCTACTGGGGCTACCCAGAAGTGATCCAGTAACATAAGAAACAGAGCATCGTGCTTGCAAGCTGCTATGTAAGACCACAAGCCATAAGAACAGTGCCTGTATTATGAATCACACACAGGAGTACAAAGCAGTGACAGGTGACTTTCAAGAAAGCCACTTAATGCTCTGACCAAAACAGCAGCACAGTGGAGACAAGTGACCATAGTCATGCAATTTTCCTTGCCACAGCACTCTGCTCCACATACCTCAGATTTACTTGAGGCATCCCACTTCACATGCTGAGAGAAACAAAGTAGAAGAACAAAAAGACAGCAAAACTCATTATTTTTCAGTTAAACGTTGTTAGGATTGATTTGACAGGCTTAATTGGGCACAAATATAACGGTAAGATCCCAGGGCCAAATATCACACCTAACACTTACCTGGAAAAAAAAAAATCAAAATCTTTAATCATTGATGCAAACTTTCCTGTGATCTTACAGTGATTATTACTGACAATCTTGAGGGCACAGTGACTCTTTCTGTTGCAGAGCTAGGGTAAGATGCTGTGTTGACAGCTGCTCGTTTTTTCCCCCCTTACCTCTCACCTCATCAGTTTCTCCTCCAGTTCAGTGAAATGAAGACAGACCATTAACACACATCATTTCAAAGAACTGCAAAGCAGGCCAGTCTGATAACTGAAGACATGGGAAGGAACAGCTGGAAACAGCAGCCTCCTAACCCAGATCTGTCAGGACCGCACAGTTTGTCTGACTGGGCAGTCACAACAATGGAGCTTTCACACTGAAGGCAGCAGGACCTCTCCCTTGCCTCTTCTCAGTTTTTAACAGCAAGAAGTGTCCACTTTTTGAAAAGATTTATGTATAGCTGGGAGGGGGGCGGTGNGGTGGCGGAGGAGCGGGGGGGGGGCTACCAAATTTTAGACAGTTTGTAAACTTGACAGAGCATTACAAGTGCTCCAGATACATGTGCAAACAAGATGCTCCAGGCTGCTTCACCACCTTTGTTTAGCACTTCCAGTACGTTTCCCCAGACACTGTGGGAACAGGTACACACTCTGACAAAACACCAGTGAGTTGTTCTCTCTCATCAAGTACTTCTGATAGAACACAGACACCCAATACAGCCTAAGCTTGCAGAGGCAACATCATTTATGGTTCTGTGCTCATTCAAAAATACAAGTAACTATCTGCTGAGAAGGTTCACAAGGAGGTACAGTTGTTATCCACATTTAACCACAGGGCAGTTTAAAAACAGTCCTCATTACTGAGAGTCAAAGCTTTTTTTTTTTCCTCTAAGAACTGGAAAAAATCCACTCACAATGGCAACTGTCAGTTTTGAATGAACCTGAGCAGTTTTAGAACAAGTGAGAAGTATAAGCTTTTAAAGCATCGGAAATCATTCAGACAGAAGATAAGAACTAACTACTCTTAAGTAATGATGAAAAGAAAGCTTTATTACCACTTTTCCATGCAATGGAGACTACAAACTCTAGCATTACTGTATCTAGAGACTAATTTATCAATGAAGTTTGTGTTTCATTTTAAAAAAAACATAATCCATAAACGTGTTTTTTATTAGTAGATCTCATTTTGGCTGCTCAGATAAAACCAGCTGTAACCAAGACACTTTTATAAACATATAGGTTAAGCTGAAAGTAAAGTGTCTGAAGTCAATATTGCTCACCAGGCAAAACATACAAAAGGGTCAGCCAGCTTGGGCAGTCAGGGGCTATGAAATTGGGTCTCTGGCAAATCCTTTTTTTCTCCATCACGGATTCAGCACTATAGTTGCTTCTATCCTGGAAAAGCTAAGTTTTTCCATGTATTACCCAAGCCTTCACTGAAAACAGCAAACATCAGCGTATATTCACAACAATTCTTACTGCACATCAAGTTCAGACTTTTCTAAGAGGAAAATTCTCCAGAATTACTTCAAGCTATTGCTCCGGGGCAAAAAGCAACAAGTACCAATGTTACTGGTCAAAGTGTTCAAGCAATGAGGCAAAGGGATACTAACATACTGCAGTCCATGTACCACAGGGAAGCAAACGAGGGTGCAAGAGAGGGAAACACTAATAGCAAAGAGTAGAAATAGCAGGACATATCTCAACCTATCCTTGATATAAAGCAGAGTTATCAAACTTACCCTGCAACTGCCACTATCCTTATCCTCCAGCAGGAATCCATCTCTCTCTTTCCTGAGGGTTGGCAGAAGGAGCCTATTTCTCAGTTTGGGATCCTGCCTCAAGATCAAACCTCTCCTCTATCAATTCTTCAGTTAATAGATTGAATCTTATTCTGTCTTCGCAAAATACTTACAGACACACTGTGTTATCAGAGTGACTGTCACACAATAACTACAACCCTGGGGGTTCAGAGAATAAAAACTGTTAGAAACTTGGAAGTTAAACTCCCCTCTCCAAACATAGTAAAAGTAATACAGAATAAGCTATAAACTGTTGCAGTCAAAATGCACCTCCTGTGTGGTATGTTAAAGAGTGAGCAATGCTACAGAGTCCCCAGGTAATGAAGCAGGATGTCCTACAGTTTTTTTTTGTTTGTGCTAACGCCCAATTAGCCTGAGCACAAAGCCCAGTCCTTGAAGCTTGCCGCACCACACTTCAGAGTAGTTAAACCGCATCTATTCTATCAACAGGTAGCAAAAGCTTTACGGAGCCTTTTCTACTTTCAGGATGCTCCTGAGAATCACCTGAAAGCAGCTTCCAGTACCAACAAGTTTCAGCTTACTCCACAAGCAGTTTAAGCAGCATACATGCAGACAGAGCAACGCTCTGTCGCAAGAAGCAAACTGCAATTTGAAGCCTGCACAGCCAGCGTACCACCCTCACGTCCGATGCAAAGCCTCCTTCTAACTGCACCAATCTAGTCACTGAGTGGCAACAGATCCCGTCGGGGCTGGAGCGGCCCATCATCTCAGCAGCAGCAAGACCGTACTGACGGTGAGATACGGTCCTTCAGGCACCCCCGCCGCCCCCCGCGAACTGTCCCGGCAGACCTCAACCCGCGTCTCCAGCGCGCCCGGCCTGCCCGAGCCCCGCGGGGCGGCCCCGCCGCCCCAAGCTCAAGGCTGGGCGCTGCCGGGAGCGCCGGCACCGGCCCCGCCGCCTGCTCCATTACCTGGTGA
>VZTU01026346.1:15750-57077 GCA_013400835.1 Zapornia atra
ATCCGGGACCATAGAGATGCCAACTAGACAGGATCTTCCCCGCCAGAGAGGAGCCTTTGAGGCCGCTCCCCCGCCTCTACCGTATTCCAGCTGAAGGTGGAAAAGCGGGACCCGGCTGCAAGGCACTCCCTCCATCCCCCAGAGCCGAGTTAACGCCCACCGCCTGCGCTAGCGCCCCGGGCCTCACCGCCCGCCCGCTCGTACTGGGATTAAACCAGCCTGCAGGACCCTCCCGCAGCCCCAGCGCAGGCTTCGGGCACGCCGCTTCCAGCCGCGCCCTGGGTCGGCAGTCAGGCGGGCGCGCTGCACGGGCGCGCCCCGCGGTCACCTCACCCTGCCCCGCGCTCCCACCCCGGCAAGGTCTCACACAGGGCGCCGCGCCCCGCAGCCCCTGGGCGGCGGCGGCGGCAGAGGACCCGCAGGGCGTGCGGTAGTTTCACTGCTGACCTTTTTTTCCGAAGGAGTAGCGATAAACAGATGTTTAACAGCAGCGAGGGTGTTGCGGGGGGCGCCGGGTGCCATAGGTTAAGGCGTGCTCACGGGAGATGAGGCAGGACAGGGAAGACGGCCGCGTCACGGAGAGAGGACCCCGGAGACCGGCGAGCGCCCGAGGGGGCTGCGGTGGCACGGCCCGGCAAGTGCAATCCCGGCCCTTGGAGCGGGCGGGCTCCGAGGACAACGGCGGGGGACCGGCGGAAGCCCGGCTCCGGTTTCTCCGCGGGGGCGAGTGGCAGCGGAGCTCCCCGCTGTGGAGGGGGTACTGGGCTTGCTGTCGTTAGCCCCCTCAGAGCCGCGCCAAGGGCGCCGCCGGGCAAGGCGGGGATGAGAGCGGCGCCGGGGCTGGAAGGAGCCGCGGCGCGTCAGGCAGGGTACGGGGCAGCCGGACCCTCGGCCGAGGGAGGAAGGGGAGAGGCAGCCGTGCCTGGGGGAAAGAGCTGGGGACATCATCGTTGCGCGCCCTTGGGCCGTCCGGGGTACTGCGTGGTCCCCACGCCGCGGAGCCACGGCCGGCCCCGTGAGCATCACCAATGGCGGCGGGGGTCCCGGCGGGCAGGACAGCATCTATGGCTTATTTTTGAGGTGATAAGACGTCCTGGACCTTTTTTTTTTTGTGAGGGGGTGAGAGAGGGAGAAAACAGAAATAGAGCGGGTGCTTCAAAGTCATAGCGTGAGTGCTGTCCGCAGCAGAGCTGGGATCTCAAAACTCAGCTTAACACTGGGCAGGTGACTGGAGGCAGGTACCAGCACCTGCATTTCCTACCACATCTCTCAGAGGAAAGCCCACTATTACAGTCCCACCTACCTCATGAGGAAGCAAGGCTAGAAGTCACAGGCAAAAGGACAGGCATAGGGACTTAAAGTCCCCAGAGCAGTAATAACACAGGTCCCAGGCATGGCCCCATAGGCTACCACTCACCCTATACAAGCACCTCAACCCAACGGGTTACTTTTGCATTCCTACAGTAAATACTCACCGTTGATAGCAGGGGAAGTACCATTCTCTTGGAAATCCTTGGCCAGAGAAACCCTCCATTTGATTACCACACCTTCAGAGGTCCTGCAGCATTGCAGCAGCCTGTGGTTATAAAGGCAGGCAAGTGGGGCATGCCCAGAGTGGGAGGCCTCACCCACCCCACCGAAATGGGGAAGGGGCAGCCATCCTCTTTTAATTGGGAGGGGTGGGGTATGTGTTCTTTAAATTGTGGACATTTCAGAAAGAAAGTTTGTATTCTGTTGTGTTATGATGTCTTGTTAGGACTTTGCAATATAAAGCCTTGTAAGCTTTGCTTTAGTAAAGAAATTTCCACTTGTCATCTTGTAACTGCTTCTCAGATCAGACATCAAACACAGGTGTTTTACATGTAACAAGCAAGTCTAATCTCACCTCTTTGACTTGAGTAGCTAGTAAATACTTGGTATCTCAGAGGTTTTATTTTGCCTTGCCTGTCTTGAATGCAAGGCGTGCAGCCTCACCTAGCTACAGCTGTGGCAGATAAGGGACCATCAGCCTCAGCTGCTTGCAAAAATCCACAGTAAAGGCTGCAAGGGTTACCTATCCTTTAGATATGCTGAACTGCTTGTGGGAGTGCTTTGTAGGCTACTTTGGTCAAAACCATTATCAAAGGTGAACTAATTAAGCTTTTTGATTAAGATTTTTGCTGTAATTAAGATGCTAGGTTTTCAGTTCTCTGCTGTGATGCAGGACGTCTCAAAAATGTGGGGTTTGATCCCAGTGCCTGTTGAGTAAGCATACATCCTGGGTTCTATAGAGGCTGGCTGTGCAAGGAGACTATGCAGCTCATGTGCAGTGTATGCCATGGATCCACTCACAGGCTATGGGTCAGGGTGGGTGGCTCATTCATAGAATCATAGAATGGTCTGGGTTGGAAGGGACCCCAAGGATCATAGAGCTCCAACCCCGCTGCCACAGGCAGGGCCACCAACCTCCAGGCCTGGAGCTACACAAGGTTGCCCAGGGCCCCATCCAACCTGGCCTTGAACACCTCCAGGGATGGGGCATCCACTACTTCTCTGGGCAGCCTGTTCCAGCACCTCACCACTCTTTCTGTAAAAAACTTCCCCCTAATATCTAATCTAAACCTTCCCTCCTTTAGCTTTAAACCATTCCCCCTTGTCCTGCCATTATCTACCCTTTTAAAAAGTTGAATCCCCTCCTGCTTATAAGTTCCCTTCAGGTACTGGCAGGCTGCAATGAGGTCCCCCCACAGCCTTCTCTTCTCCAGGCTGAACAAGCCCAGCTCCCTCAGCCTCTCTTTGTAGGGCAGGTGCTCCAGCCCTCTAATCATCCTTGTGGCCCTCCTCTGAACCCTCTCCAACAGTTCTACATCTTTCTTGTATTCTGCCTTGCACTTCTGTTGTATTTTAGTTAAACTGATGCAGTGAGCAGAATGTCCTAAAGAGCACTCGAGTAATTGGCAGCCACAGGAGGGTAGGCACTGTGGCTTCCAAAGAAATTTTAAAAAGTGATCATAAATGGGTGACTTAATACACTGTAAGAAGGGATCAACTTAACAGCTACATAGTCACTGTTACCTTGGATAATGTGATATGAAGTGAATTGTGGAAGCACAGCAGCACACTATGCCATGCAAGTAAGGAAAGGGTGGACGTAGTGTGAATCCATAGATTATCCAGGAGCTCATTCTGCACCAGGACAAAATGAGAGATATATCTGCCTTTATTTGTGAGGATTTCAGATTTAGGGACACCCTTAGAAATCCATAGAGTGTTTTGTGTTCTATTTCAACAAAGTGTTGACTGTTTAACTAGGAACTCTTGAATAGTCTTCTATGATTTAATTAATGCAGAACCTGCAAAGCAGTACCAGATGTTAAACAAGTTAAGCAAAATGAAGACTGGCACTGAGATTGTAACACAAGATTGGCTTATAGTGAACTTAGTCACTGCAGCTGCAATAGTTGGTAATTATGCCAGGAATTCCAAAGGATAGTAGGTTGTTTTGCACAAAATAAACCAATTTGGTTCACTTAGTTTGCATTGATTTTCCAGGTTCACTTCATTTGCATTGATTTCCATCTCTAGGACTTGCTAGACCAGCAAATTAATTTGATATATTGAAAAACAAAACAAAACACAAATTTCCAGATAGTATTTTGGATTTTTTTTAGCCACTCCTGTAGGATGGAGTTTAGAACTGAATGAGGATGAAGCTTTGTATTGTATTTTCCAGAAATGCTCAATCCAGAGGAATACATCAATGAACTAAAGCATTAAAGATTTGATTAGCAGGGGTGTGTATTCTACTGTTCACACGTAGCTTTTAATGAAACAGTTTTGAGAAAAGTGGAAGTCAAGACAATAATTCACAGAAATGTGCGTGCTCCCATGGGCAACTAGTTTCATCCTAGAGGGTCATTCTGATTTTTATGAGCATGTAACCTAGACTCTGCAGAGGGTTGTTAGCAATCCATAGGGAAGAAGTGGGATTGCAGTTCCATGTCACAATTATTACAGCAGATCTGTGAAGTCATCCAGTTCAGAAAATCAAATCACACATCATTTCGCTGATTCATTTTAGGGCAAGGCCACCCAAACAATTGAATCATCACAAGTGAAAAAGACTTAAGTGGTGTCTGAAGGTAGAGAATGACTGACCAGAGAGGGAACCTCTTATCTTCACCCTGACATTGAAGAAATTACAACATGGGATTCTACCCTAACCACAGCATACTATAACTGTGCTCTTGCCTGGTACTGTTACAAGTGACATTATACTATGGTTCTGATCTGGTAGTGAGGTCCTTAGTACCCCATGTTTTAGGGATATTCACATGAGAAATAGTATAATTTATTAGTGAAAATAGATTCTTAGTAGAATATTGTGAGTAATTCTTTAGGCAGTGATTTTGTATTGTCCTTAAATTCATTAGGGCAGTTTGCATGGAATAAGATCCTTTGTGCTCCTGGCTTTCTTAAGGTGACCCTTGTGAAGGAGGCAGCTTTCCCCCTCTACTCTGCCCTGGTCAGGCCCCACCTGGAGTACTGTGTCCAGTTCTGGGCTCCCTGGTATAAAAAAGACAGGGACCTCCTGGAGAGAGTCCAGAGAAGGGCTACGAAGATGATTAAGGGCCTGGACCATCTCCCCTATGAGGATAGGCTGAAAGAACTGGGACTGTTCAGCCTGCAGAAAATGGGGATCTTGTTAATGTTTATCTCAAGTGTGGGGGACAGGGGGAAATGGCCAGCCCCTTTTCAGTGGTCTGTGGGGACAGGACAAGGGGCAATGGCCTCAAGTTGGAGCACAGGAAGTTCCGCACCAACATGTGGAAGAACTTTTTCACAGTGAGGGTGACAGAGCACTGGGACAGGCTGCCCAGGGGGGTGTGGAGTCTCCTTCTCTGGAGATATTCAAGACCCGTCTGGACGCCGACCTGTGCGATACGTCCTAGGGAGCTGCTTTGGCAGGGGGGTTGGACCCGATGATCTCTGGAGGTCCCTTCCAACCCCTACGATTCTGTGATTCTCTGAAATATGAGTCTGTGCAGAAAGAATGAGTGACGTTACATAAATATGAAGCCAAGCTCTTTCACTAAAAACATTTCTGCAGTAACAAAGCCTCTAGCTCAATTTATAAAATATCTCAGCTGTGGAGAATATTCTCCAGGCATTTGGGATGACAGAACAAAGACAGCAGTATCTTTTCTACCTTAGAAGGCTGTCAGCTCTGAGTGCTATGCCAGTTTTGGGGTGGTAGCAAGAGAATACAGATGAAACAGGAGCTAAGCAAGTGGAATCTGGCTAGTTTCTTCTTACCGTTAGTCACTGAAAGGAAACAATCTTCACTGGATTTATTATTCTATGTTACAAGACACACTTGCAGCTAAACAAATCCCCACTTATAGTGTACAAATAAATAGTGCACATAGACTTTGCTCCAAAGAGTTTACAAGTATTAATATCATGTAAAGAATGTCAGGCTTTCCAATGCTTTTCACCTAAGGTGAGGACTGCAACCCTGTCCCTTGTTCCAAAGATTTATTGTGTGCTACAGTGACCCAGACTTGATGCCTGAGAAAGGCAGCTGCCTTGGTTGTTATATATACCAGCAACAGATGTCTGTATCCTCGACTGTTTCTGACAGCTGACCATTCAATACCATCCCTCACTAGAACAGCCCCCATCTATAACAGCACCCTTTCAAAAGTCCAAACACTTACAAAATGTCACATGTCTCTCATATAATTAGCACAAGTTTAGGTCACTGTTTTCAGTTCTGGTTTCCATTTTGATCTGTGTTATCCCCTCCAGTCAGGGATTTTAGTGATACAGAGTGTTTTTTACTGCCAAGCTTAAAGCATAAGGAATACTCTGCAATAACATAAGCCAGGCAATTGTTTTCAAGGAGGCTGTGAACACAGGCAAAGGAATCTTGTAAATATTTATGACAAGGTATTCTCAACTTAGTGCTACTGGCAGTACTGAGGAGGTCGTGAGGCATTCATTCAGGAACAAGAACGTGTTGCTGAAATGTAGAAGGCAGTGATCTGATTTCCCCACCAAACTAACATCTTCAGGGCTAGTGTGAAATGTTAAAAACCTCAGATGTTAAACACCTTGAGCAAAAGTATCTGACAGTTAAGTTCAAAGGTCTGTCAGGACTGATGATGTCTACCACAAAACCAAAAAGAGCGCTGTGGCTACAATTCTCTTGACCATCATTTTAGCAGTCAGTTTAGATCACAAAGCCTGCAAACTAGTATTACCATAAACATTCTTACTTGGCAGTAACACCACATATTTACCTGACTGCTCATCAAACACTGGTAGTCTCTTGAAGAGCAAGCCTTTTCCATAAATCAGGAACCATCTTTCTTCTGTGGGGCCAGATATCTGAGATTTTTTGGACTAGCCCTAGCATTAATATATCCCAGTGCACATGCCATCCAGCTGTGGTATTGAATGAAGCTTGAGAAAACCAATCTAAGAAAAACAAAACACCTGAGTCTTTTCTTATGACTAGCAGTTTGACATCAGGAAGATGATACAGCTTTGTATCTTGAATGCCCGCACACAAAGCCTAATAAACCAGTACATTTTTGCATTAGAATGGCTACTGAAAGTGCTAAGCTTGAAACTGTTACAAATAATTTTGTTGATATAACAGGTCTGGTGATGTAAACAAAGAGAATGTCCTTATTCACTCTAAAATCATGACAACTGTTTTGGCCAGGGCTATCTACCACAGTAGATACAGTAGCCTACGCTCCAGCCAGTCTTCCTCTGTCCTGTATTTATGCTTCTTCAAGGAAAAAAATAGCAAATGATTTGAGGAGACAGGTGGTCTGCTTCTGTTTTTCCTACAGAGCGGTGAGATATGCTTGCTTTTCCTTATGACTGCTCTGCAGGGACTTCAGGAAGCCTCAGTGCTGAGGTCAAGGGATGGAAAGTCCAAGGCCCAGACCATAGAGAATTTCTCTAAAGGGCAAGTTAGCTTGCTTGACATCAATCTCACAAGCCCATCTGTACTACCTACAGAAGGAGAGCACAAGCAACACACAAGCAAGGGGTGTTCTCCTAGGAAAGAGTGAGAGAGGAAGTTTCATGGATGCAAAACATTTACAGAGATTAAAGAGGAGTCAGGGTATGTGCTTGGCTAAGAGATCCAGCAAGGTACAGTCAGTCAGAGCACACCACTGCTCGGAGACCTTTCAGGGGCTCTCATCCACCATGCAAAGTTGAGGCAACTGGAGTGGATCTGCATCTGCTTCTGCTCCCATGGAGACTCAGACATTTTCCTAGCAGTGGTAAGAGAGCCTCAGCCTCTGGTTTAGAGGCAGGATACTGGACTAAACAGACCCATAGTCTTATGGGAATGACTTTTCTTATGATCTTTTGTAAGTTCTCAGCTCCGATTCCCATCTGCAGCTCATGAATCAGACACTCTGCAGTTCTGGAAATTATGAACGAGGAAACTGTCAATTTGTAATTTGTTCTCAAGCACACAGAAACAACACTACTCTGTAAAAAAAAACAAACCCACACAACAAACAGTACAAAAAAAAAAGCTCATCCCCACCAGTAGGTTCTCCTTTTCAAAGGAACAACATAGCACGGACTCACATATTAGTTCACTTCTTGTGGCAACCTATTCTGACAATTGCATTTAATAGTTACACACATAACCGATATATAGCTGATGGGTTCCCAGTGCTGTTTCATTATTTCTGTAATTAAAATATGGAATGGCTTCCTTAAATCAATGTACAAGAACTGTACCCTAGGGCTCCCAAAACCTCAGATGTTCTTCCATTTCAATATAGTTGTGCTTTTTGGCAGTTCACTCCAGAAGCTCTCATTTCTTTGGAAATGCTGTTTTGGCAAGAACATCTTTGCACCCTACTAATAGCAGTTTGTACTTCTAATGCACAGCCTTTTGGACAAGATCTCATCACAGAGTATAACGGACAATTAATGAAGATGTTCAGAGACATGATATTTGGCAGATTCCTGCAACTGCAAGCTTCTCTTTAGCAGACTCCCAGTCGTGCTGCAGTCCTAGAATTAAATTATACTGCTGTGGATCAAACGTGCTGTATACCTGTGTTAAATACAATTGAGCCTGTGTGTTTTACTTGTGTATACTTACGCTGGCTGTGGTTCAAACAGTGCCAGAACCTCCCTGAGCTCTGCAGGGTGGTAAGCTGTATTTGCCATTGCTCTGCTAGGGGCCATGAGGCTTTCCAGGCTATTGACAATCACTAGAAGACTCCTTCTGTGTAACCTCCGTGTTGCCCAGTGCCAGATTGGTCTGTGTAGATGACAGACCTTATTAGAGACTTCTGTTATCCTCTGGATATCACTGCCAAGATCCTGAGAAGCTAAAGACTGCTAATATATCCCAATACTCCTGGTTTAAATGTCACCAAACCTGTGGGGACAGAATGTTAGTTACCTAGACATCACCCTTACCTGAAAACAGGTAAGATAAAACCATATAGAAATATTTATTACCACATCCAAAACAGAAATGTAATTACACTGATTTTTAATAGAACACAAGAAAGAAATGGAAAAAAAATCTGCTTCTGCTTTGATCCAAAAGGATTTTTATTTTATATTACTTTCCTCTTTCTGTCCAGTTAATCAATGAGACACTCACCTAATCCACAGGATCTGTCCATCTGACTGCCCGAAACCTCAGGTTGTTTTCCCAGACACTGCACACAACTTTTCTCTTTCTTTTTGTTCAAACCCACCCTTTGGGATCCACCACAGGGGTAGATCCAAACTGGTGGAGAGCAGACACGAATAAAGCAGAAGAAAAGGAACAGATATGGGTAAACAGGCAACACAGGATCTCACATTCCTCAGCCTAGGACCCTCACTTACTTGGGCAGTAACCCTGGCTTGCTAGTGGAGGGGTATTTTGGGATGAAATTAAATGAAAGGGGAGTCGCTGTAATGAAGCAGAGACCTGAGCCCTTTCCTCCGTTCCCCGGCAGTGCTTTGGCCAGTCAGGCTCCAAGCTGGTTGGGGTTTTCTTTTTTAGGACCAACATCAGCTCTTCTTTTATTTATTTCATCCACTAATTAGATCCACTTTGAATTACTTATATTCATCCTCAACCCTTCCCTGTTTTCAGGCAGGATATCAGCGTAGTCCTTAGACTACAGCAGTAGACATTTTAAAATCAACTGCATGGGCTCTACTTTGCACTTTTCCTTCCAACATTTATTGTCACAGGCAATGAGAGAGTTTTATAATTTTTTTGTTTACTTTTCTAAAGTTAATGTGTAGTTGATAAAGATTTGTTAGTTCTCCACCATGGTGATTACAACCTTATCACAAATTCCTGTCTTAGTCTCATGCTCTGTTTGCTCACTGTGTCACTAATAAACTCACTTCTATAGCTGATAGAATACAAGCAGAAAAAAAAAATGGACTCTTGAGATTTTTTTCTTTTAATTTTTGACAAGCCATATTGAATTTCCATTCTTAAATTGATTTTTTTAAAAGAGTTGTAATGTGGACTATGAGAACAGGACTCTATCTTTGCATCCTCCAAATACATTCTCTTTTCTTTGAAAGCTAAATTTATATGACATATTTAGGAATAATCTACTTGATCAGATTTTATACTGCCCTGAACCTTCAGGTTACATCTATATATCTATGTATCTATAAATCTATGTATCTCCCTGAATTGGGCTTAGGACTACTTGCAGATTAAATCTTTTAATTTAATTTTATGATAAGTGTTTTCCTTGAGATATCACCAGAATAGAAGCTTTCAAACCTTTCACAGAAAGTTGAAGAAACTGTCATGGGATGTATCATTGCAAATGGTAGAAAGAGTGAATTATTTTTCAGTGACACTGTTGGTGTGAACAGACCTTCCTCTGTCCCGGCTCCTAGTGACCTTCCTAGTCCTACCTGCTTTTAGGCCATCTCAGCTGTTCGGGTGTCAGTGCAATGAAGCAAACTGAGAAGGTGATGTGGACAAAAAATAATTTATTTGCCATGTTAGTTCACTACACTAGCAGTTCTGGTGGTTTCACAGCACATGAAGCTGGGTGATGCAGACACGCGAATAAATAACTGGAAGCAGGAGTTGCCTACCTCAGTTTAGAGAGTGTTGCTGGTGAATGCTGATCCAGGTCCTAAATAGTAGTACACAAGAGTTTGTCCTTAGAAGAACAGGTATCCCTTATCTTGGGCAAACAGAATAACAGGGAGTGGTTGAAAGGGGCAAGGTTCAATTTGCTGCTCAGTGCTTAAGCTGTGCTGAGCTGGGAGACGGTCCCATTGGAAATGCTGCCACCAGGCACAACCAGTACAACTGGGGTTAATCACAGGCAGTGCAAAAGGGGAGAAACTTGAGTGTATTATTTATTAAGGCCATTTGTTAAGTATATTTACTAAGAAATGTTTATTTATGAGAACTAGCATGCAACACCTGGCACCATGGATGGGGAGGAATGAGGAAAATGAGAAAAAAAATATGAGGTATGTATTAACTTTGCAGAAATTTCACCTTCTAGTTATGCAGTGTTGCATCTTATACATATCCTGAGCTGTTTTCCAGACAGCACTGAAAGCTTGTGTTGCTGAGTTGTTCTATACAGTTAGTTTCTTATGCTATGCTTATCACTGTGGTAACCCAGAACAGAGCTGCATTAATGGCACTAAGCATAGCTATTAGATACTGGCCATGTCTGAATTGTGGGACAGTGAACACTTCTCATTTCTCAGTTCCAGGGTTATAAAACATTTTATCCTGATGCAATGTTGAGAGCTAATAATACATCATACCTCCACTTCTCCATGCAATGGTTTCCATAGAAAGACTGAAAGGGGCCTGGTCCCTGATCTAAGTGGTTGGGGTGTCTCCCCAACTTCCGTACCTGTCATACAATCAAGGTATACCTTGTGCCACTAATATTCGTCATCTTCTACCAAAAGGAAATAAGCACTTATTACACGCAAGGACTTTTGTTTATTTGTTTTGTATCTGAACACAAAGATGCTCAGCTTTTGCTAGAGAAGAAACGTGGAGCACTAGATGGAAAGGTACTGGAACTTCTGGGGCAAACATTGCCATTAAGTGCCTCCTGCAGGACTGATTTTCTTCTGACCAGGGACACTTCCTAAGTAGTTCTTACCTGTGACCTTTACTGTGAACATTTTATGTGGTCTTTACCAGCATGAACTCTGGGAAAGCCCTGAAGATAAAGAAGTAGAATCTGAATCAATTTCCAAAGTAGCCAGTGTAGTCTGTGGAGACCTTATCTGTTGTGCCCACAGGTCTAAGTGTCCTCAAACATCAATGCCCAGTTACTTTAAATGCTGCAGTCTGACCATGAGCTTGCAATAAGTGGGTAAATGAGGCTTGCATTGCTTGCCAGTATGAGCCAATAACCTGTCTTAGATAATAGAAAGTTTGTGCTGTCAAATGAGTGCTTGAGAGGTATCCAAATATTGTTCTAACATACAGGTTGGGTAGATTGTAGGGATCTGGGATCTCAAAAGAAAGAGGAATGAATATAGGGTTGTGATGCCTTCAAAAGGCTTTTGTCTGCCCCCGGGCATCGCTTCTGCCTTGCTTATATTCTTTGTACCTAATTGTTGTTATTCCTCAAACTCAGGTTATCCAAGTACCACTGGTGGCAGTGGCATGGTCATCTCTTCAGGGCAGAAACCAATGCTCACCAACTCTCTGTTGTCTGACCACGTAGTCAAACCAGTTCTGATAGTGGCTGCATGCAGGCCTTTAACAAGATGTCAGACTGAAATGGTCCTTGTGCAACACTGTCATGGATCACATCTGCTGGGTGCTAGATCATGGGATCACAACTGCTAGAAAGCTTTCCAGCTTGCTCACAGGCTCCGTTTCGCTGCATTTCTAAAGTAAGGGAACACAAAATAAGACAAAAAGCAACCCTGTGGCTGCCTGAAATTCATTAAAGTAAAATAATTTTGAGCAGATACTAAATTGCACTTCCCAATGCTGAGTGCTGAGCACTGTCCCATATAGACAGAAAATCCACTTGCAGTCTACCCTTCGAAAATATCACACATCTCCCAGAAAAATACACATTGTGGGGATGTGGGCAAAGAAAACTTACACTGATTTTCTGAAAAATTCAAATTTACACATTCTGAAGCAAATCAAAGAGATACATTCCCAGTTATAGCAGATAACTTTTTGTCAGAAGAGGAGCACAAATTGTTAATGTCTATAGCAATCTGAATATGATTTGACAATAATTCTGTCACATTAGAGCCGATTTCAAAAGTTTTCCATTCTGCAAAGTGCTGTGTGTGCCCTCTATTGGAAGCATATGATAGATTGCATTTTTAAATCTTCATTTGAAAGCTTGTTTTACAAATGCAGTGACAGTCAATGAAGCATTTGTATCCTAAAGTATACAGAGGTAGCCTTTTGAAATAGTCAACACTTTATTATAGACTGGCTTTCACATTATTATTATTATTATCTTGATTACTTTGATCTAGATTAAACACTGGTTTAAAATAACATAGGCACTGATTACTATAACAATGTAATGTATTTTGCATTTCTGTTTAAAAGCAAAATCAAAAAGCTCTTTGCTCTGCCTCTCTGGCAAAAGGCACCCACTATCATAAAATACCTAAGCAGCTGGACACGTTGCCTTGTTCAATAAAGTGCTGGCTTTTGTGCTGTGCAACTTAAATACAGCTCACTGTAAGAAGGAAAAGACTGCATTAAAACCATCTTTCTGCCTCCTAAATTATGGGCTGTGTCAGGAGCCAACTCAACCCCAACATTACTCCAGTCAGCCTTGGATGCTGGAAAGGCTTACAGTGAAGCCTTACAGTGAAGGCTGCCAGCTAATGATGCTCCAGATGGGAACTGCCAGGAGCCCTGTCTCAGGGCTTCCTGTTCATTAAAGCTTCTGGTTTTACCTTCTAGATTTTGGACTGCTCCTAAATGTCACCCTGAGCATTTCACCCCTGCCTGAGTTGAGAAGGGTACCCACTCAAAGGTATTTGCCTTTCAAGGTGCTGGATGAAAAATATTCATGTTTTGGCACTGGCACACCCACCCCCGTCCCGGGAAGGTTCAAAACAGAGGTCCAGGGGTGATAAACTACCAGCCCCATTCTCTGGTCAGATCCCCTTTGGTGGAAGCAGGTAACTAGAACTGTGCTGGGGAGGGACAAGCTGAGGGAGCTGATAAAAGCTAAGCCACTGAGAACACCAGACAGGGGAAAAACAAGAGACTCATCTATGCTAGTTCTGAAGAATAATGGAAAGAATAATATCCTGGTAAAAGAAAACAACAGGATGACCTTATCAGTGTGATATCAACATAGAACTTCCCTGGAGAATGGGGTGAATTACTGAAGTTGATGAGAAAAGTCCCATCACCAAAAGTGACCTATTGAAAAACATGCAATGCAGGATGCCCAAAAGATGGATTTTGCCTTTAAATTAAGCCTTACCCAGCGGACTACAATAAAGAAGCAATAATCCTTTTAGTATTATCTATAGTAAAATATGAGCGTGATTTTTCTACTTAGTACTAAGTATTCACTTGTTTCTTGGCACAATGCTGAACTAATTTGTTTGAATTTTTGGAAGGAAAAAGTCTAGAAATGTTAAATTTCTCTATGTGTATTTATTGCTAACAGAAAAGATGAAATAGAAATTTGAAATAATATAGCTGAGGTTAAATGCCCAGTTATGTACATGGCTTTGCAAAGTAAACCCTCTCCAATGAGTTGTTCCCTTTCATGCTGTTCACATTGAAGTTGTGATTCAAACAGTTGATTTGACCTCCCACACAACTTCAGTCCTCACATATTTTTATAGCTTTTAAAATAATTTTAAAATCTACCTATTATTTTTAAAAGTTTTTCACTTAAATCTACCTTTACTCTTGTTATTTGCAGTATCTAGTATTTAGAGCAGTCATATGCTAATCAAACTAGTTATATTTTAAATTGTAGACTTCAATAAAATGACAAAACTAAT
This sequence comes from Zapornia atra, assembly GCA_013400835.1. Taxonomy (NCBI): domain Eukaryota; kingdom Metazoa; phylum Chordata; class Aves; order Gruiformes; family Rallidae; genus Zapornia; species Zapornia atra. The sequence continues at coordinate 29,752 of VZTU01026346.1, forward strand.
AAAAATGTTCAAATAAGAGTGAAAGAGGCAAAATCTTTACATTAGTGCTAGCTATTGCTCAAGGAAAACACAGAGACATTCAAACAGATGTGTACCTCAGAATATCAGGAAAGTAACCTGGCAAAACCCCAGTGCAGCAAAATGATGAATGCCTGGAGATAGCTGAGCCAAAGTGCAGTCCTGTTGACTCCTGGGGTACAGTTCCAAAACTAACTACAGAAAACAGCATTAGGAATAGTAAACAGAGGATACGAAAGGGATTAGAAGGGTTGGTACAGCCCTAAATGGATCTGTACATTTCCTGTGTCACTAGAGGTTAAAGGGAATATTCAAGGAAGATTTAGTCAGAATTAGGAAAAACAATGTTGTCTTCTCTATCTCAGAACATGGAGAACCTGAAGGGAAGACAGCTACCCTTGACCTAATCTTTTGTAATAGTGCAAATAAGGCATTCTCTCAGACTGAAAAGTAGATATAAGATAAATCTGACAATCCTATAATTTTAAAAGCATAGGAGTCATCATGTCCAGGTGGCATACCTGGCATAAGAACTCTGAAAGCACTTACAGATGAAGTGGTTAGGCTGTTACCAAAAATATGCTTCTTTCCTATGAGACCTGAAGGATCAAAATAGTTTACCTGTATTTAAATTATAGCTCTACAGTACATTCCCAATGAGGAATTTACTCAAGACATTGGCTTGAAAAGTACAGCTCAGTAGAGTCTCAACCACATGCCTCAGGATCTGCTAGAAACCAGTATCAGGCTGCTAAGTAACACCCATGATCTCTGAAAACATCCACACTTTCAGGTCCAGAGATCCTTCTGTATGCTGCCTAGGTATGTCCTGACCCAGCTGCAGGGAGAGACTCCAGCATGTGCTATCCCAGTCGCTCCCTGTGCACATTGGGAAGGAAATGGGTACAACAGGAAGGGAGCCAGGACATGCTTTAATGAAGTTCCTGGTCTGGATGAGGATGTTTGAACATGCTGCAATATGCACCTATAGCTCCATTTAAGCAAAGCTTGAATGATCCGGTCTCTAGAAGAATATAGAACCACGCAGTTTAGATTACATAAACTAGACACAGATAATGCAGACATCTAGTCAGATTCTCAATTGTACTACAAGAAAACAAATTATTGATGATGGTAGGAAAGGATGATCTGATTGACAAAATTTCTGCAAGGAGACATCATCTCTGGTATAAAATACTGTCTTGGTTTTGTCAAGATAACGACCAGGGAGAATTGATGGCAATTATTCTTTCACATTTTAAATTCCTTAAATATTATCCTTCATAAAAGATCACTAAGAAAACTAAGAAACTTCCCTTTATCTCTCAAAGAAATCTATTTAACTGCTTAGTGGTCCAAACACACAAGTGGTAGCACCTTCACTGCTGAGGACCCATTGCATCATGATACCAGCAGGCGTTGTGGAAAAAACCTGTAGTTAATGCTCCCCTCATATCCTGAGACAGGAATCCCAATTGCAGATAGGGATGGTCTTCCAATTAGACCATATGAAAGCATCACAGTATCCCTGCAGACAGTTATTCCGAAGGCTTCAGATAGTGATGCTTGGAGGACCTTTCCAAACACTAAATTTGCCATCTCTGGGGGAGAAGCCAGGCCCTTTCCCCAGGAAAGTAATTTCGTTAAATATTACATCACTTTTACTCTTCCTTACTGAACTTTAAAGGTATTCCAAACTCAAGAGCTGCTTTACTAAATAACTCATAGTGAAATCACGTTAAGAAACACACTGACTTCAGATGATGTGAAGAGAGGCAGTAGACTCTGTATTGGACATCAGACATTCGAATTATTTCTGTAAAGCCTGAATAAACTAAACATGCTTCCGATACTTAGCCTTTCTTTAACTAGTTCAGACAATTTCTGAAACAATGAATTATCCAGTGACTTCCAGTTCTATCATACAGCTAATCCACATTTCTGTAATATAAAGGCCATTTATTTTCACTGCTAAATGCTGAATTTACTATACAAATGGATTAGCAGTCTCAGTTTATGATCAAGTTTGGAAAATTCACATAGCATTGGAAGGATGATTATAATATATAAAGCCAAGATGTTGTGTATACACACACCTATATGTACAAAACTGGATACATTCTTTATCGATGGAGAGATGGAAAGATAAATAATCTTATTGTTTTCTGATGTCATGTTGCTGCCTTCAATGACATTTTCTTCCAAGACATTTAAAATAAGTCCCCAAAAGTAGCTGTAAAGGTAATCACAAACCCCAATTTAGACTGATTCACGTACTATCAGTAGTTTTCCAGACTGCAAGGAAGACAACTTAGCGCATCATTCCACCAGTACCTCAATACATCAGCACACATTGATCGCATTTCTTTACATGACTCTAATTCATGAAGTTGGTTATAATAATGCTTCCCCATTTGCACAAGATCTCAAAATTAAGTTAACTATCTAATTAACCACTGTTGGCAGCAGGCATTGGCACTGGATAAGTGTTGCTGAAACCTACAATTGCTGTAGTTATGAGACCAGGTAACATCAGTGAGCTTTGGCATTAGTGAGGTGCCCTTTGGGGGGGGGGNNNNCTTTGAGGCTTGGGTTGAAATATCATGTACTGTTGAGGTGTTGAGTTTTAATCTATTTCAGCTGTCCAGCCAGCTAGTGATTTAGGATCCTTGACAGAGGCAGGAGCTCCAAATGCCGTCATAGGAAACCATTAAAGGCCTCGTTCTAAGTTCTGAATCATTTCCTCTTAATCATAATACGTGCTTATAAATATGTGAGCACTGAGGCTAGGACGAGAGAGTTTTACAGGGGAGAAATAAGACAAAGTGAAGGAAAGGGGAGGGAGAAGAAAACTTATTTAGCTTCATGTATGTCTGCCTGACTAGGCTTCCTTCTTTCTTGGAGTGAGAGACTCTGGATACAGCGACTGCATTTAAAAATCTACAATATAGAGATGTTACATATATTGCGATATATTTTATGTATATTCTCTGGGTAAGTTTATTTTTTCACAAATGGAATGAGCTTCCAAATATTCTGGAGTCACAGACCCTTCCAGTTCTGTCCCAAGGAATATTAATTCAAGAAATAACTACAGGCCTTAAAAATCAAAGTTTACAGTACTTTCAGCTCACTGCACACACTAATTTTCACACAGCATTCTCTTTTCCCCCATGTGTCTCATTTTTCCCTCTCCACTAAGCTTATTCTTCACCCCTCTGTGCCCAATATAGCAATAAGAACAGGGCAATGTTTCTATTCCTGTCTTTGCTACTGACTCACTGAATAGTTTCTTAAGCATTTGCATCTTACACTCCGATCCTCCAGTATCATAGATGATGAATGTCTCTGTTGATGTTTTCTTTAGGATAAGAGCATTCATAATGTCTCCTTCTGTGTGGATTCTCTTGTGTTTAATAAGGGTTGAGTCCACACTGCAACCTTCCTACTGGTGAAGGTATTAATAGGGGTTCTAACTTCTACCCAGATGCCTACTTTAATTACAACTGTAGAAAACTGGCTTTCTGAGACAGATTTGATGACAGCCAACAGCCTCAAAATTTTGAGATAGGGCACCATAAAAAAATATGCACACAAAACAGCATGATCACGCACACTTCCCTTTATAATGCATGCTAAGAAGGATCTAGAGATATTTGTAGAGCATAATGAGAACTGGAGAGACACAGAGTCACTGAAAACAGTTGTTTTTATAAGGATAATGCTAGCTGCCTTCTGCTGCTGAGCCCTGTAGCACTACTATCTGCTGAATATGCAAAAGCATCGCTCTTTCCTTGTCAGTGCTATATTGCCTTAATTCCTTCTACTGTCCCATTTACAACTCCTCACAAATATATTCTGTTCTTCAGGGTCATTTTACTGATTGTTAAATAAGAGTAAATGCATTGAAGCAAATTAGCAAATGTGTACATAATTCTTACAAACTAAAATTTAGAGCTTAATATTGGAATGAAAATCAGAGACCTACTGCGGTTTGCACATGTTGGCAAAATCCATATACATAGAACCATAGATGGTTTTATAGGTCTATATGACAAAGTGTTGAGTTGGCTGTTATCTTACAGCCTGTGTCATTTTGACACCTACTGCTGTTTTAACAAAGATTCTAGTTAAATTGTTTGAATTATGAGTTAGTCTTACAGGCAAACACATTAACAAGAAATGTATTCCAGTTCTCAGTGGCACAGCAGGAATCACACCGTGGGCTGCATTGTGAAGACTGTGGTCTCCAAGGCACAAAGCAACTAGGATCTTAAAAACTACAACCAAATGTTAACAATCTGTTATGAACTGGTTCGATCCAGCTAGTTGATCTTAAATACTCTGATTTTTTACTGAGTAAGCTGCCAGCTTTGCTGCTGAAAATTTATTTTAAAATTTTCCAATCTCTGTGCTTAATTACCGAGGATTTTGTTACAGTACAATGGAAATCAGATACTTACTGGCTTGAAAATTATTTGTATTGGCACTAGTGGATGAAGTAGGAGGCAAAAAACCCCAGCCCACCTCATTTAAAAATAAATACCTGATTGCCATGATAATTAACTATGTGAGTTGGTATTTTCTATTCACGCCCCAGTGTCTTTTTTTCTCATGACAGGATTACCATATAAATTCTTCCAGAATAAAGGATTATACCCTATTTGCATTATGATACTTTACTGAAAGCACGCTCTAAATATATGCAAGACATTTATATGACAACATGTATAAAATTATAACAGCAAATGGAAGACTATTGAAACATATCAGGAAACACCTTTGGCTGAAAAATGCAGCGGCAGGATTTGGGTACTTGTGTCTGAGACAACGCACGAACAACCTTCTGCCAAAATGCAACAGATCCAACCTAGAGATGTCTTAGGTTTCTATGGTTCTGGTTTCTTTACATAAGATTTCAATTCGAAACAAAATAACAAATAACAAAATACTGTTTTGGTGAAAACAGAGCTTCCAATTCCCAGCTTTGATAGCATTTTCAATGTAAAGAGACACAAAGCGCTCTCCCGCTCTTCATGAAACCTGAAATTTGATCGTGGTCTCCACAAGAAGGAGATACTTGGAAAGCGCCACGTCCTCGCCCCTGGCACTTGCACAAGTACGAACCGAAGACTGCGAAAAGACTCTTCCCAGGGTGATGCTGTGGCGACATGCCCCTCCGTGCACTTAACGGGGGTCGCTTGATCCTGGGGACCTCCCACGCCATTCCACACCCGGCAGCGAGCGCCGTCTGAACGTCGGCTCGCCCCTCAGCTCTGCCCCGCCGGCCTGCGGCACACGGACCCCGCTGAAAGTTGCCGCTCGTCCATCCCAGCGCTCCGGGCAGAGAGCCGCGGNGCCCCAAGCAGCCGGCGCAGTGAGTAGCCCCGAGGCAGCCCGCTCCGCCGCCCGCCGCCGCGGGGGAAACTGAGGCAGGCGGCGGGCGCGGCGGACAGAGATGCCCCCGCGGGCAGCCGCCCTCCCAGCCCTTGACGGCGCCGGCTGCCAGGGCTGCCGCCGCCCCCTCGGGGGGCGTCCCGCCAGCAGGAGCGACCAGAGGAGCGGGGTTGGCACTGCCTCGCGGGCGGAGCCGCCAAGGTCGGGGAAGCTCCCCTAATGGGGAGCGCGGCGGCGGGGGGCGGCCCGCAGGCGCTGCGGGCCCTCACCGGATGCCTGCTGGGGGCCCTGGTGCTGAGCACGCTGGTGGGCAACTCGCTTGTGTGCCTGGCTGTCCTGCGCTTCCGCCACCTGCGAGCCAAGGTCACCAACTGGTTTGTGCTGTCACTGGCTGTCTCGGACCTCTGCGTTGCCCTCCTGGTGATGCCCTGGAAGGCGGTCACTGAGGTGGCCGGTGGCTCCTGGCTCTTCGGCAGCCGCTTCTGTGACACCTGGGTGGCCTTTGACATCATGTGCTCCACTGCCTCAATCCTCCACCTCTGCATCATCAGCCTGGACCGGTACTGGGCCATCGCCAGCCCCTTTCGCTATGAGCGTAGAATGACGCAACGCCTTGCCTGTGCCATGATAGCTGTGGCATGGGCCCTCTCCATCCTCATCTCCTTCATTCCAGTACAGCTACACTGGCATAAAGCCAAGGACATGAGATATCCAGGCTCCTGGCTGCCTGGGACACCTCACTGTGATATCAGCCTGAACCGCACGTATGCCATCACTTCCTCCCTTATCAGCTTTTACATCCCTGTGGCCATCATGATCATCACCTATACCAGGATTTACCGCATTGCCCAGGCCCAGATCCGTCGCATCTCCACCCTTGAGCGAGCAGGGGGGCAATGGCCCCCACATGGCAAGGAGCCCACCTCCTCTTTGAGGAGTTCCCTGCGCAAGGAGACCAAGGTGCTGCAAACCCTCTCTATCATAATGGGAGTCTTTGTTTGCTGTTGGCTGCCTTTCTTCCTGCTCAACTGCCTTCTGCCTTTCTGCCAGCCTGAGCCAGAGAATGACCATGAAGGACAGTCACCTTGTGTTGACCAAACCACCTTCAACATCTTTGTGTGGTTTGGCTGGGCCAACTCCTCAGTGAATCCAGTGATCTATGCCTTCAACGCAGACTTCAGGCGGGCTTTCAGCAACTTACTGGGCTGCCGGAACTTCTGCTGTGTCACACCCAGATCTACTGTAGAAAGGGTCAACTTCAGCAATGAGCTGGTTTCATATCACCATGACACCACCTGCCAGAAGGAAGGAGCTGCCTCATTGTTAGTACCCCCCACTGCAGTCACTGCCTGGGTGCAGCCTGTACCCCATGCTGTAAGCCTTCAGGGAGAGGACAGCAGTGAGGAGACATCTATGGAGAAGAGGCCTGTGACTTCTCAGACATAGGTTGGCCCTGGCAGGAGACCCTAAGTCATCAGATGACAGCCATTTTGCAATTTGATTGAGAGGCAGAGCTATCCCTGGAAACTATTAGCCCCTGTACAGGGCTTGGTAGATATGAGGGACTCCATCATCCTGTTTCAGAGGAATAAGTGATTGCGCATTCCTCACACACAGAGCCATCCCATGGGGAGCACTCACTCTGCCTGCATGTGAGATACACCTGTCCCCCAGCACAGTCCCACCCCAGAGGGATGAGGACCTGCTGTGCTTATCCCAGAGGGGTGATGGCTGTATGAAGTCCACCTCAAAGGCATATAGTAACCACGTACTAACCTCTTCCTACAGCCACCCTGTACACAGTCAGTACACATTTCCCATGCTTCATCCCCATACTTCAATCAAACTTGTGATATTTATGAAGAATAGTGAGATAATTAGATCAAAATAAAAATAACTCATAATTTGAGACTGTACAACATAATCTTACATAGACAAGTTAATCTTAGATGTAGCTTCACTGTTAAAAGTAATGATCATCCCGCCCTCACAGCCATGGTTTAACATAATACATGTGCATAGTTCAGGTCAAAGGTTTGTGCTTTACTTTACTTCTGGGTTTATTTCAAAACAACCTGTCTGAAATTTTATGTCTGAATCTGTGCTTAGGCTCTTAAATAGAAGTTGATCTATTAAAACAGGACTATCTTATGTTGAGTCAAAAGACTGCTCAAAACCCTGGAAAATAAAGTTGCTTTTAGGTAGAACCCCAAACAGTTTCAGGTGCCAAACTTTGGTATCCAGGCTTAATGATACTGAACTGGGACCTTCCTCGTCCTCAAACTTTAGAAGACATAGTATTGTATTAGGCTGAAGCTACAGAAGGATGGTGCTTTAGAACTAACACTACAACTCCAGAGTGATTTAAACTACTATCAGGTGAGGCAGCTGCAATTCTTTCTCCTTCGAGTTCAGGCAGCAAGCACGCAGGAAAGCAAGTTTGTGGGAGAGAAAATACTGAGAGAACTTCACAATCATTTCTGCATGTGTAAAAAGACTCAGCAGACATTAAGGTATAGCGACACCTTGCTCTCCTCCCCTTCTCTGTCCACCACTTAGGAGTTCTGCTGCTGACCATTTAACACTGTGTTAAATGTCACTGATTCTCTTTCACATATGGTTGAGTTGATTGACCTTGGATCACCCAAGGAAGGTGATGAACATGCAACTGTCCAGAAAGAGACATCAAGGATGTTTACAGTGCAAGAGTTTTCTTGGGCTTTCAGTCTTACAGATGGCACAGTTGATGTCTTTCAGAACAGTGATCCATGCTGAAAAGCCAGCTGCTGAGAAGCTAGACTCTCCTCTCATTGATCCTGTTCCTGTGAATTTAAACTATGTGTTATTCTTCAGTCCCTGCACGCATTTTCCCCCATCACATTAATTCTTACAGGAAAAATTGCTTTTGCTGCTCTACTCCTTTCAGAAATGTGTTCTTGATGGATAGTAGGGTGTGATTGTCATCTGTTTTTCATGGTCAGGACTAGCAGGACAGGAGGTAATGGGCTTAAAAGTAAGAAAGACTAAGGCAAGACTTCAAAAAAACTTCCTAAGTATAAGGATAATTAAGCACTGGAGTAGATTGCCTAGAGAAGTTATGACATCTCTCTCGGTAAAAGTCTTTAAGATGACATTGCTAAACATCTGTCAAATGACACTGGCATTGTTAATCCTGTCTTGGGGCAACAGCATGGTGTAATAATCTCTCAAGTTCCTTTTTAGTCCTGCTTCACTATGACAACATGACACCTTAAGCAATGAGCTTAAGATATTTGAATTTTATTTTATTTTGCATGCAATGATCCTTAGTTATTGTCTTGAAAGTAAAAGAGCATACAGGTAAGAACTTTTCAAACCCATTGGTGTATTTCTCTTAGTGATTACCCATGTTTCTTTGCATGTAACAACTACATGTTAGCATGCCTAGTGCTTCACGTGGAGAGCAACTCTTAAATAAACCTCCTATTTCCTTGAAAGAGATACAAGATCAGTGGGTTTTGTTCTGATTCCCTTTGATTATTTTCTAGGTGATCATACGTGAACTGTATGTGGATTCAGATGCTAAAGGGTCAATCTATTTGTGAAAGGATTTTCCTTGCTACATTTCTTCCTTCTTCCATAAACCAGAAACACACATCATAAGAGTGTCAGGTTCTTACCTGCTCAAAAATCTTGAAATGATGTCCTAGAGCTGTAAGAGACTTCTCATCTCACCCCATCCATGCTAGAACCCATCCTGGTGAGATTCTGATGCACCTGACAAGACACTATCCTGAAGCGTGACTCCTCTCTGCCTCTGTTTCTGTTACAAGAGCTTCAGCTGGCTCCATCCTGCAAAGAGTTAACTCTCCCTGCCCACACACATTTTCCTTCTCGTGGGCAGTCTTCTGGCAGTCAAGGCCACACATGAAATTATGTCGCACAGGAGTTTTGGATTTTTTTAGAGTGCATGTACAGTCTCATCATTAGCGATAAAAGCTGTTAATTATTGGAAGGGAAAGGTTTACCTTCCCACAAGGTTTGCCCTGCCTACAGAAGCTGTCTCACCCAGGAAGTAGTCTGGACTTAATACATGGAGTGATGAAAGCTTAGTGTATGACAGAGTGGGTGGCAGAGATTAAGCAATGAATATATTTGAATAACATTTTCTCTTAAGAATAATGAGAAGTACATGGTAGCTTTGAGTTAAGAAACTGTACATATGTTAGGAATAGAAAAAGCTCTTTGTATCACTGCCTGTTCATTAATAGGAGAGATTGTATCTGAGAATAAATGGATGTTTACCTGAAGGAAAAAAAAAAAAGTCTTTACTGGAGCTTTTTAAAGGGACAATTTTTGTAAGTTGTGCTGGAATTAATTGTTTGTACCTAATTGATAATGGTCATTACTGATATGCAGTTGATACACATTACAGTAGGTTACAGCTGTAAGGTCATGCACTGCAATAAATTTCAGAAATGGCGTATTGTAAGCTGTTTATACTCATTTTAAGTGGCATTACTGAAGGTAGTTCATATGAAAGCTACACCACATATCCCTTCAGACTACATCATCTGCTGTTGCTGATTTAATAACACATAAATATTGATAGTGTATGTATTTTTATTTTCCTAGGCTAGGAAGGCTCCCAAATGTTAAGCATTTACACACCACGCAGTTCTCTGAATAGTAAACGAGTAAGACTTATTTTCCCAATAATTTTTTCTAGTGATTCACTGTGATTTCTAGTTGACATTTTTCTCACGACAGGGCAAGCTGCTGTGTTAGATTACGCTAGATTCAACTAGCATTGTTAGGCTCAAGTCTGATGAGACAACATTACATTAAAATTATACATTAAAATTATTACCAGAAGCCAAAAGATTATTTCAACAGAAACTAAGAGACAAAATTGTTTTCTACTTACACCACTGCAATCACTCAAAAGAAACACCTTCTAAAGCAAAACCTTGGCGGTACTTTGTTACCCATTTCTGGATCACAGCTTTTTTGGCTTGTCAGGATAGAATGAATCACGAATGACAAAGGTATTATTTTCAGGAGATCTAAAGCTATTCCTCAGACACACTTTTTGTAACTCAGATCACCAAATTTGCATACTACTTTCTGTATTCACCATGATATGTATAAGGTATTTTACTGACTAAAAGCAGTTCACTTGCATGCCCAGCAGTTCCACATTTACAATACCATTAATGTCACAGTGACATAAAGAAAACCTTTTAAATTGCTTTGGTGTCAAAACAGTCCAAGCTCAGAGATACCTTATCTAAATACTCTTATTAACCAATGTCTAAACATCCCAATCAAAACACATTCCAGTCCAGCAAAGCAGGGCTTCACACTGTGTATATGAAATGCCTTCTCTGTTCAGGCACATAATTCCCACTTCCTTTCCCTCTGTCAGTCTACAAAGTCCTCAGCAGCTGCACCTCTGAGAGCTCTCATTTCATGTTCAATTGAAATAAACACAAACATCTTGTGGTAAACTAAAAGCTTAGGTAGCTGAGCTGACACTGCAACCCTGCTCACTATAGGCAGTAGGCTTCTTGGGTGGCTGTAGAGATGCTTATCCAGGTGAGAGCTTTACCCTCCTGTCAGATTTGTCTTAAATTGTTCTTTGTGTTTAAAAGTGAATTGTGAGGGTAAACAGGGACAGATATGTGGATGCACATGCACACACCTTCTTAGAAACCTGGGCTAAAGTGCAGAAAGCGTTCTTCAAGGAAAAGAAATGCAACCATCCAGACAGAGCTCTCTGCAGCTGGAGATACAGCGTGGGGAGGACAAGAACTTTTCTATGAAAGTACAAGGCTGGTTCCCATACCCCTGGGTGGCAGAGGTGACAGCAGAGATATTTCTTTATACATGTGATATTTCTGTAACCATCCGTCAAGGTGTTGGTTCTAAGATCAAGTGTAGCACCACCAGTTACCTGCAGCACCTTTGTTAGCAGGATGCATCAGTAGAACAGCAAAGAACACCACGTGGATGCAAAGTTTCATCTTGCTTTCTAAGCAATATTTTTTAAAGATTAACTACAACACACATGCACCCTTGATAGAATTTCTGTGCTCTTTTTATTATGTAGGGCTTTACTTTGCATTACACACAGATTTTCAGAGATCACCGTTGACTTTAAGAAACTTGTTACAGCTACAGCACTGCCTCTAAGCATGTTGGTACCAGAGCAGGAAGGGACTGGAAAAGCACGTGTCACTTTGCAGGAAATAACATAAGGCCTTAGGACAATTCTGCAGTTCAAACCATGACAACAGAAAAAGACACTTTCAAAGAAACTCCCCATTTACAAATTGTACTAAACAAAACCTAAAATGGTTAGATTTCCTCACAGTCTGCCTCTCTCCTTGGGTTAGAGCTCAACCCATATATCCAATCTGCAGGGACAATCTACCCCATTCTCTTTCTCCTCCACCAGTGTCACACAGACATGTAGACATTTCAGAAAGGGTTTCCACCTCCACCACTTCCCCTCCTTCCCACAACCCACCACTCCGCCCTTGAATACTAAATCAAGAAGGAAAAAAAAGAAAAAAGAAAAGCACCACCATAATGTCAAGTTATTTCACTGTCCAGAGTCTAAGCAGCTATTTCTCATGGCAAAAAACAATACAGACATATAAACACTCAGCTTTATATTTCTGTCAGCTTTTGGATTCTTCCACTTGGATGTTTTCAGGAAGAGCACTTAATAAAAGGCTGTTAAAGTTATTTTAGCCTTTATATATTGCAAAATATATTTCCAAGACATCAAAGAAGATAATATTTTTTCCAAGGTTAGTCTTCTCCCTTTATTGCTAAATTGTTGTAACTTGTTTTGCTGAGTTGAATGCAGACTAAACAGTATCGTGTCTGTCCTTATAAAAGTCAATCCAAATATAAGTACAAATGGAAAATAATTACTTATATTTAGCAACTATTACACATAGTTGCTATGATAAAGGTAAAAATATTAACTTATACACAAGCAGATAGTTAGCTGTAACTTTAACAAATTCTGAATTCAGTGGAAATATCTGGCTATCTTGGTGAAGGAAACGAAGATCGTATCTTAACTGTATAGATTTTTTTCTTATCCCTCTGATACCAAGCTGATGCCCTAACATTTCAGTAGAACTTTAATTTCAGTGAGAAACAGCTGACCTATGTAGAAAAACCAGAAATCTGTTATAAAACTCAGTTGCCATATGCATCTGTTGTTTTGCTTTTGCCAAAATCACGTCTCTTGTGTTAGATTTCAGATGATGCTCAATCACATGTGCATTTCTCCATTAAAATCTATTTGTGAAAAATTTCTCTGTTCTTCATAAACTGGCTTTTTCCTCACCCGGGGGGAGTGTGTGTTAAAGCAGCTCTCTGGATGTTAAATATTACCAGTCCAGTCCCCCTGGACAGTGATGCACTTAAGTGGTTTCATCACCATGGATACAGACTCCCACCACGTAATGCTTAAATTATAACAATGAGATAAATAAAATTAACTCACTTTCCTGAATCATCTTCCTGTTCCTACTGTAAAGGGACATACAGCAGGATACAACCTCTGGGCATGGGCTACTCCTCAGATTTCTAGTTCTCTTAAGACCCTAATTGTATTTACACCAAAGAAAGGCAAGGTTGTTAATGTAATGAATTTTCCTAGCATATTTGGCTTCATAAAAACCTTCTGGTAATTCTGATCCAGGCTTTTTGACCCTCACCAATCCCCAGGATAGCAGTACTACCGATAGCAGTAAATGAAGAGTTGACATGTATGATCTCTACATATGCATAGCATGAAGTGATTGAAGATGCTGGGGAAAGTGTAGGTTTATTTTTATCAACTAGAGGAGCAGAACTTCATCTACAGACAGTTTTAGTTTAGGTAGCAAGAAGACATTTCCATTTGTAAAATTTGGAGAAACCGTTGCTAGGTTCCCCTTTTTCTTTAAAGATCATTTTCATAGTTTTCTACAGTTCAACATTTGAATATATTTTTAACTAATTCAATTCATTTTTGCACCCACTCTCAGTGACAACACATCACTTCATTTTACTGTCTTCATATTTAAATCTGAACTGGCTGAATGGGATTTATACACACTGTATCGTGGGTTCAAATCCCATGATGATTTTTGTGTGAAAGAAACCACAAATGAGCAAGTTGCTGTTCTGCTAGAGTCAATGGAGATCTAGATCAAACAGTCAAATGTGTTGAGTGATTTATTGGACCAGGTGAAGATGAGAAGAAAAACTCTCTGGACTGTGACTAGCTGAAATGGGAAAAAAAAATCCCCAGTGATGCAGGTTAGAAACAGACAGGAGATAACATCACCTATTGCACAAACTAGTTGCTTTTTTTTGCTAGGAGCAGAGAGTTGGACTCAATGATCCTTAGGGGTCCCTTCCAACCTTAAGGTATTTTGTGATTCTGTGAAAGATGAAGCAGAGATCATAGTAAAAACCTGAGAAGTTTACTATGCACAGAGCTGGGTTTGCTCTTTTGTTTGATGTTCAGTCTGGAAAGTCTAACAAGACACCTAAGGTTTAAAGAAATAAAAGATACAAACCAAAGTGATAAGAACTATAAATTTTCCAAAGTACTTTAAATAAATGAATGCATAAAATAACACAGACCATAGAGTGTTTACCAATGCCTGCATCTGTAATGCAGTTAGAGGCAGCATCATGGCAAAGATTCTTGGTGCACATTTGTTAAGAGGGAGGGAAATATCTAACAGAGCCGAGCTCCAAGACGGCAAACTGCTAATTAGACATTTTGCCTCTTATGCTTTTGACTACAGCAGAACACTAGTGCTGCCAAACTACATTGTGACAATAAATTAATAACCATAATTTTCACTCCAAGGATGCTTATCTTGTAGTACTAGCGCTTCCAGTCCACGAATTACAGTAGCACTAAACTGATACCTTCTTGGTGGGAGCTCTTCAAGAGCTTAAAAGAAAACACCTGCCCCATCATAAACCAGAAATCCCTCTGCTAGAGTCACTCTCACCATTAGACCTTTCACACCCACAACAATGGTCAAAAGAAACTCTCTACTCTGCTAGGTGGACCTCTGGGCGGGGGAAGATTTTGCTCATATTCTCAAAAGCCTGTCCTTTTCCCAGGGTGCTGTTTCTAGGGGACAGTGGCTGTTCCATGTGAACAAGACATCTTTGAGGTGCTCTGCTTGTGTCCTTTCACATGGTGCAGTGGCTGCATTACTTTTTGTATGGCCTAGTCCTGCCGCAGCAGCCATCTGGTTGACTGTGTTGCAGAGAATCAGCATGCTGTGCCTGCACCCTCCTTTGCTGCATCATGATAGCACTGTCCCTCTATCTTCTTCACAGGTTTGGGAAGATGCTTGGAAGAGGAGATTTCTTCAGAAACCAAATAATTAGGTAAGTGGCATCAGCAAGGAAAGCCACATTATGAAGGTGTTCCTCCAGTGTGATGTTATGACATATGAAAACTTCTTTCATAGTTTAAAAGGTAATAGTGACAACTACTGCTTTTATTTCTTTTCCCACTTCTCGTTTCCAGCTGCATAGTGTTAGGCAAACTGGTTTGTCTTAACACTTTAGCACTGACCACAAGGTCAGTCTGGCCACCTAGACTTCTAGCCTAACAGCATTTTAATCCTAGGAAACAAAAGCAAAACAAATCTTGAAAACAAAGGCAATTTTTATTGATGAAGCCGCAGTAGAAGTTCTGCACCACTGCTGCTTTTCAAGAAGCTTTAAAGGCTAGATTTTAATAGGTATTAAAGATAGCTAGCTCTCAAGATAGCTACCTAAATGACATCATAAAATGTGCATATCCAAGGCACAAGAAAGCATAACATATGGAACAACTATCACTGAGAACAACAGGTTGGCTTTGGAACACAACAGTTTACCTCAGGCTTCTTTCAAAAAAGGGGCTAGTTTTTCACTGTGCTGCTTCACTTATACTACTGAAGAAACAAAGTACCTGTAAGATGTTTGTAGTGGAAGCTATTCCCATAGCAGCTTTTTTACCCCATGTCACGATGATCCTCAGAGGCACCACCTTGGCACATCTGGGGCTAGCCCAGCAACATGGGAGTAGAGATAAAGCGTAATGGCTTTTGTGCCATGCTGATACCTGACAAGTCAAATAAACTGTTTTTGTCTGACACACAGGTCACTGTGCCCACTACTACCATCACTTTTGCTTCAAGATAATGTACAATAGCTGATAATCTGACTGTGTGTTACCTTTTTCAATAGAAACATTTTATTCTACTTCTGAATAATCCCTTTTGTGAATGCAAGCCTAACTTTCATAGACAGGTAAGTTGGACAGGCAAAATATTTGAATTACAAATGTCTTGTTGAGCTTCAGTTGCTTAGTATGTCTTGCTTTGTAAAGCTGATATGTGTAATTTTGGGGTGCACCAGTTGAGTTCAAACAATACCTCAAGCCATATGCTTCTAAATATTTTTTTCCTCCCCTGGTGTTGCTACAACATACCTACTTTCTCTGCAGTAGTCAGAAGAGTAATCCCTGGGAAAAACACTGACAGAAGATGAATAAAATCTACATAGAATAAAAAATAAAAATAAAAAAGTAAACTTGAGGGCAAAACATCAGCACAGGAGAAGTTTTTAACATTTTTTAAACACCACTGAGTATTGACACCAATATTTCTACATTTCTTAGAAAAATCATACGTTTCCATTCAGAAAGTGTTTGTCACTGTCTGTTAGCCTCAGCTATAGCATTGCTTTAATGAAACAGGCATTTTTCCTCATTAACATTATATTCTGACTTAGGCTATAGGATTCTAGAGGCAGAAAAGCCACCACCCTTGGTGAAGATATCACATGTTGTAGGAAAAGAAAAATTGTTCATGCCATATTGCTCCAGGAACAGAGACTATTTCAGTCCTATGGGACCTCTAACTTCAGTCTACTGATATATGTTACAATGGAAAATGCAAAGAACTTCAGCACCCCCAAGGGCCTAACCTGGAAGAAAGGGATGTACTTGGTAGGAGGAGTCATTGTGATTTTGATAGCCTTTTGGCTGAGCATCTAACATCATGCAGTCTTGCATGCACAAAATGGATTTTCCTAAATTTTTGTCTGCCTGCATGCAATTCCACTGCTCTATGCATCCTCCATACACTACAAGCAGTTCCTTCCCAGCCTGGCACCTTGTCCAGCCATGGAACTAACCGCATGCTTCATCTCCCATCTCCAACAAGCAGCTTCTGGACATTCTCAGTCCACAGCAGGAAGACTTCTTTCAGAAACATCAGGTCTTTAGAACTACTGAGGTGTAGTTCCCAGAAGATGATCCTTTCTAGGCTTCACAAGTTCCTGCTTAGAGGCCACAGAGCAGAGCGGCTGCAGCACAGGGAGGGCAGCAGTTTGTCCTGTCACAGCTTCATATATGTGAGTTTTCTCCTTTGGACCTCACCAGAACACAGCCAGAACCAACCTGAATCTCCAGTGGGCCAGGCTTGTCTGCCTGGCCATCAGGGTGCCTGGGTATTTGACATTCCTGATTTAGGGATGGGAACACTTATTCTAACTGCATTTCAGGGTTGCTATATGAACCACAAAAGTAATACTCATTTTCTTCCTTGCAGAGCAAAAGGGATGAATTAACTAGTTTTTCCACAACTCTGAAGCACCAGCACATCTGTAAAAAAGGTTTCTAGGTTTTCTAGGCAATTCATTTTTCTTTCTAGATTGCGGGGTGAAAGTATCTTAGAGTGATTTTTATCATGCTTTAGAAAGAAGAGAAGGAACTTCAGTTTAGCAGTTGTCCAATTCTGTCTTATTTTTCTAATCCCTTGTTGAGAGTAGCAAGGCACGAGAGAAAGTAACTATGCTCTTTGGGAAGAGCACCAGGTATGGAGTGTGAGGGGAAAATTATGTTTTAGGTATAAGTTCTGTGGAAAATTATGTTTTGGGTATAAGTTCTGTTATTGCTTCTAAACTTCCCACAACTGCCTACGTGAAGCAGAAGTTTTTCACAGACGCATTAGCACCACACGTGTAGGCAGAGCCTGGCAGCAGAGCTCACAAAAACTACAGTGCACCTGGGCTTTTAGGGATCCAGACCAAAAAGCTAGCAGTAGGAAACTAAAACAAGACAACAGATGGGTAAAAATGTACAAGTGCAGTGTTTACTATTGCTTGCTTTTATGGGCAGATTATTCTCTATCTTCTTCCACAAGAATAAAACACCAGCTTTTCTAACGCACAAAGAAAACCCCAGAACTACTTGAAAAAGTGGTCCCTGCAGCAAATGCTTGTAACAGGATGTACATTTGTATTGAACTAGAAGACACCCTTCTGGAAACTCAGTGGCCTGTACAATGTTGAGACAAACATGCGCAGGCAAGAATATGCTCCTCAGCTGCCTTTATTAATATCGGGTTCTTTGTTGTCCTTTTAATTGTGTGTCTGTCCTTGATGTTTCTTTGTTACAGTGGGGTTTTTATTTGATGCACTTGCATAGTATAGTTGTACTTAAACACAATATCAAACCAGTTTTAATCTTGTAATACAAGAGCCATGAATCGTGTTATCAGAGTATACGTGGGCTTGTATAGCTTTTGCATTCCCACCCCCCCCCCAACAACAACAAAAAAATCACTTTAATTTGTAGGGTAGGGCCAATTTCATTGTTTGCAAGTGTCTAATATGCCACCATTCTCCCAACTTCCTCAGATCTTTCAATAAAACTGCAAGAAAAATAAACATAACTTGTTTTGGTTTGGGTTGGGGCATTTTTTTTGAAAATACACCTTTTAGATACGCAACATCTTTCATAATTATCTCTTGTAAAATACACTCTTCACCGTAATAGTCTACATATCAGCTCACATCATGGAAAAAACAATCTCCAGCCTTCAGTTTGTGTGCAGTTGGTAAAAGAATTAAGCTCTGACTAAAATTAATTTCTGAACAATTTGGGTCTCTGAACATGTTCCAGCTTCAGATGAGGTGCTTTGCTGTGATGAGTTTCAGAAAACATTATCCAGGTTACATTTTAATTAAATATAATTAGGTAAACCAGGTCTGTTTATTGTATGTTTTATCATTTGTCATTCAGGTTTTTTGAATTTTAGCTGGGACATAGTAGATCAGACCTTTGCTCTAGAAAAATTTATTTTTAGTTGTATTTCAATATATTTTTACTCAAACTACAAGACTTTTAAACTATTTTAAAGCACTCAGCCTTCTGTTTACGACTTGGTTGTCAAGTAATTATAATGTTTCCCCTTTGAAAGTCTCTGCAATCACATTTTGTTAATGAAACCCTCACATTTTACATTTTCAGGATGTGAAATTCCCTCACATTTCACAAAAAGAAGAAAAATAAGAAGCAAACCCAGCACTCAGTTTTCTCAGTGATCTTTACAACACATTTCTTCCCACACGTGGCGAATGGGGAGCTCATGCTGCAGTACCAGGTTTTACATTACCAGCTGTCTGCTATCCTCACGCTACACCTGCTGCTTCGTGAGTAAAAGAATGTTCTCTCACACCATCTGATATGGGCATTCTCCAGGAACATTTTAGTAGATGTTCTCCTGCATCATTTTAGCTTTCTCCCTGCCCCCCCGCCCCCCCCTTTCTACTCTTTAGTCTCTCATGTAAATGATGAAATGACCCTTTCCTGGCATGTCGCTCAAGAGAAGGCTGTGGGGGGACCTCATTGCAGCCTGCCAGTACCTGAAGGGAGTTTATAAGCAGGAGGGGATTCAACTTTTTAAAAGAGCAGATAATGGCAGGACAAGGGGGAATGGACTAAAGCTAAAGGAGGGAAGGTTTAGATTAGATATTAGGGGGAAGTTTTTTACAGAAAGAGTGGTGAGGGGCTGGAACAGGCTGCCCAGAGAAGTAGTGGATGCCCTGTCCCTGGAAGTGTTCATGGCCAGGTTGGATGGGGCCCTGGGCAACCTTGTGTAGATCCAGGCCTGGAGGCTGGTGGCCCTGCCTGTGGCAGGGGGGTTGGAGCTCTGTGATCCATGGGGTCCCTTCCAACCCAGACCATTCTATGATTCTATGATCCCCACCACATTATGAAAGACAGCAAATAGTCTCAAGATGTATTTGCTTTACATTTCAAGAAATTTTTAGATTAAATAGGACTTGTGTCCCCTTCTGTGTCTAAAATAATTGTCCAAGATCAATTTGAAAGGCAAGCAATTTTCATTCTACAATACTTGCATAGTTCTGTATGCACATTGCTAGAGCACCATACCTATTTTCTGCTTCTTCAAATCAGCTATAGGATGAGATGACTAGCCCTAAGTTCTATGAAAAGAAATTGGGATACCAAAAAAGACCATTTTGTTTAGTAGTAGTTGAAATCAATTCTTTCTGTCATTTCCTTTGCTATTAGAGGCCAGAAGCTGATTTATTTTGAATCTTAAAAAATGGAAAATGAAAAGTTGAAGTTTGACCTTTAACAAGGCTTAAAATTCTGGTCAGCTGGTGGACAAGCCTGGAGTGGTAGGGGTGCTTTAACAGCTCCCATACTAAGCTCAACAAGGGGCATTGTCAATGTCAAGGGAAATCCATTAATTATATAGCAAAAAATGAAGGTAGGAAAGAGTGGTCACCTGGGTTCTCTGCAAAAGGAGACAACAATGACTTTTTAACAAAACTTTGACACAGAAATTAAATACATTCACAAGTTTCCTTATGATGGTAAAGAATAGTCAAGGCAATCTTTACATGACTGAAAAGCAGCATCCTTGTAGTGGAAAGCAGATTATCTAAGAAAACATTTAATAAGTGAAATTTTAAATTAGAAAAATTACATGCTTAGAAAATGAGCATGTAGCTTTGGAGCCCTAATCAGAAGTACAACAATCTGAGTTGAGAACATACAAGTCAAAGCAAAAAAAAGTAATATATGCCTGGTGTGAGGAACAAAGCTGTTCCAAAAACTACCAAAAACTCGAATCAGCAAGATTTCCTGAACTCCACTGGGAAAAACAGCACTGGAGAACACAAGGAAAATGGTTCAGATCAACTTGTGAAAAAATCTGCAGGGAATGCAAGATGGAAAAGATGGCAGAAACATATGGGAAACATTTTTTGTTAAAGCAATTGAACTGGGAAGAAAATGTATTTTGGGATGATTCTGAAGTGCCCTGCAGTGGCCTGGCTTCTAAGAGAGCATTCAGCAGTGGCATGATTTGTTGGCTGAAAGATGGGCATATGGATGATTTCAAACAGACTCTGTAGCTTAATTGGCTTATAAATCTCCTAGTTTCTGGTCAATACTACACATTTTCTTAAACTTTTTATTATTTTGCAAAAGGACTACTTTTGAATGAGAGGTTGGGTTGATCTTCATTGGAACTTTATTGGCAGGGAAGGAAAGAACCAACAAGCAAACACAACAAAACCCTGACCAAGGCTGTCTGACCCTGGAAAAGCACTAGAATAAGATCTAGAAGAAACTTAAAATGAAAGGAAACCTTGAACAAAGAAATTCTTGTTTCCTTTTGTGTTCTTGTAAATTGGACACAAACCCCAGAACATCAGCCATGGGCAGGTTAAAGGTGCTAATAATATATTAACTGGTAAATAATCTTACAAAACTCTTCAGTACTCACATTTCTTTGCCAGCTTGTGATGGGTGGAGGAAAGATGAAAAATGCTTCTCAACTCTTAACGTGCAGTGCTCTAGCTCAGAGCCAGGGACCTTAGAACTGTCTGCACTCAAAAGACCCTCCAGCATAACTGGACACAAAGAATTTGAGATGCCTCCACCAGTAAAGCCAGCAAATACAGAATGCCCTTTAGGTATTGAACTTTTAAGGTGCCTGGAAGAAATGAACAGGAATGTTGAGCACCTTCACAGAATCTTACAGAATCGTAGGGGTTGGAAAGGACCTCAAGAGATCATCGGGTCCAACCCCCCTGCCAAAGCAGCTCCCTAGCTCATATTACATAGACAGGCGTCCAGACGAGACTTGAGTATCTCCAGAGGAGACTCCACCACCTCCCTGGGCAGCCTGTCCCAGGGCTCTGTCACCCTCACTGTGAAAAAGTTCTTCCGCATGTTGGTGCAGAACTTCCTGTGCTCCAACTTGCAGCCATTGCCCCTTGTCCTATCCCCACAGACCACTGAAAAGGGGGTGGCCAATTCCCCCTGCATCCCATGCTTAAGATATTTATAAACACTAATTAGGTCCCCCCTAAGTCTTCTTTTCTCTAGACTAAACAGTCCCAGCTCACTCAGCCTTTCCTCATAGTGGAGATGCTTCAGGCCCTTAATCACCTTCGTAGTCCTACTCTGGACTCTCTCCAGAAGGTCCCTGTCTTTTTTATACCAGGGAGCCCAGAACTGGACACAATGCTCCAGGTGGGGCCTGACCAGGGCAGAGTAGAAGGGGAGGATCACCTCCTTCGACCTGCTGGACACACTCTTCCTGATGCATCCCAGGATCCCATTGGCTCTCTTAGCCACCAGGGCACACTGCTGGCTCATAGCCAACCTGTCATCAACCAGGACCCCCAGGTCCTTCTCCACAGAGCTCTTTTCCAACAGGTCATCCCCCAGCCTGTACTGATACAGACGGTTATTCCTCCCCAGGTGCAAGACTCTACACTTGCTCTTGTTGAATTTCATTAGGTTTCTCCCAGCCCAGCTCTCCAGCCTGTCCAGCTCTCTCTGGATGGCAGCGCAGTGTTCCTGCGTGTCAGCCACCCCTCCCAGCTTTGTATCATTGGCACTTGCTGAGGGTGGATGCTATTCCCTCATCAAGGTCGTCAATGAAGATATTAAACAGGACTGGACCCAACACTGAGCCCTGGGGAACACCACTAGTCACAGGCCTCCAGTCAGATTCTACTCCACTGATCACGACCCTCTGAGCCCAGTCCGACAGCCAGTTCTCAACCCACCTCACTGTCCACTCATCTATCCCTTGTTCCCTCAGCTTCTCTATCAGGATGTTGTGGGAGACAGTATCGAAAGCTTTGCTAAAGTCAAGGTGCTTGACAAAGTCAAGGTCCTAGTGCGACAATGACATTTTACTCTGCTTCACAACCAGACTGAGAAATCTTTCTCCACGTGGCTCTTCCACCATCAGTTTTTGTCTATTATAGCATGCAGACCTTGCATGCCCTAAACAAAACCAGGTAATTGAGGTCAGTCTCCCTCCCTCTAGGCAGTGCTTATTACCACATTCAGTGATTTTATTCTCTTCAGTCAGTAACAAGAAGTCAGAAAATCCCTAGCTCAGACAAGAAGGTTAAACAGAGGTACACTCATGTATTTAAAACATGATTATGAATCAGTGTTCTTTATACAACCCACTTCTCTGAAAAGCAGCCTATAATGACAGAGCTGGAGGCTGTGGTTACTTTCCACTTGTAAAGCAAGGCTATTGTTAATGATTGTAAGAATTGTTGCTAAAATCCTTGAGGCTAAAATAAGGGGAATAAGTTAGATTCATTGCAGTGGCTGGAGCTTTCTTAAAAAACAAATAATTAACTGAACTAAATTTTCAAAGCTCAAAACCCTGAAGTCAAAGCCCTAACAATTTGCTGTACAGTATCTTCAGTGGGGTAAAGTGAGGGAATATAGGTTCTTCAGTCCAGAGTTAAAATGTAACAAGATCATTTATCCACTGCCCAGTGAAAAGGGTGACTAAAGCTGTGGTCTGAAACTCTGAAATGGAGAGATGCAAAAGGACACAGCTTTAAGCAGGGACTGAATTTTTATTATTGCCATCTTTGCCCTCTTAGTTCTCCTCTTCTTTAGGTTAACAAGTCCATTGTTTAAACTGTTTCATCATAAATCAAGTTCCCTAGGTCTGTGATATTCTCAGTGCTCTTCTGCAGTCAGTCCAGTTGACCTTGATCTTTCTAGAAGAGCAATGCTTAAAACTGGTTACAATGCCCCAGTCAAAGCCTGGCTTCATCCCATGTCTCACAGGCAATATCCTTGTTTATGTGTCTGCCTTTTTCACAGTTGCATGAAAAACGTTGTCTTGCACCCAGCTGGTGATTCACTGTAGCCCTCTGCGTGTTTCTGCTGATGTGTTATTTAGTCAGCATCCCTCAGCCTAGATTGGGGCAGGTGTCTCAAATCGCTCTTTTACCCTTCTCCCCATGGAGCTGAACCCCGTGTTGGAGACCACTCCCATGAGTGTTCATGTTCACTTTGACTTTGGGTTATGATCTGGATTAGACTCCAAACTGCAGTCTGGAGTCTGCAGATTACTGCAGACTGTAATGCCTTCCATTTCAGTCTCTGTGCAGGAGTCACACAGTAAACATATGCTGCTACTTTTACTTAGGAGGACAGGCCCATTAACTCCTCACAGATTTGTTTCAGGCTCTCTACAGGTACAAGGCAAGTATCTCTGCCATGGTGCATGCTTCAAGCATGTTTTTAAAGATAACTCTGTAACCAGCTGACTTCTAGAGCTATCAAGGTTATTTTCTAAGATGAGGGGGACAGTGGGGAAAGAGAAGCCAAAACTCATCAGCAGCACAGACTAACTGGATTATATGAGCTGCAAACACAGGAGGATAAAGTGACTTTGGTAATGTAAGAATATCCCCATCAAAACCAAGAGATACTCATTTTCTTGCATGTGCTAAAATTTTATAAAACTAATGAGAATTAAAGACTAACATCTGCAAAAGATGAGTCACAATCATGGAGAAAAAAGTGCATGTAAATATAGGTACCAGGAGAACATGGGGAATAAGATTAAGGAGGGTTAAATTACTGTATGGGGAGGCAAGGCAAGTTTTCATTATGTTTCATTTTCTTTCCTCAATTCCTGAACAGTAATGTCTTGTATGAGATTTAGAGTAAACTCATCCAAATAAAAATATAACAATAAAACACTAAACACAGTAACATTTTCCTCCAAACCTCATACACTTAAGATAGCCTGCCATAAAAGCAATCCCAAACATATTTCATGTTGCACAAATGATAACAAGAATGTGGAAAATGGGCAGGAATCCAGTGTAATAACATATAGCAGTTACAAGTGGTCAGAACTTAATCCGGAAGCAACACCAAGGTTTGGTGGGCTAATAAGCTAAGGCACATGATGTGCCTTATGCTCACTGGAGCCACAGAGAGTATTAAAAGTCACAATGCAGTTCTTTATGATGCCTCATGGTACTCACAGCCCTAAGTGAGATGCCAAGATTCCTCCTGCAGCCATGGGAAGTCCTCAGGACCCAGGAAACAGATTTACACAGTCCAGCATGCCAGGCAAGAGGCAATGCACCTCTAAGTCAGCGAAGCCTTGCCATTCAGAGATAGTTATATACATAACTCTAGGACAGAAGACGCCAGCTTCCACTTGAGATTCTTGGTTGTAAACCCTCTCCTATGGTTTGTTGCCTAAACTGTTTCATTTCCTTCTCAAGACCCTCTACCTCCTCCCCAAGCAACCAGGTAGAGCAATGGTGAAAAGGGCATACTTGGATCAATATGCTCCAAGTATGAAATGCAGCAGGAAAATGGGATCTCTATCCAAAAATCCCCCTTCTCCTCAAGTTGGGCTCTGTATCCCACACTTTCTCCAGCAGTTCTTCTCTCAGCCTCTGCAGAAGGCTCTCCCTTTTATGACTTATTGTCCCATTTATCTTTCTGTGCAATCTCAGCCTCTCTTCCCCATGAAGTTCTACTGAGCATTTTTTTCTTTTTTCAAAATAGAACTCCATGAGCAAAGATTAGAGGGGTATGGTACCCTCAAACCCATGTCCTTGCTCTGTCTCATCAGGGCAGCTGCTCAGCAAGCCAGCCTTGTAAACAAGCTAAAGTGTTCTCAGATCCAGCTTGTACTGCCACTAATAGAGAGCTGGTGCATCACAAAAAGATGGGCAGCGACCGGTGGCCTAAGGAAGACCGGGAGGGAGCCGCACTTAGACATGCCCGAGGTGTTGATCAGACCGCACCCACCCACACAAGGATTTAGAACAGAAACGTATGTGAAAGCCAACGGCTAAATGTTTAAGGTGCAGATGACTCCAAAGGCACCTAGGCACTCTCCTGCCTCCTCTGCGGCCGCATCTGCAAGCGCCCGTCCCACGGATACCCTGCTATAAGCACCGGGCATCTTTAAAGGAGCCTCCGTAAAGGAGGGCTGATGCAAGAGCCTCGAGCAGACATCACTGCTCTGGTCAGTCTTCGTTACAGCAGCATCTACCTCGCTGCGCAAGGAAAGCTGCGCGTTAGCTGAGCGCTGCCGGCCCCGCTGCGGCCCGGGCGGGGCTGTCACTAGGTGTCCCCCGCGCTCCGGGGACGGGGCCCAGCGCTGCGGGTCCGCTGCCGCGTTACACGGCAGGATAACATCGTCCCATCAGTATAGACATCAAAGTGCATACGGGGGATATAGGGGTATCTATATATAGCGCGGTAATAACCTTTCTAATAGCTGGCGTCTGCTCAGCCTGGATCTCCCTTCTTGTGAGTGCCTTGGGCGAGGAGCGTCCCCTCCGTACGGTGCTGGGCTCGGCGTGCTGAGCAGGACACGCTCCTCTGCCCGGCCGCTGTGGTGGAGACAGCGGGGCACTGCTGGGAAGTCGAGGGCTTGTTTTCTTTGAGCTTAGTTAAGACGGTCAGAGTGGTAAGTAGGTTAGAACAGATGTGCAAAATGCACCAGCACCCATGAAAGCGAAGCACGTGTGGATTTTGAGAGCCTAATTCCAGCCCAAGGACTCCCATCCCCAGACGTGCAGTAACTCAAAGATCATGCCTAAATTGTCTTGAAACTTAGGGCGCTTTTTATGAAAACATCCTTCCTACGTAGAAGCCTACCTCCACATCAACAACAAAAACAAATGCCAGAAAACCCGCATTGATACTTTACTTCCAAAATGAGAATCCCCTTTTGCAATTTAACGCCATCAATTTCAAAAGAAAAATAAACGAACCTATTCCCATCCACCAGAATCCCCTCCCTCCTCCAAGGGAGGAGGCTTTCTACAGCCGCTTCTACCCGACTCGGCACCCAGACCCCACTCCCCGGCCACCTCAGCCCCGGGAGGGTTTTGCGGTACCGGCGTGCGGGTTCCTCGAAAAAAAGGGTAGGGCGGTGTCGGGGAACTTCCCGCAAGTCGGTGCCGTCGGGGCACGGAGCTCCATGCGTGTGCCCGCGCTGTCCCCCCGCGGGCGGCGGGCCGGGGAGGGGCGTCGGAGGGGGCAGCCCCCGGCCATTGATAACCCCCGGCCCCGCCGCCGAGGACTGCAGATCGCCGCGCACGTCTGTTCTCGGGCACCTCCACCCACTCCACAGCGCGCCGTGAGTGCACTCGGGACAGAGCGGAAAATACCGGGGGGCGTTGGGGGGAACCGGGTTCGGGAGGAAGAGACGGGGCTTTACGGGACCGGGTCGCCAGGAGTCGTATCTGGCTGCCGAGCTGCGGCCGCTCGCCGCTTTGGTGCTGCAGCCGGCAGCTGCGGGCTCTCGGCTCAAGCTGCGCGGGGATACGGCTTCCCGGCTGGGGGAGTCCCGCCATCGGAGGTCCGTCAGCGAAGCCGGGGGGTGGGGAGCGAGAGTGGGAAGGGGACGGGACAAGTTAAAGCCCCGCGAGTCACGACTCTGGAGGGACAAGTCCGCTCTGCGCCCCTCTGCCAAAATAAACCCCACCCGGCTCAGCCTGGCGCGACTGCGGGGGCTGCGCTCCCGCCGGGGCCGGCAGCGGGTGGAGGCAGCGGGGGCACCAGTCCGCCAGCGTCGGTGTCTCCGCAGGGCGCGGAGGATGCGGCGGGCCGGCGGGCCCCGTGCAGGGACGCTCCATCGCTGAGGCACCGGAGGAGGCTCCCGCGACGCGGAGGAGATGAGGCTGCCCCTGGCCCTGCTGGCCCTGGCCGCCCTCGGAGCTGCCGCCGCCAGCGGGGCGGGCCGGGAGGCGGAGGATGCGACGCG
>VZTU01026346.1:57138-85055 GCA_013400835.1 Zapornia atra
GCCCAGGGCGGCCCGCTCAGCGCCCGCCTCTGCGGCCCGGGCCGGGCGCCGCCCGAAGCGCAGCTACGCCTGCTGCCCGGTCCCGGCTCTTCCCCGCCGGCCGCCACCGCGAAGCCCACCGAGGACCCGGCGGAGACCTACTGCGCCGAGCGGTGGCACTCGCTGTGCAGCTTCTTCGTCGGCTTCTGGGAGGGCTGAGCCGCCCCGCCGGGAGGGAGCGCGGCCGCCTGTTCCCCGGCCGGGGCTTGCGCTGCCCGCCGCCGCGGTCCGTCCCCCCGGCCTTGCGTGCCCTCACCCGCCTGCCACCGGTGTCCGCCCTCGCTGTCACCTGCCCTCTTTTCTTCTCCAATTAAGCGGTAACTATTTTACGACAAGAAGCTCACGTAACTCTTTTCTCGGCAAAGCCCTGACATAGCCGCAGCACCGTTGCGCTGCTGAGCCACGCGTGTGCCACCTGTCAGCTAAGGGCGCCGGTGAGCGCCTCTGGGCAGCTCGCGTGGCTCTGCACATCACATTTCCCAAAGGGCAAACTCCGAGACAGCGATTTCCTTCCCCAAATCAATTTCTACAATACGAAAAGGTTAAAGTTGCACTGAAGCTGCCCAAGGAGAAAAACAGGCAGTTACACCACATAAGGAACAACTGAGACATCATTAAACAAGTCCTAGAAAATCTTTCTTGCTTAGAAAGAATCCATGAGCTAAACAAGCCAGTCCTGCCCTATATCTGCAGAGCAGCTGATCACCGACTAAAATGTCCATGTGAATAGAGTTGAGTGAGAAACCAGCTGTGAAAAGAGTGAGAAACTGCAAAGCAGCTGGGTACAACATCTGGATTTTGTAGACTAATGGCATTTCACTTGGCTAATGAGCCAAGGCCAAAGCAACAGTCATGTTTAGCAAGACATACAGTTGAAAGAGGCAAGTTGTTTTACTAAGGATGAAGAAGGGCTTGAGATACTAAACATTTAACCTGCTTACTAACACACAATTCTATGGTGTGTTTTTGTAAGGAGGGCTCAGGTGTTCTTCAGTCCTTATTTCTCTCCTACAGACACATCCCACTCAGTCTAAAAGAGCACAAACCTGACCATGCACTGGCATCTTCCCTGCCCCGCTGCACAGAGAGCAGCTGTATGCATGTGACTTAACGCTTTTTTTTCTTTTTTAAATGACAGCTCTCTTTTCCTTTATGTATGTGCCCTACGACCAGCCATACAGCAGGGTGCTGAACATAGCATCCCATGGTATCTTAGAGTCATCCACAACTTTTCCTTACTGGCACAGCAGCTTTGTGCAGCAGGATCAGAGCTTGCATTTCACACCACCGGAGGCAAAGGTGGAACACCATGGCAACTGATCTGATTACTCACATCTCCCTGTGTTTAAGAATGCAACTAGGCACTCTGAACAAATTCCTTGTTTTACCAGAGATGGAGAAGAAAGAAGGTCCCTCGCTCTCTGTTTCCCACATTATTCCCCTGACTCTCCAAAAGACCTCAAGTGTCTTTCCTATAGCACCACCAGGCAATGGAACACAACCAACAGTATTCACTGCACCTCCTGCAGTTAATAACATCAACACAGAACTGAATATTCCCATTTTGTACTGCAGATCCCAAAGGCTGGAAAATCACAGCCAGAGCATCAGATTTATTTTTAAGGGGGACGACTGTAGCTTTTGCTTCTCAACTCAACAATTGCACCCTCTCCCGTGGTGGGGTGGCCAGCTAAGCCAAACCAAAACACAAGGAAACTTTGTAGCCAAAAATCTTCACAACCAACAGAATCCTTTGCAGCCCTATAACAGCTCCACCACAAGACACAGTTGTAACTCCTCCTCAATATAGTTCAACCACCAGGATTTGCCCACACTCCCACTCTGAAGCCAGCCTTACCTCTCTCTGCTCTCTCACTGCAGCTGTGATGATCCTTCAGCACTTCTCTGATCCTTGGTTTGGCTGGCTCCGGTCATGTCATGTCATCCTCCCTCATTAGCTCCTTCTGGCCACCCAAGTGTCCTCAGGAAGAGGAGCCAGCATAACTACCCTGTCAGGACCAAGCCCTTAGCTGCCTGCCCCACAGGCCTGATAAGCTCTCCCATGCCAGAGACAGGTGGTCCTGGGCATAACGAATGGGAGGGGACCTTCCCCACATGCAGCTGCAGGCTGTGTTAGCATCACAAGCATGCTGCCAGCTGAATGTATCAGGATACCTGGTCTGTCTTTCAAGGAAAAGCATGAGCTACCTTAAAAAAAAAAACCAATTGACTTTTTAACTTCTGGACTTTGAATTCTGTGAGCTCTAACTCTTTGGAAATTTTCAGGGGTAAAAAAACCCTTAAAATCATGTTTGTGTCATATTGCACACAATCAGAATAGTTTTCTTTCCTTTGGCTGTTGGGTTGAAATGGCAGCCAGTGTGATTTCACAGTTCATCATGTATTCATGAGAGCTTGCAAACAGATACCTGGAGGTTCCAGCAGCACCTCAAGAGCTGGAAATGCCATTTCTTGATTGCCATTTGGAGAAAAATGAGTGATGCTGAATCTGGGCATGTTTTTAGTGCAGCTGCCTTTAATTACTCTTTTTACACTTTGCTCTCATTAAATATCAAACTGATAGTCTCTCTTCCACCACTTTCTGATTTGAGATGATTACAAGATGCAAATTTGTGAGCTTAAAGCAGACAGAGGTGCCTTGCTGTTTGCAACAATCCCCTCCTATAAAGTGATCACAAACCTTTCATCACTATCTGAGCAGAACTGAAGCAAGATCAGGAATCTCCAAGAGTTCAGCATAGGAGTGATACAGCAACCACAGCTTTAAACAGACAGAGCTGTATCTTACTTGAAAGAATTTCCATTTCTCTAAGTCAGTTTGCTGCCTGAGAGTTATTCTGGACAGAGGTAGGAGAAAAGTCCAGTATCCACAACAGGTCACTGTTCTCAGCCCTGTCCAACCCATGGGACTAACATTGGGTGTGAAGGACCATCCACCCACTCATTCTTGGTTTGTAAAGGGAAACTGAAACTAAAATAAGCCAATGCATGCCAATATACCACCACATATAGTACACCCATTGACATGGTGCCACAGTGCTACTGAGTTGTCATAAACAAATTATAAATGTTTAGTTTTAACGTTGTAGGCACGTGCCCTTGTTGGATTAGTTACTGCAGCAGTAACTTGCACACACCTACATTACTAATACTGACTCTGCAAATTACTTTCTCTCTCCTTTCATTTGGTGTGCAGTCAGGACCTGCAGGGACAGCACCCAGCTTTCCTCCCACTCCCCTCTTCCCAACCCATTTTGGGATACACAGAGTTAAACACGGTACCAGAAAGCAGCGGGTTGTGCTGTCTCAGTGAGGACAAGTAAAGGATGATGCTCCTGTAAGTGGTGCTGGGGTGCTGCCAACACAAGCAGTGTGGTACTGTGGGAAGCAGTCTATGAAGGTCAAAAAAGCCCCTCATCCAACCAAGCCCTTGAAATGGCTAAGCTGCAGAGAGTTTCACCCAGAAACAAAGCAGGGGACTGCCAGTGGAGGTTGCCAGGAGACGTGGTGCAGAGACCAGCAGCACACACATCCCTGGCAGGGATGCCAACCCTAAGGCAGCTCCTCCTGGCATGGTTCTGGGGTTGCAGACCCCAAACTTTGAGCAGTTCAGTCTTTCGTCCCAGCATGCAAGAGGTACTACTCTTCCCTGCTTTCTGTGCTAGGTGCTTCCATGTGGAAAATGCCTGTTACTAGAATGGGGAGAGAGATACCCAAGCAAGATGCCATTATTTACCAGTGCAGCTGTGCAAAAATGCTGCATATTTGGTCCCAGCTGGTCCGCAGACTGTCCCCAGCACCTCAGTGCCCTGGCCAAGTGGTGGATGCAGGTGGGTGCCCAGGTCCAGGCTTCAGCATCCTCACATCCCCCACGTCTCTCTGTGAGAACCCTCAGCACTGGTTAGCACCAGCAGTCAAGTCCCTGTGCAACCAGTGAGGACACGTTGCTTATTCCAAAAGCTGGTTAAACCAAGGCCTTATCTAGGCTGGAGAAGTCCTTTCATTAGTACAGATACTTATGAGAAATCTTTGTTTTAGAAAAGGGTTTTTGGATAGTTTTGGGCTACTAGGATTTATGCTTAGTTTGGGTCCCCACCCTCCTTGAGACCGAATTTCACACTGACTGAATGAGAAACTTTGATTTCCTTTGAGATAGCAATCGCTAAAGAGAGTCTGGTGCAAACTTAGTTTTCAGGTGTTTGACACAAAGTGGGATTCTGGGGGACCCTACAAAGGGATACTGTGGTTTAGGAGACTTGTGGTGCAACTTAAAAGACACCAGGGTATTAACAAATAAGAGTAAGGCAGAAGCACAAAAAAGAAAAAAAAAAAAGAAAAAAGGAAAAGCAACCCCTGAAGTGGGAGCTGGTTGGATAACAGAGCCAGAAACCTCTGGGAATTTCTCTTTAAATGCCTCTGACATATTCCAGGCTCTCCTGTGTGCCACAAGCCCTCTTTGAGCCTCACTGTAAAGCCCAGAAACACAAGAGGTGAGTGAATGGCAGGCTTTGTCATTTTGCCAAACACCAAAACCCCTCCTTTGTAGCCATTTGGATTTTTAAGAATTCCAAGCTCAGTTCATGAATGCAATCACATGAAAGAAGCTTCTAACTGTACAGTCCTACAGAGTTTACAGAGTTGAGATTGACTCTCCCAGCCCTCACACGGGGAAGGGATCTGTGGAGTACAAGCACGTATAAAAACATCTACAGCTGTTAAAATCACCCTGCATTTTTGGGGCTCGCCGCTGTTTGGCATGTGCCATGCTCTGTGCAGTGTGTACAGGCTGCGCTGGCTGCTCGGGAGGGAAATATTTTGCCCAATTTGTTTGAAGCTCACAGAAGGTTAATGATGCATGTTTGTCCAAGGGGGGAGAGGGCGTGAGAGGGGCGGCAAGGTGCAGCCTGAGCTCAGCCCCCATTCTCCAAGGCTGAAGAGCGGCCTGGCCTGACCGCCCAGCTCTGATTTTACTGCCGGCTCCAGCCCTCCCACGGGAGAGACTTACCCCCACACCCCGAGCAGCCCTGGCTGCTCCCCAAACGCCACTGACCCCACTGACAGCAAAACCCCATAAATATACAAACTATGTATTTTATATATATGTATTTCAGATCTGTGTCCTTGGTGCTGGCCCCTGCACCCTGCCTGCATGGGTAGTGCCCGGGACACGCAGCAGCACCGCCACACCGGCACCTTTGTCATGCGGTTCAGTCACCCATTTTACACCCACTGTAGAGCTGTTGGATCAGCTGGAGAAGTTTTACGTCCATCTCTCAGAGGAAATCTAGGGATAATTGTTCCTGGTAAAAGAAAGCTTCTTAGGATTAAATTGTAATTAATTTCAGACTCTAACATGACATAATTTTCTATTTAACTGTTACAAAGTGAGAAAATGTTTGATAAAAGGGTCATGGTGAACACAGAGTTAAACAACTTCTTATTACATGTTCACAAAGTACTGAAGTTAAAATTTAACAAAGTTAAAGTTTAACAAAGAAAATATATAGAACAAAATCTGATCAAGTAAAAGAGATACAAATCCTAACATGTAATATTGTGAGCAATATCTACTTTGGCAGACACTGTTAATTTAATTTAATAAAGAAATATCTTAAAATTCTACAAAGGATAACCAGAGCCCCTATTTAGTCTGGCTACTGGATTCAGTAGATTTTCTTGCATGAGTAAGTGAAGGCCTTACATCCCAAAATGTCTATAGGGTTTAAATTCTCTGTTGAAAAAGGTAAAAAAATCCTGTAGTTATTTCTTTTTTTTTTTCAGACTGGACTTGTAACTGGAAAATACATGAGATGTCTCATTCTTAGAGTTAGTTTAGTGAAAAGCAGAAGAAAATTTAGTGGCTGACTTTCTAAAGCTGTGTTTCTTTTCAATTAAAATAAGTACTGTGCACTTCCCAAAGTTGCCATCCTTAGCAGCAGCATGATTTGCACTAATAGGAATAAATGTAGCCTCAACCCCCTGCGTTTGCCAGTTCTTTTTTAATTTTAAGAGCAAAACTTTTCAAAATTGTGAATAAATTCATCACTAGTATTCTTTTGATGGGAAAAGAGTAACAAGAGCGACACACAGGAAAGTATTATTTCATGTTAGTTGAGACAAGACGTTGAGGATTTAGAGCTGATCTTTTGTCTCTGCTCAAAGACAAATGGCATAAAATTTATATGCATGCTTCTGTCCTGACAGCAAAGGGCTTCAGCACGACTCTGGGCTCTTGGGGATGCTGCTCTCTAAAGTTCCTCGGCATGAAATGGTCTCTTGCGATTCACCTCCTGTTAATAGCAGCTCCAAGACTACAGTCTCTCTTTTTGTTTTTGTGTTGGTGATTTTGTTTTGTGTTGGGTTTTTTTTTTTTCTTCAGTTCTTTTATCCCGAGCTGAAGCTGCCTGTGTTCTCATTGGAGCCCAGAGGGTGCAGTGTGAAGTTTTTCTCCCTGGGCTCTATTCTCTCGCAGCCCTCAGCAGACGTCGGGGCAAGCTGGAGGCCCTATGGAAAGCGGGGCCTGATGTCATCCCACCCAGCGCAGGGCCAATGAGTGTTGTCCAGCACCCAGCTCCGCCACACACGTACACATCAGCGGCATCTTAATAGCTTCTGGGGGCTTTTCAGAGCTTTATTAGCCTATGGTAAACAGCAGCAGTAACGTGACAGTTTGTTTCAATGGATGTCTCTGAGCCAGGAACTTTACCCTGCCCTAGTCCTGTAGGAAAACTGTACCAGGAAAGAAATAGTTTGGTGTAAGAAGTTATTGTAGCTCTAAGGGAGAAAAAGTCTTCTCTTTTCATCTCTGAGAGATGAGGCAGCCCTGGGGCTGGGGCCAGCCCCGTGCAGGGGGACCTGTGGGACAACACATCACTGGGCCACCCACAGGCTCCAGTGCCAGGATGGTGGGGAAAGCCTGGGTTGCCTGGTGCTGGCTGCCTGCTTCCTTTTATCAAGCCCACGTGGCAAACATGGCTCAGGAACAAAGTAGCATCACAAAATTGGGGGTATACAGCCACTGTCACCAGAAAACCATCTGTCATAGCATGCTCTGCCTTTTATGTGAGTCCTCACCTGCCATGGTTGTGCAGATGTTTCACTGTCCTTTCCCTGCTCTTTGCTGCTCAGGGAAATTAGGCTCAGATGATTGGGCATTTTTTTGCCTCTCTAGTTCCTCTGCTCTCAACTTGATGGTGTGATGGGACTCTCACAGGTGCTAAATTCTTTCCAGTTATTTAGAGTAAGATGCCAGGTGCTGGAAATTCAAAGTTAACTTCTGAAAAGTCAACGATGGTATTTCCCTCCTGAATCACTTGCAGCAAAAGTAATTTGCTCTGAAGAGAAGCCAGCAGCTGACTTTATCTTCTGTTCTCCCCTCTCCAATTTTTTACACTCATTTTCACTCTGATGTAAAGCTGGATGTCATTTCCTGAAGAAGAATAGCTCATTTATTTTCTATTATTAGATATTCTAAGTAAGGACATGTTAGTGCTGTTGGTAAATTCTAAATAGTGGTTTGTTGGATGCCCTCTTTTCTGTGCATCTTGGAAATCCAGCATGGTCATGTACTTCACCCTGTTACCTCACAGTGGCACCCCAAGGCTGGGGAACATTGCTTACGTGACCAAGTGCAGTCAGCAGAAGCTGGCCTTGCAGCTCTAAGAGACAGCCTTGTCCTTCTCTTTTTTCACTGTCGCCCATGTTTTTATGTCACAGCAAGTGTTTATGCAGCCACATCACAAATGAGATCTGGGAACCTGTCAGGGGCAGAAGAGTTTTCAGCTGGATCAGATCCCCCAGATGGTCACACCGGCATCAGGGAAGGGACGTCACGGGAGCTAAAGTGGTAGCCTGTGAGCCTGAGCCTTCAGTGGCAGGGCTGGTGAGCTCTCCTTTGAAATGGCTGTAAGCCAACAGCATAGGCTGCTTGTTTCTTGCAACAGAATGCAGCTTGGAGTCCATAAAGATCTGTTTATATTCCTCTGTATTTGGTCTGAAGAAAGGGTGATTTCAAACTAGCCTACAGCAATGTTCTGCTGACTGTCACGTGCAGGGAATTACAGCGCAGAGTTAAGATGACCCAGGATAACTACCATCTCCCTGTGCACAGTCGCTAGAGCATCTAGAGGATGCCAGGGTGTCCCAGAGGCAGCAGGGAAAGGCCATGGGCCTCTAGCGATCACCCAAACCTCAAAATCTATGCAGTTACACAAAATGAACTGTGTTTCTGTCTGCCTTCTACCCGAAAATGCTCCGAACCGTATATGCTGGGCTTGGGCTTGTGGTTCCCAGGCAGTGAGCTGCCTGTGCAGCCAGAACCACCCCTCCAGCTCCTGTCACAGCCTGTCTCACACTGCTTATTTCTATCTGGAAAACAAAGCTGGGGGGGCAGGGCGTGAAACAAAAAAAGGTTTTTAAAGGGGTTCACCGTTTAGCGAGGTTCAACCAGTTTGATTACTGAAGAGAATATTACATTTTTTCCATTACAATAAAAACCATGGCCTTGCTGACATGAGTGACTACCTTCCCTGCTGGTACCATGATCAGAGGCTGAATTAAACACAGTCCTCAGCCTAGCATTTTTTGGGCTATAATGGTGCATTTAAACGGCATTTTACATCCTCCACCATCACCCCATCCCACACCTGGGGGCTAAGAGCCACCCTTAGGGGCTTGCAGGGGCACCAACCGCCCCCAGGTCCTCTCCTACAGTGTCTTCCAGCCCTGGCCATACTCTTGTGCCACCAGCTTTGCCACAAGCAGGTCAGACCCTCTCTCTAACAGCTTCCGTGGGGTCTTACAGAAGTGCATTATTCATTCAACTCTGTGTGAAGAGCATCCTGCCTACAGTGAAACAGGTCCCCACAACTGCTGCTGCTCTTGAACTGCCTTAAGGCTGTAACTGGAAGAAGTCAGAGCAACAGGTGTGATTTCTGTGAGGTCTGTTAAACCAACACAGCGGTGTCATTGCCAATAGTGACTGAACAAGGCTAGGATGTAAAGGGAGAAAGCCACCTCCCCCCCAGTCTATTAAAGTGAGCCATGAACACAATACTAATGTGGTAAGTCAGGGCAATATGCAAATGCTGCATGTCCCAGAAACCCTAATCCTATCAAGAATGCAGAAGATGTTAATTTGACCACCTTTCACAGCTCATAAATCTATCTGAGGCAAAGCCAGGCTGCCAGATGTCATCTAGTAGCACTTCTTTGAGGCTGGCAGTCTCCACACAGACGCCCGATCATGCCTCAGTAAAGACCAATAAAGAGCATTGTTTGTGTGGCCTGAGAGCAGCTTCTCACATTTTGCTACACTAGAGGAAAACAGTGGGAAGCCTGAATGACTGATTGGCAGAACTGGTGGTCTCGTTTGTGCTGCTTTCCACAGACCCAGCTATAGTTTTCACGAGCATTTTACATGGTCAGTATGCAGATTAATCTACCTTGTTCTTAATAATTAGTGGTATAGGCTCCTTGGCTTAAATTCTTGAATCTTAAACTATAAACACAAGCAGGACATAGTTCTCTTTCTCTCAGGCTTTTACTCCTTATTGACTTGAAACTACATAAAATGGCAAACAGCTCTTATTACGACGTGATCTTATGATTTAACACTAAGAATAGAAATATCTTATTTCAAATCAAGCAAAGTTCTCTGAATCAAAGACTTCTTAGAAATATGTACTAATTTTATCCTTCTCAAATACAAGGTTTAAGATTACCAGCTGCTATATAGGTTTTTTAGTATCAACCCAAATTATTCTAATTTGCTTTTACGAGGCATATATTAAGGTGCCAGAGCAGGTATTTTGTGTGAAGTTACCTGGATGAAGCTCACTTTTATCTGAACCAAAATGCTTTTCAGCTTCTCAGTGGATATTGCGACTAGCACAGAACCCTGGGTCCCATCACCTGAGTTAGGCTGAAAGAAGAAACCAGGCAAAATCAGAGGATACTGTAGAATTTCCAGCAATAAAAATGATATTGGGCTGTCCGCTCTCTATAGGCACAGAGATTCTCACTGAAATTGCTGTGCCTTTAGCCACACTCAGACATTTTAGGTCACGAAGCTCCAGCCACACAGAGCAGAGTGAGAATGGTTCCTCAGATGAGGTAGAGAGTCTCGAGCAGGGCAGGTCTAAACCAAGAAGCTGAGGTTCTTAAGGCCAGCAGCTTGGTCTGTATCAGGGAAGAGATGCACATGGCCCAGCCGTCTGAACCTCCCTTAACTACCCCAAGCTCCTCCTGGTGTGGATAACCAAAAGCTTGGCTCAGGAAGTCAATTTTAGTGACAAATTGTGTGTACAGCCTTTTCCCTGTAGCATTACACGCCAAAGCCCACTCTGATCTCAGTATAAGGCAGAACTAGTGACAGGGAAGTGAGGCTTTTCTTTAGGTAGCTGCAGTTTAATATTTCAGTCAAGTCATTCCACTGGGTTGAATGAGGCAAGATGCTATGGAAAAGAAGGACCCAGATCAAAGTAAACTTTAAAACAAAAGGATGTGCTTCATGAATTTGCTTGGGAAATCTTCGTTATGTTTTACCTCTGGAATTACATGTGTCTGATTCTGAAAAGCCAACTGTTCTGGGTAATAACCTTAAAATACCCAAATTGCTAAGTGAGGTTACCTATATGGTTAATTTTTTTTTTTTTCCTGAGAATAACACAACTCTGAGGCAAATGCATGTGATTTCATTGTGGTTACAGATACGAGAAAATTAATTCTGCTAAAACTAGTAGGTCAGCAAGTCCAAACACACTCCTTTAACGGTATTTCAAGTAGGTTAAAGATGCTGAACCACAAGCTCCCCAAAATCTGTACTGTACTATCAGTCCAGTGAAGTAGACGTATTAAGCGGGTTTTTTTCTTTTTTTTTTTAAGGAAAAGATGTTATTTATTGATATTGCAATAAAACATCAGTAATACAAAACAAAACACCCTATTACACAATTAATATTTAAGCTATTAATTGAACAACATTGCATTATTACTCTTTCTTCTTTTAAAAAAAAAAAACACAACCATAACTTGATATATTAAATATTTAACTGGTGTATTTTGTTAAAACTCCTTTATTGAAAAGCTGGCTTTTTCTGGGAATGGGGAGCCTCAGAAGACAGAAAGCAAGCATACCTACATCTGTAACTGCTCATTTATGGACTGTTTTGTACGAGTCCTTGGCTATTGGAAGCTGCCACGTGTACAAGGTTCTCGTATCTCCTGCAAGTTATTGTCATGATTTCCGTATTTCTGCCGGACTTCTTCCCCACAGCAGATGCACTGTACTTACATATATAAACCAATCCAAAACTGGTTTCAAAGCATGTCCCTGAATAAATGTTTTCATTCACAGTAAGAGCAAAATATTCCTTCTAATTAGTTGAGGCCTGAAATTACTATTAATTCTTTCTTGTATTTTACAAACGTTTGTTCATTTGGGTGTTTCCTAAATTATAATCTCTTAAGCACACTTGTAATAGCAGGCAGTATTTCAGAAGTGCCTGGGCATATGGTCCAATACACAACCTGACAAAAAGAGCAGGTTCCTGTCTTTCTTTGCCCAATCCTACCCGTAGCAGG
Source organism: Zapornia atra (assembly GCA_013400835.1). Taxonomy (NCBI): domain Eukaryota; kingdom Metazoa; phylum Chordata; class Aves; order Gruiformes; family Rallidae; genus Zapornia; species Zapornia atra. The sequence continues at coordinate 68,782 of VZTU01026346.1, forward strand.
TTATGCCCACCAGGAGCTCTGCTCGTTGGCTCTGTTGAGGATTGCTGGGAATGTGCGAGCCCCAGCTCAGGTGTCTTGTTTTGAGTCTGATTATACGAATGCTCAGGGGCACTTAAAGATATTTAAGCCACTTATGTGGCAGATTTAGCTAGGCCACTGGATAGAAAGTTCCCCTCAAAGTGTATTCTTTCAGAATTTCACCAATCTGACTTACTTTTCACCGCAGTTAAGAGCAGTACTCTTTTTTTTTGCCTCCTTAGTGCCTTTCATTCTAATTCTGTATAGGCAATTTCAGGTCTTCTGGCACACTACTGACCAGATTTTCTCTGTTAACATACCTGCCACCACTTCAAGATGCTGAATCGTCCCCCTCCCTGTCCCTCCGCATTTTTTTCTTCAAGGTTTGTCTGTTCTGTACCCTTAGAAATCCATTAGTAATATGCTAACCTGTTCTCCATTCACAGAGCTCTAGACCCAATAGAACTTTTTGCAGCTTCTAGTGCATTTCCACAGTCCTCATCTTCTGAAATAAACTTTACTGTTAGTCCTTCTGTTTTCAAGTCAGATTTATTTCTTTGCATTAAACATCATCTTCTATACTACATGCTTCATGGGCCTCATGTTACTACTGGGACTATGCTGTGAAACTGCCCTTATTTATACAGTTTTTCAATTCTTTATAAACATTTGTGTTTAAATAATCTACTGCTGAGCTCTCATAGTTCTTTCCCTAAATCCTGAACAAGATTTGTTTCATGAAACCAGGTGCTCTAATGAATTTTAATTGTCCAAAATGAAGCTCTTTAATACCAACAGAAGTCTAATTTACTCCATGAAAGTTTGCAATGCTTCAGTACAATACTTCCAAACAGGGTACTGCATCTATCAGGCATTGCTTATCACACACAAATTTATTTAAAGATGAGTTTCAGACTGCTTGGTAGTTCAGTCTACCATTAATTAAAACAATACTTTAAGTAACTGCTGTCAGCTTCCACTTTGCTTACTTCAATAATTAAAACTATTAGATACAATAGCCTTCTCATTATTTGCAACAAAATCAATTTTCTCCTTTATTTGTGTAATTTCAGAGATGCTCATGAGATGTCAACCTTACTTACCTGCGTCCTTATCAGGCTAGCAGACAAGTTCTCTACCCATGTTACCAATCTACAACCTTCACTGCCTCTCAAAATTGAATACATTTCTTGCTGTGAAATAAGTTTCCAAAACACATTGCTGGAAAAGGTTCCCTTTTTGAGGAGCAGCTAAACAACATAAGCCCATACACCACTAGCCCAGAAGTAAGCGACTACTATCAAGTCAATTTCTCAGGCTGTTTCTATTAACTTCACCATTCAAAATTAATCCTTTCCCACATGCACTGGCGAGATCTGTAGCCAGTATGACCAGCTGACATGAGGCCACTTTCCCAACTACAGAAAGCCTCAATCAGATGTTCTTAGGGACTAGCGTGTTTTTGTTTGCTCCTTAAACAATGTACATCTATTTTAAATGTCAAGGTCTGCAAATACTATGATTTTTTGAAAACTCTTAATGGTCCTGACTTAAAAGCTGGAAATAAGCATTCCCTTTGCAGTGTCACTGTGTGAGCATTGTGCAATGGCATCACATACATTGCAGCTGTACTGTGTAAGAAACCAGCCACATCCCCTTCGCTGCCACCCACGAAGATCCCAGGTGAAACATAATGTCAATTGTGGCTGAAAAAATTTAGAAGTTTTATCACAATTACATATCTGACCTCCCCTTCCTTCTTCAAATTTTCTGCCTGCATGAAAATTGTGGCTTTGCCTTCCCAAATATATCCTACCACAAGACAGAATACAGGTAGATGACTTAATGTGGCACACTTTCATTCACTTGCAAGCTATCAGCTCTTTTTTCAGCTGGTCTCTGACAATGCTTCAAAACCAATATTGTTAAGAACTATTGTATAGGGCATTTGCCTTCAGTTTTTAAATCCTATTTATTCTTCTTGCATACGTTATTTCCCAGGTTCAAGGCACACGATTTAAATTGGCTGCAACTGTCTCCTCCTAAACATGCATGTTCTCAAGAAGAGCTGTTTTGAAATCCCTGCTAACGCCTACACATCAAGGCCTGTTTACTGTTTTAACTCAAAATGGGCAGAAAGGATTCCCAACATAAGCTGTGAAATTAATGTACCCTGCTTACCTTGGCCATTCCTAATAATTATATTAGTTGCTCCTACCATGACTTTGCAGTGTTTGTGGAACTTGCCTTTCTTTCTACACTAGTTCTTTTTATCTCCCCTCCTGTCTGTCTTCTCTCAGTTACCAACCTTGCCCCCTTGCAGGGCAGAGCATGTTAACTTCAAACCAGTCAGCTACATGCTTTTTTCTTTTTATCCTGTATGCTGTTCTGTCTGCCTGCAGCTTTTTCTGATCTAATGAGCCACAGGCAGAAACCCCTTGATACTCTGAGAAGTACCATCACTTACACTTGCTGGAGAGGGGCAAAGAGAGGCACAGGCCTCACTCCACATCCTCGACTACAGCATGGCCTTCACCAACACTCTCTCTCCACCTCCTACTGCAACACCAGCGGGTGCAGGGAAAGCACAGCTCCAAGAAAGAGAGGGGCAAAACCTCAGGCAGTCTTGAGTTTCCACTCTGTACAGTTTGGCTGTACTGTTACACTAAAAGAGTACAAATCAAGCCTTTACACTTCTGTACTGGTAGGCAGAAGACAAGCCACCCATGGGACTCTTCTGTTTACCGCAAAAACCTGTTTTATTACATTAAGCTCTGGAGATGGGTAGAAGAAGGGGAAATGAGTCCTAGGATGCAGCACCCTCGCTGACAGTGGTGGACTGCTGGACTTTTTCTCAGCTTCTTGGTGACCTGAATGAGCAAGTATGTGTGCACTCATGTATACACACACCACATTTTTACAAGCATTACTTCATTTAAGAACTAATACAGAATGGAAAGTCAATTGTAATTTCTTTTTTTAACCTAGATAAGTGGAATTCTTAGAAGCAACTTTACTAGAAGTTATGCTTCCAAAATATTTTAAAGATTTTCATCACATTCAAATCTTACTAAACATTTGCTTTCCTGCCCTCTAGTGCTCACACCTACTTACATCTTCTATACAAGTCTGGCTTTGGAAACCTCCTACATCATATAACCGGTCCTACCAAAATAGAATTATTTACTTATTGTGATACTAGAAGTGACTGAAGCAGCACTTCTGTTGTTGCTTATGTATGTATCGTACTGCTACCTATGTACTTATCTGAAAGATAAGACTTTTTCAGGTTACTTTTCAATTTACAAAACCAACGTAAGGCAGTTTCATCAGTTTTGGACTATATAATGGAGTTCTAAATGCACAGACTGAAGCTCACTTCCAGATTTATTATTAAAACATTTTCACTGGTAGCTAAAGCTGTTAGTTAGCTGTATACCAAACCCCAGGTTCCCACAGTATTTAGTTTTTCTTTGCATTTAATGCAGTTAATTTTGCCTCTAATGATGTAGTTTGTTATAGTATTGTGCATGCTTACATTTAAAACAATACGCTGACATACTACGTCTGTAATTACTCTCATGCTACCAGAAAACCAGTGAATTAAATTTATTTAGTGTTAAATGGATATGGAATGTTACACAGTACATGTAAAGACACTTCAAGATGAGTAAAGCAGAACTAATTGCACAAGAGATTAAAGGTTCACCTCAATAGTCAGTATCATCAAATCATTACAGCTTCCATCTTCAGAGTGCAAGGTATGTCATGCAAAAAAAAAAAAAAAAAAGCTCAAAAAATCCCCAAACAGACAAAACCAACATTGTGGTACCAATTAAAATGCTATCATACCACAATATTTTACAAGACATTAAGTGATCATTCAGAGAATAAAGCATTTTAGCAATAACAAAAAGAGTTTTAAGCATACTTAAAGAGTTTGCATGAACACCAATTCCAGCATTACTATACCTAAGGAACAGGCAACATGCTGGGAGAAAGTACCTAAAACTCGAAGCCTTTTTTATTCATAGCCAATATTACTTTCTGCAAGAGTTATGCAACCTTGTTATTCAGATTCCCCACATAACTGGGTAAGGTTCAATACATTTTTACATAGAGCATAATCACAACCACCACATCAGCAAGACGATTTAATTATCTTGACCAGTTACTACACTGAAAACCATGGTATGGTAACATGCCCTGCAAACAATTGTCTTCTGGGACAGTGTCCTGTATGTAGAAATATAAAACAACTAAAATATACTCCTAACCACTTCAACCCCAAATGAACTATAATTTGTATTTACATATTTTTGAAATATGTAGGCAAAACCTGCAGATGGAAGAGAAGCAGAATACACACACAAGAGCATCCACAGAGCTGACTGAACTGATCAGTGCATTCAGGAACCCCAAATGAGACTTGTACATGGGGTTGTGCCTTCTATACCCTTCCTCCAGCCAAGCTATCTTATCTGGGCTACCACAGGCAGCTGCTGCCGTGGAAGAGCTGCTCACACCCCGCTTACTCACGGCCGAGCACAGGGCCGAGCACCTTGAATGCCGACCAGTTGCGCTCAGCGGAAAGCGCTGCAGACAAACACACTTCTACACACCTGCTTCAGCCACAGCTCCAGCGTCCGCGGGGAAGAAACGCAGGAGATGACAGCCTGAATTCTAACACTTCCACCTTGCAATACTCGGATCCCGAGGGCACCAACAGGCAGACTGATTAACTTACCCAAATAAGCATATCAAAAAGGCCAAGTCTTTTGCCCTCGTATTAGGAATAAACTATTTAACTTCAAGGCTTAAATGTAAGCAAGAGGAACTCAAGAAAGACCTCCTTGAGGTTAATTTTCCAACTACATTCAAAGAAAATAATTTACTAAAACTGTAACTTGCAAGGTCTACTAGCCTTGAGGTGAGGATAGAGGTTAACTATACCTATAGTTAAATAAAAAACTTCAGAAGACATTTTACAGAAATAAAATATGCAACTCTAGGAAGTAGGTGGAAAAAACACATTTAAGTATTCAGCTGGAATAGTCTATTTTCATAGCCCATCATTCTTAGGAATGTATATTTCATAAATAAAAATACAGAACAAAAATTTGCATATTGCAAAGTTGAGTATTTCTAAATATATTCAGATAAAATTTGCTTTCTCCCTTACAAATAAGTGATAAACCCTGAAAAAAAAATTGGCTTTTCAAATCTATCGTGCATGAGAAAACACAGATGAACAAACCAACATCTGGAAAAAACACTTTGTACAAGGTTGCAGTTCTGAAACACTTATATTACAGAGCAATGTAAATAAATACCAGGCTAGTACAAAAGCTCTTATTTACAGTTTTACAAGTGAAAACGTTTTCAGTGTAAATGCAGTGTTTTAAAGAACACAATATTAGTAAAATGAGTTCCTGTATAGACCATTACAATTTCTGCTAAATTTCAATGCAGTATTGTATAAAATCATTGTTTCAAGTTAATTTTTTGTTATAATTTAGTACAGCCAAACCCCAGTTTATGCCTGGAATGGTATCTGTTAAAGTGCTGAAAAAGAGGACATGTCTGAAATTTTAGAAAAACATACTGTACATTATTAAAGCTTTATCAAGTCAAAAATGGTGTATTTTGTTCACATTTGCTACCACACCACCTCTGGATGACAGTTTTTCAACAACTTGGTGCAATTATCAGGATGGCAGCCACTGGTATCTTCACACCCAAAGTCTGATGATTTCCCACAAGGAATTTATCTTAAGTTTCAGTGGTGGCTTCAGGTTTCATAATCTGGTAAGTAATCAAGTATTCTGGATAAGCCTGAAAAAGTCACACACACATTCTTTATTATGATTTCATCTTCTGGATAAATTCATTATGTTTGCTAGAGGGGGGAAGAAGTGTTTGTGCCAAAAAAAGGCAAAATGCCTGGAGCATTAAGGAGACATAGATCCTTTTGTCTCCTACCACAGCTGGAATTTGTCTTAAGACAAAATCCTAGCACCTCAAAAGTAAGAACAATCCCCAATACATTACATGTCTTAAAAAAAACCCCACACCAAAAACCAAAACACAGAAAACCCAGCAACAGTCTGAAAAAACAAACAAAAAGCTGTTTACCTGTTCCCCTCTGTAAATCACATATTCTGCCAATGCCAATCCATTTACGCTGGGTCGCCCAGTAACTGAGTGATGTCCTGGGGGGGAATGAGCCATCTTCATAGCACTGAACTGCAGGAAAGACTTGCCCAGCGTCACGCGACAAAACAGCAACTGCCTGTTTGAAAAGGAAAAACGCCCATAAATACAAAAATGCTTGTGAAGCTCCAGAAAGACTAATTTGAACTTTTACTTGAGGAGAATTGTGGAACTTAAAAGCAGCTTTGGCCACTTTTTTAGTTCACAAGGTTCTGAAGTTGTGTTTTGAAGGATGAAAGTTGCGCTCTCGTTGGAACAGCTCTTTAGCCAGAGGAAAGGGTTGGTGCTAACATTATGAATATCTTAATGACTGAAAACAGCATGCTTAGCAATCTCCTCAAAGACTGTCACTATCTTTTTGTGCTTTTTTTCTTGTTTGATTTTTTAAGGACGTTTTCTGAAGGTGTGCCCATCGCTCATTCTAACAACGCAGCTCAGTTCTGGTCTAACACTAGATTTGTGTCTAACAGCCAAACCAACGTCAAGGCCAAGTGCAAACTCCAGGTCAATGCGAAGGCCTCACACTAGCACCTGTCAGCCTGCTATGGTGTTTTCATTACAGAAGGACAGAACAAGGGTAATTCTTTATGTACACTACTACTGTAGTGGCAATGGAATCTCAGCATTTTTGTAGCCCAGTGTTATGCACTGTTTTGCTCATCTAAAAGTTGTGCTTTTTTAACTCTTCACACAAGAATTAAACAGAACTTACTCAAAAACTTTAGAAAGCATGAAAACTCTCTGACATCTTCTGTAACTCTAGAAGATCCTTCTCTTTATTTGAGAGTGCCAGAAAAGAGTAAGCATTATGAAAAGGGGCAGACACTTAAGGAAGAAAACTGGAATAATGACCTTATCCCAACAATGCAAAACAGCATGCACACACACACAACATTCTTCTGGTTGAATTGATGGCCACTACTACAATTACCTCCATGAAGTAAGACTAACTTTATTCTGAATTGATCTCTGGCTCCAGGATTTTTACAATAACTTAATGGCCAAGGTTTGGTTAAACACACTGAAGGTGGTTAAAGGTTATTCAAGATTTAGTATCACAGTTTTCTGAAATTATCTATTTGGCTCAGCACAAAGAGCGCACTCAAAAGGTATGGTTACCAAGCAAATCCTTCTTCAGAGAGAGAGAGAGAGAGACAGACTGCTGACTTGATGGTTTGTAACACAATATACAAAGGCAAAATCAGGTTATTTTGAATGACTTACCTGTGACAAACGTAACAAGATCTATCTTTGTGAATTGGACATCCAGTCCCACCTCCAATTCCATACACATATTGATTGCTTTTGGAAGAATTTTCAGCAAAATAAATCCCAGCTCCAAACATACCGCCTATATAGGCATGTCTCTCATCAAAGCCTTTGTGAATAATTGCATTCACAAATGGAGAGCCTAAGAGAAAGGAAGTAGATTACCTTTACAAAGCACTACACATAAACAAACAAACAAAAATATCTCACCTTAAACCCTCAAATAACTCACAGCAGAATACAGTCTGACCCTTACTAATTTTGGTGATACAGCCTATAAAACGGAATTAGGAACTTAACCACAGAGGAGACACACACCCCTTAATCTCCAATCATAATTGCTAAAGTGTTTTCACTTAGAACTTTGAAGTGTCCTTTAAGCAGAAACAAGGAGATGAAAATTTCAGAAGAAAGATGCAGTACTATGACATGTAAACAGTTATCCATATACAACTCATGCAAAAACTAAATCCTGTTTCCATTGAGAAAATTTACTTTGAGCCAGTAGAAACCCTCCAATAAAGAGCACTTATGGTGAAATGTGTTCATAAGGTACTTTTGAATATCTCACCATGAAATAGCATCCTTTCATTAGCATGGTTGTGATTCTCTTCAGAGACCTCTTTCCTCCTGTGAGTGTATCTTTCCCATAGCTTTTTGTTGCACACTTTCTGAATCTGAAACAGTCAAAATGTGAGTTCTACCTGGAAACTGAAAACTTCTACTTGCTTTACTTCACAGTTATTTAACCTATAGCAGCTATCACACTGCCACTTTAACAAGAATACTTTCCTTAGAATGCAACGAAGCATGTATTTCTTAACTTATCTTGAAGTAGCTGATTGCTGTAGCATAATTTAAGGAAATCATAATTGTATACTTAGTTAAGAATAAATTCATTTCAAATTTCTGTTGCACAATACTTAAATTTAGCAGATTTAGTCACAGTTCTACTTGAGCATCACTCCAAACATAACTTGATGCCAAGCCACAAATACAAAGACCATCTAGAAAAATCTTCCATGAAGAGTTCTAGAATACTTTTAAAATCAAGTAAATTGTCAATGTCAAGCACACCTTTGCAGAGGTGTGCTTGACACTGGCAAAGCTTTCAGCTTGTAGATACAGCATATAAATTCCACTGGGGAAATTTTAACACCAGTTCAGAATTAAAAGTTAGTAGTCCTTACTTGTAAATCAAAATCTCTATAATGTTAATAAAAACTGTTTTTTCAGGTGGGGAAAAAAAAATGAAAATTCTACTAAATTACTTAAACCAAGTTGTCTACTGCCTGGTGTTTTAAGCTTCTTTGGCATTAAATCGAGCCAGAACAGGTACCCTTACTTCCATGCTTCACAAGCTCTGCTTTCACTTCTTTATGTTTTTTCCCTGCCACTTCTTTTTCTTCAAGCATCCCAAAGTCTTCTGGAAGGTTCTTTTATGTCAATTTATCACAAAATTTCTTAATGACTATGAATGCATAAGACAGTTTTTCCATATAATCTTATTCTTAGAATTTCCCTGTGAGATAATCCCGTGAGTGCCTCAGAATGGCACAAACACATGTAAAACATTTTATGGATGCTTTATTTTCATCCAAAACTCTAAAGGTGTAAGCAAAGACCATGCAAGTGCAACAGCTACCTTCAAGATGTTGTATCTATTGAAGACTCCGCCAGCATGCCCTCCATCTCTATGTTCTCGGACAGTACTCTGCATCTGAAGATTGATAATTTTAAGGAGGATTACTTTGCCTCACTCTAAACACCTATCCTTCAAACAGTCACATAATTGAAAGAAACAGTTCTGTCTTTAAAAAAAAAAACCAACATCATACCAGAAATGTTTAGGTAATAACTGTTAAGCAATGTCAGACTTTGTGGATGCACATGAACAGTTTTAATGATTAAAAATAAATAAAATTGTATCTTGAACAGTCCATGGTCTAGTTTTCAAATTGGAAAAGTTTGTCAGTAATCTGTTTAGAAAGTTGTTTCTTCAGAATTTTGTCCTGTGTGATTACAACACTTTGGAAGGGACTTAAAACACACACAAAACACAGAGGCAAATCAGTAGCACAGAATTTAAACATATCGAAGAGCTTTTCTGTACAGTAGAGATTTAAAAAGTACAAGTAATAATAATGTAAGAAAAATATATAACAGACATCATGAGCACAGAAGGTAAGTGATGCAGTCAAAGGTGGAAATCTGAAGCATCCTTACACAAGTTTTTCTTAGGCTTAGAGATACTTACTGCACTGTTAAAGTACCTTAGCAATATTTCTTTGGTAGAAAAATCAAAAATGCCAAGAGATTACAAAGACAGACATACCTCTTCTTCCACTGATTGAAATTCCTTATCTTCAGTGGAAAGATCTATGAGAATAGTTCCACTTCCAGACGTATTTAGAGTCAGGTATGGGTTAAGTCCTGGGAACACAACAAAACACAACTACAGTTTCAGCAACTGCTTTAGGACTGCTGATTTGGAATGGTAACCAGTGAAAGACTTTCTCTTTAAAGGGATCATTTTCTCAAAACAATTTATAAGGTAAGAGTTTAGCTGTTAAGGAAGGCAGAGATCACTGATTACTTTAATTGCCTACTATCAGCTACACATGTTTTTGTAGATGTCAAAGTGCAATCCCTCAAACAGTTAGTTTCAAACAAACTTTTTCAGCATCTTTGTTTATAACCTCTATCTATATATGACTGTGTATACACTATAAATGCCATCAGAAGCACAGCAGCTGGCTCTGGATGCAGATCAATGGCAATCACTTTCATTGAGCTATGGATGCTCATGAATCATTCTCTCAACAAGATTTCAGACACACTAACCCATCACCTGTGCTTAGCTCATGTAACCGTACATGACTACATATAAGGTGCTTACTAAGAGTTCATGTCAACTCTAGGCAGTGAAACTAAGAAACCTGTCCTTGTACTGTCCATGGCTCCTGATGGCAGTGGCATCATGAACAGGAGAGTTGATGTGCAGTGCTAATTCAGCAGGAATACTTTTCCCATGGATCATTCAGGGAAAGCTGACATTTAGTCTGTGAACCTAAATTATGAAGATTTGCTTAACTACTTATTAAGAAGAAAAGGATTATCTCAAGTATTAGTTAATAACTGTTTTAAGGCGCAAAAAATAATTCAGAGCTTGGGATGGTGACTCTCATTGCTATGGAGTGAAGTTTCTAGAATGAGAATTCACACATGGTGTCTCAAGAGGGAAAAAAATCCTACCAATTCTAAGTGATTTACTCCATTTCTACGGAACACAGCTAAATGATAGTAAGTGTTGCTTCAGTGAGATAAGGAGGAAAAAAGGTCTGTGGTGTTTTGTTTTCTCTTCTGGTTGCCTATGCTGCCATAGTTAAATGAAGCATACTATTCCCAGGATTGTGCAGGCATCACCAGTGTTGCACAAATGAAGAGGCTTTAGCATAAACTTCAACACAAGCTGAAGCTGTTAAACAAGGCAATTATGTTAATTTTGGTTCACTGGAAGCACACCTACTGTATTTTTAAAGAAAAAAAAAAAGTAAGAATTTCAGCTGGATTTCTGAGAGAGGAAACGGTATTCTTTTGCAGAACCCAATGGAACAGTATAGAACATGCCCTAAACCATCAACAGATAATTTGCTCTGCTCTCCAGAGTGCTCCGATGAGTACTCCCTACGTCAAAAAGCTTACAGTCATTTTGCACTAGTTCTACACTCTAGCTGAGAAAACACAAAACAGTGATCACAAATAAATAAATAAAATTTAAAAAATAGAAAACTTAAAGGCAAGATTTACAGTAGTTCACTGCACAAATGAAAGCACTTATGATTCAAGTCAGAAGACATTCTTATTTGAAGTGCCATTTGCTAGGACACATTTTATTGTTCTTTTTAATGAGATAAAATTACGTATAATGTAAACCATTTATAAAAATAATCTGAAATAAGTATATACCTTGCTGTCCAGAAATGAGTCTTTCAACTCCTTTAATGATTTTATGCCTATGGCCATAGGCATTAATTCCAATTTCCTTCAATTCTTTGTGCCCCATTTCAACCAATACATCCAGTGTTATCTATAAGGAAAGCAATACCATTTTTTGGTACAATGAGATAAAGAGACTAGAACAGCTACCAATGACAGTGAAAATATACCTCACAATAGTTGAGATAAAACACAAGTGTGAAAAGAACATGAATACTTAACAGATTATTCCTGTACTTTTTACTTAACTGTTTTCTTTATACTTTTGTCTTTAAATATGCTATAAATCATGTAACTCCTGTTGCTTGCAAGGATCGTGTTTCTGATTGAGAAATACAATTTTCTAATGTATTCAAGCCAACAGAAGCAAAACCAGAAATTACTAATCAACACTGAGTATTTATTTATGCTACCATTTATGTCAGCTGAAAGGAAACATACCTATGCTCTCAAACTAACATGGACATTATTGCCCCCGTCTGTTACATATAAATACATTGTAATATATATTATATATAATTAAAAAAAAAAAATCTAGTTAAGACTCCTTTCCTTCTTTCGATCTTCTAGCTAGGCAACTGAAATAAACACAGATGCTTACCTGTTCTCTCTCAAATATGTCAATTAGATGTTCAAGGCCAAGGTTCCGCACAAACTGATTTATGCTAAAATCTACACCTGAAACTGTGGAAGAGGAAAAACTCACAGTGAACTTTCGTATAAGTATTGTAAAATAAAGCATACACATCTCACACTGTCTGGGGCAGTAATGAGAGATACAGAAATTCCTGCTCTTCTGAAGATGGGGAATAAATATCTGTATCACTAACCAGTGGTAACTATTACGTAATCTACCTTAGAACTCTAAGATTTCTACCCCAACCCCATCCAAGTGCCATTTTTGTGCTACCACAAAATCATACTACCAGAAATGCATGTGCAAACAGAAAATACTTTGAGAATTAAAATGTTGTAGAAGCAACCCTTTCAAGATATCAAAGAAAAGTCTCTCAGAAACTAGGTAAATACACTACTCAGTATGGAGCCAAATTTCATTTGACTTCTGTTTTAAAACAGAACTTGCCATTCTGTCTCTGTACAGCAAAATAAACAATAATTTTAATGATTCTCTAATGAGAAAATAATAAAAAGTCTTATACCACAAGACTTTTAGACTTCTGTTCCTTGCTAATGACATCACAAGGAAGAGGGATACTGCATACGTCAGAGTCACTGTGTGGATGTGTGGGAAACTTCACACTTGTGTATTGTGTGTATTTTGTATGGTAGAAAATGTGATTCATTCCTAACTAGGAAAGACTTACCTTCTTTCTTCTCCAAAACAGTAGTTCCCTCTGCACTGTTTGCACCAACAACAGAAGGAAGTTCAGAAAAACTACCAGACAAGTTGTCAAGACTACTTGCAGCAGACAGACTGGATGGACTGGATGGAACAGAAGACAGGGAATCAGCTGTAGAACTTGCAGTCTGAGACACACTTATAACCTGAGGTTTGTAGCAAGTCGGTAAGGCAGAAGGAGGCATTGCCGCTGTCAATAACGCGCTGACATCATCTGCCTACAGAGCAGAAAACAGCTTCTTAAAACAGAAGAACACTTTCACACAACATTTTTTCCTAGAATTTCTCATCATTACTCCAGACTTAAGTATACTGTAAAGTTAGTACATGCATATTGGAAAAATAAATATTTTATAATGCAGTTTACAAATGGCCTTTTGTGCCAACAGCATACACAAAACTGTAAAATGTTGCTAAATAAAAGAGCAGTAAGATAAAAACCAAAGACTTCAGTATTTCTAAAACACTTGAGAAAGAGTTAAGTTGAATTAATTTTCTAGGAAAAAAGAACAAAAGACTTCTACCAACAACCAAGTTGTTTTGGTTTTTTTTAACCAAAACCTTAAAAAGTCAGAGAGTTTTCTAAATTTATGTTGTTACAGAGTTTGCTTACATTTGCCACAATTTCTGTAGCAGTGAAACTGTTAAGTACTTTATTAAAAGCATCAAACCATACGCATGAATTCCTTTTGTTGTTTACCCTCAGCCACCACACCTTGAAGTAAGAAATCTTGAGCGAGAATGTATTTAAAGGTTTATAAAGGCTCTACTGACTTTCCTTACCAGGTGTGTATAAAGAGCAGAGAAATCTTAATTTTGCTGGATTACTGTTTTTTTAAAAAGGCTTGTTTTCAGATGAGCTGCCTCAAATGGCACTAAGTACAGATTTCTCAAGAGCCCCATCACTTACAGTGACCAGGTCCAACGGTGTTTGTCCTTCTTGGTTTTTCAGAGTAGGATCAGCCCCATGTGCCAGTAACAAGGCACAAAGCTGTGTCCTTCCTTTCTGGGCTGCTTCATGCAGAGGTGTGAAAGCCCATTTGTCTGTAGCATTCACACATGCGTTGTATTTTATAAGTAAAGCTGCGACATCAACATGCTGGAAAATAAAAACACCTGTTAAATTCCAAGGTACCACAGTGTATTAAACTAACAAAGAACTATAACTGATTCTTCTCTGCAATCCTCATTCTGAAATTTCTTAGAATACATTTATTTTTTTAATCATAATTTTAAAAAGCATTAAAACAACATGCTTTCTTCCTCACCTATAACATATCAGTAAAAAGTTAAGTTTTCTTCTCTTGTGAAAACAGAACAGACTACAACAAAATCCCAAATCCAGGTGAGTCTGAAGAAAAAAAAAGCCTGAATTTCAACTTCCAGTTTGGAAAGTACTCCAACTGTTCTGAGTAAAGACTTGATCCAAGCATAAATATCCAGGAAGTCCTCAAAACCAATCAGTGCCCCAACATCAGCCAAATAAGAGAAAATGAGATCTTGTTCAGAAAACTTAATGCTGTAAACTCCAACCATGATTCTACAAATTCAGAAGTCTCCACCTATAAAGAGAGCTGACTGATAAAATTTTCTTTATGTCTTACAAATACGATTACATTTCAACTCAATGGCAAAAGCTTTCTTGGGAGTACTGGATCACAATGCTGTCAATACTTATGACATTTATTTATTAAAAAAAAAAAAGAAAGCCTCAGAAAGTTTGAGGTATTTACCCCATAAGACGCTGCATTATGCAGAGGAATCAAGCCTCCTTTATCCTGTGCATTCACATCTGCTCCATGCTGTAACAGGTACTCTGCAACTTCCAAGTTGTTGTAACCAGCTGGAAGGTTGTAAAAGGACAGAATAAATAGAACATACTAAAACCACATTCTTGACAGGCTGCAGAGAAGTAATATTTCATTTAAATTACTTTGAAGTTAAGATGTCAATCCCACTGAAGCGTATAGTAAGTTAGTGAAGACAGTTTCACCATATTTTTCAACTATTTGTTTTTTTAACCTCTGTCAATAAACAATTAAAGATCCTCTGTGGCTACAGAGAAGAGGCAATTAAAGTCATTATATACTTTAGAAGAGAAACAGAAGATTAATATGCATAGGACTCATTTTTTTTAAGAGAAAACATGGAATCCTCTAGCTTGAGGCTACACTGTAAACTTCCTTAGACATAGCAAGTTCAGACACAGTAACTAATAACTCTGATCAAACCAGTTGTTTAAAACACTGACCTGCTAAATGTAGTGGTGTTGAATGCCGTCCCTGGGTGTCCCGACAGTTGACGTTATCAGGTGAACACAGCTTTTTTACTCGGGCCAAACAACCTTTCTTTGCAGCATCCAGTAGAGCTGCATCTCCTCTGAGCAGATCCTGAATATCAGTATCACCATCTTTAACAAGGTCTAGAGGAGTATTTCCATCTCTGTTTTTCTTTGTAGGGTCAGCTCCATGCTGTGCACATCAAATCCAAGCGTTAAGTACGTAAGTAGAATAAACCAATCTTATCTTAGGCATTTTAGGCCTTATTGAGCAAATATTCTGACACATTTGAATACTTCAGAGTGTCTTCCATTTACTATGTGAGGAAGTACAACATAGTTGCAAATAGTGTCCCTTTCAGTGAAACACATATACAGTTAAACACAATCATTCAGAAACCATGATACACAGATCAGTATCTCAGTTTCATACCAAACAAGAAAGCAAAGAGAGTAACCTCTCTCCAGCATGTTTAATACCTGTAACAGGAGTTTGCAAATCTCATATTTTCCTTTTGCTGCAGCTTCATGTAAAGGAGTGAATTTCCACAAGTCAGCTACATTGACAACTGCACCATGTTTAACCAGCAGCTCTGCAACTTCATAGTGTCCATATGAGCAAGCATTATGTAAAGGGACAAGTCCTCTGGAAAAAAAAAGAAAAAAAAAAAGAGAAAAATACTCTTAAAAATTGGGTCTTTTTCACAAAGTGGTAGAAACAATGGACCTTCAGCAATCAAAACAACAATTTTTTTTTTTAAATTTATCACAATAGTCTGAAAAAGGACTATCTGCTGGCAAAGTGGCAAAAATGCAGTCAGCAGCAGCACTGCAGAGAATTAAGAACCCAGGGCAAGAGAAATTCCTGATGCTTTAGTCTCAACTACGGCAGAATGTCTTTGTGGATGTTCTGACCAGCTCCATTCTAATAAAACTTTCCATTAAGTTAAAAAAAAAAAGAATGCCTGAAGGAAGATGAGATGCTTATCAACTAGCAATATTCAAGAGCTGACAGACACCAGTAATTACAATTACCAAGAAAATACACATTTAGTATTTACCCCTTATCTTTTGCATGCACATCAGCTCCATGCTGAAGAAGATACTCGACAACGGATACCCTATTATATCCAGCTG
>VZTU01026348.1:0-58838 GCA_013400835.1 Zapornia atra
GGGCCAAAACCACCACACATAGTAATTGCTAAAGCTTGTAGGAGTTTGCTTATAATGTTAATAATTTCTTATAAACTATTCACTTTTTTGTAGAAATTTGAAGTAAATTTTCACAAAATCTGTTTTTCAGTGAGCTTGCATTGGTTTAAATAAACCTTGAACCCTCAACTCTTCTTCCAAAAAAATCTTTGAAGCACAATTTTAAAGAAAAAATTTGGAGAAAAATTTAAAATTAAAAAAAATCAGAATTATATTTTCGTTTGAAAATTTATGGCATATATGTTTCTGTCTTTTCTAAGTCAAAATATATTATATTTATTTTTTAAGCCATGTTTCTCTTTAAAAAAAAAAAGGATCAAATGCTTTTGTTTCTTGAAAAAAAAAATTGACTTTTTACATGATCTAGTCACCATGAAGTGTTCCTACCTATGGACTTACGGTTAGCTGGATGCTGTTTTCCCCTTAGCTCCCTCAGTAGTCAATGGAGAGAAACAAGCACTGTACATTTTTCATTTGGTTTACCACCTATCACAGTGTATAGATGGTATCACCCATTTTACAGCGCAATTTCATGTTACATATATCTTGGACAGTCTAATATTTTGGTAGTGTGCTCTCTGCTCCCATGGGTATTCCTTGTATATTATGACTGCTTGCCATATATTAACACTAGTATTTTTCTGATCTCGTGATGATCTGCTCCTGGGAGTGAACCTCCCCACCCACCCTAAGGTCATACTCTTTCATAGAAGAATGACTGAGGTTTTTTGCTCTTCAGCTCTGTAAAAAGTCAGTATATTAATGCACAAAAAGGGAGATAGTACCTTGCTGTTAAACAGGCTTTGTTGTTACATTAAACTTCACCATTGGACTCTATTTCATGAGAAAATTGCAGGCCAGGGTGTTACTTTGACCAGGCAGAGTAAGTCTGCAATGCTAACTTACACTAATTTACTGTTTAAAAGTTTTTTCAGTCTGGTAACTTCTACTGGCAGCTTGTAAGAAGAATTGTGTGTGTTAAAAAACAAGAGCAAGAACAAATTCTTTGGTTTTGTCAACATAAACAAAAAACTATAAATAAAAATTACCCTATTAGATCAGAAACCTGTAAGCAAAGGAACATATATGACATATTTTAGCTAGTATGTCTTTCCTGATGGCCAGAGAGAAAATCAGTTTTATTTCCTTTGATAAAACAGCTGAAATGTACAACTCCAAAAGCCATGAATTCTGTATACTGGGGAGAAGTGAACTCATACGGGACAAAGTTTTCTGAACTTCCAATTCTAGTGGGAGTCCAGAAAGTAATTAGAGTTTCTTAACCTCTGTGAAGCCAAATTATACATTACGTGGTTGCACTATTAGGAATACAACACTATCAAGAGAAACAACAGGAAATACAGAATAATAAACTGTTCAGAAAAGAATGGAAAACCTCTTGCCTACTTTTTAAGCCAGTTCTTCCTGCAAGTTCAGATTTTCCTGCAGGGAAATTTCTGGGAAGGACTTGCTGACTCTTGCTGTCTTTTCAGGGGTCTAGCACAGACTATTCCTGGCTACAAAACTGTGACCTATATGCTGACCTGACCCCATTGAATGTCCTCTCCCCTTCGGTATGTCAAAAAATATGTCTCTATATTTATAAAATATGTCTTTACTTTTAACTTTGACTGTCTCTGACCAACTGGGGAAAAAAAACCTCCACCACTCTGTTGGTGTATTTCTTGCCAAACTTGCTCAGTTGAAAATGGGATGGCATTGTCATCTATATTGTGCTGTCCGGAAAACAGAGCAGAGTAAAAGGCATCAGAATTCATTGCTTGTGTACAGTAATGGAAGACATTAAAAAAATAATATTTCTAACCCCCCTGGAAACAAAGTTGAAGTCTTTTTGCATCTTAGTAATTTGAAAACAAATTCATACATGCAAACATTGGATTATCTTGAATTCTTGGAAAAATAAGTTGGAAAGTTCACATAGTTACCTCATCCATTGTTTACTAATTTTACAATATTTTATGACTCCAAATTAATGTACAGTATTTATGCAGTCCTAAAAGTGTAATATTATACATTTTTTTAAAAGTATATTTCTCCTACCACTTCCTTGGACTGAGCGGTGATTTGTAGTTTTGGAGAAGAGCAAAGCTGAACCAAGACAGACATTCTGTCCTGAACAAGTATGACAAAACTGTCTAGAGCAACTCTGAAGTTGTTTTCTTCAGGGTAAATGTTGGGGTTTTATTATAATCCAGCCTCTGAAAACCTGAGGTGCACTGAAACGAAGAGGTGTCCTTTTGTCTTGAACTGCGGAATACCAAAAGTCAAACAAAGTATTTCTCTGTAATGCTCATATTGTCCTCCGGTTAAGCTCTTTGAGGAGTGTTTACTACAGATATTTATATTGGATACTACAGGGAATGTTCTCTTTTCTTCCATCTGAGGATTGCAGATGTTACTTATTTTGCCATTCGATGTACCATTCTGCTTTTGGGAAATAACAAAGCAGAGAGATACAAGCATTTCTGGCTTTATGTGAGGGAAAGCTGACTTTTCCAGCAAATGAGCAGCACACTGGAAAAAAACAGTATTAATTTTCAATGGATAAGCAGCAAGCTGTTTCCAAAATTATAGCTTAAGTTCACAGAATGTCTTTAAGTTCACAGAATGGCTGTTTGCCCACAGCCATGTTGAGGTAATGCCAAATGCCAGAGTAGTTATATGCTTTGAAATAAAGTCTGTGTTCAACAAACTGCCTCTCTTTTCTGTGTTTACCTCTGGTTTAAGTTGACAGAAAGATGGTCGGAAATTAGTTTGGGACCTTGAAAATTTGAGCACATCTGAAAAATGGCATTGATCGCATGTAAGGGATTTTCTTTCCTGTACTGAAAAGTGTAGAAAAGTACTTTGGATATCACCTCCTGGTTAGGTGGAAAACTTGGGCAAGGAAGTTTTATGATGTGAAGAACATTCTACAATTGAAGATAACCATATAATAGCATTGTTATAAGTCCTTCATGCATATCTCCTGCCAGGATGGCCTTGAAAGCCATAAAAGGATTTGCCCAATGCATGTGGAAATGAAATCACATTGATTCCAGTAGGTTTTGCTGGTTGACTTCACCTACGTGTTGTTCAGTACATGTTCACTTCTCTTAAAGGCACTTTGTTTTCTTGACACATGGTTTAACTTTTCTCTGTCAGTCCTATACTGCAGGCATATAAGAAATCAGCATGAAAACAGGCTGGTGAGGTAGGAACAGAAATGAGTCATTCAGCAGCCCAGTATTCAGCTGTGGAAAAGGTTTGTGAATGAGCAGAGTGGAATATTTTGAGTAAAGGACTATGTCTATGGAAAAGCAACACAGTGGGTCTTTTTTACCACTTTGGAAAGGTTTATAAGACAAACTACTTCGGGCTTTTGGCAGTTCAGAAGGATTTCTGCCATAATCTTTATTCCTAGTTTCCTCTGTAGTGAGTGGAGAGCCTGGAAATAGCCTTTCATATAGCCAAAAATGAAATATGTGGACATTTGTATGTAGATAAAGTAGAGTGAAAAACCCTTAAATTAAAGTTTAATTCCTGATGAAAATCTAGCTACAGTTACTTGTGATCCCTTGGCCTTTTATTCAGTGAAGATGGCTAATGATTTTCCTAGTAATCACATTTCCACTCTACCTGCTTAGTAAAAGAGAGGGATTGCACATTACTGCGCCATGAAAAAGACTTCAGTACAGGCTGTGAAAAATCAGCAGAGATGTTCTGTTCTTGATCATGGAGTCTTGGGAAGGACCTGACTGAAAATGGGAATGGCAAGATTCTGGAGGAGTTGAAGGGATATGAAGGAAAGCAGTTACTACAGAAAGTGTCCTTGGAAAGCAGCCTGGTGTATGAGTTTTGTATCTCAGAAGGCAATTACTCCATGTTTTATAGTAGTAGATTTGGCAGAGGAAGGGAACAAGATAGATTACTATGGTAAAATTCATAATTTCATGAACACAATCACAAAAAAGCCTTTTCCATGTGGATGCTGGAGAGGGGTTTGGCAATGGTTGGAACAAGGGGGTATCCACCAAAGGAAGCATTATGTTAGTTGCCTTCCTGATTTGAGAAGGGAAATTGCTTAAGAATTTCTGATTATTAATCGATGGAGTGTGAATTGTGTAGACCTTAACCCATTTTTTCCACCTTTAAAGCAGGCTTCAAAGGACTCCTTGGGTGGAATTAGTTGAAACATTTGAGATTTTGATATAGAATATAATGGACAAATTTTTTTTGCATAATTATTCCTTGAAAACTAACTGGGGTTTTTTTTGGCACCCACTGAAATAAAAGCCTCTTTGTTAGAAGTAGAAGGGACTGGAACTACTACTTAGTTATTTCTTCTACAGAAATGAGATTTATTTTCAAGGGTGATTTATTGGCAGTCTTTGACTTTATGATTCATTAAATATCTGACCCAGATTGTCTTGAAAGTATAACTCAGTAGACCTTCAGTTAATCTTAGGATGTTGATGGAGGAGTTCTACCTGGGAAAGCACTGGAATTGTAAATTTTGTCTGTGCCTAAAGTTTCTGACAGGATTGCAATTCTGAGGTAATTAGCTAGCTTTTGTTTCCTGTACAAATAAACAAATCTGTGAAGTTTCTATATAGGTACTGGTGATATAAAACAGAAGTTTAACCTTACTTGTCTGAATTTCATTTTTGTAAATACAAAACATGGTAAAAAATAAAATCATTCATATTAAACCGGAATCACAATTTTTGTTTCTGAATTCCAGGAAGGACCTATTTATATTGTATACTGGGTGTTCTAAACCTCAAATTGAGATAGTCCAGAAGTTGAGGAATGGTGCCTGGTCACTGCACCTGGTTTTCGTGTAACTAAAGTTATAAAATAGCAAGGAGCCAAGGATAAAATGTGACTAACTATCTACTGTGTTAGGATCAGTTTCACTGGGAAATAACATATGAAAACAAAAAGGAAAGCCTCTACCCTGAGAGAAATATCAGTCAGATACACCTCTCCCATCCCTTCCCCATATATTTGAATAGCATGACATCAGAGAGTCTAGAAATCTGTTTCCATCTTTTCCCACATCTACTTTTCTAATTCAAATCTGATGCAGCCACATAATTCCGATTGGGAAAATCTGTCTACCAGTAAATAAGGCAAAGTAGAAGTGAAAGAATTCTGTAAACCAGTCAACCGTTACAAGAACTGGAAGCAAAAGGACTGTGAGATTGTGCTTTGTTTGGCATTTTTATTCAAGTGAATCAGGAGGCTGACCTAAAATGTCTTCATAAAAAGTATTTTCTGATGAGGTGGCCTGATTTGAAGAATGCACAGGGATTTGAAGCAAGTTCAAGAATTAAAATTTTGGGGTTTTTTTCTCCTCCTTAGAACCTTCACCATCTATACGGGAACTTGAGGTTCCTTATACAGGTTCCTAATTTATGTGCCTGTGCTTGGATGACATGAATACATTTGAAGTGGCATCCCAGAAATCTAACTGCTACCCTTTTGCCAAGTTAAAAAAAAAAAAAATTGCTTACTTCATTGATCTTAGCTTCCAGGTTTGGATGGTCTGCTCAGGTCACGGGCACTATGGGTGACTGAAGATATAACTAATCACAGTTTTGCTTTCCTAGTCTTATGGGAAACTGTCTTCCAAAAACATTCATTTTTCCTTCCAAAACACAATATGCATCATAATTCTACATGTGGTGTTCATGTGTCTGACTGCCTGTTTTGTTACCAGTTATGTGTTTCTGTATATCTTCTGCTTATCTGGGATTGCAAATATCTTTAATAAATGTCTCCCTTCCTCCATGACACATGGCCCAAACAGATGTTTGAAGTGGATAAGTAATATTGCCTCTTCAGAAAAAAAAATTAAATTCCCTTTACTACACTTGACATGGCCACTGTTTTCTGTTTTTTGTTTTTTGTTTTTTTTTAATTATTCCTTCCCTGTCTCATAGATCCTTTTTTTATTTTCTGGTTTACTGGAATGTGTCTTTTCATGCAATAGTACAAAGGGAGCTGTGATATAACTTATAGTAGTACACGGAAAACCGGATGCTTATGACATTTTTTTAAAGGATACATAGATGATTTGTCTTGGTTAATGCAAAATTTTCAACCAATATCTTGAAATATGTATAAATATGATGTTTCAGAACCACAGAAGACTGGATTTTTCTGACCTGCTCAAATATCTGAGGTATATTTTCCACTGAAAATAAAAGAAAAAACCCAAGCCTGTCAATTAAAGTTAAAGAATGTTAATAAGCCATTTCTTATTCATGTTAATATTTATTCAATTCATTTTTTATCATATATTTTCTATTATTTTAAGGTAAATATTAGCTGTCTTCACCATATCAGCTGATAAGGATGATCATGTCAAAGGTATGTAGACATAGGAGCATTTGTTTTCTTAGAGGCACAAGGTAAATAAGTAGACAGATATCAGGCCTGAAAGCGAAGATGGAGAATTGCTGCTGGGAAAGCCTGAATCAATTGGCAGTTGATATGATACCTCATACCAATACTACTTCACTCATGATCTTCAATAATCAATTTCATTGTGATTTTAAGGGGAAATGAGTCCCTTTGCTACATAAATCATTGAGAAATCAGGTAGGGAGATGTAGTTTCTGTAACTAGACATACTGAAATACTTGGTGGAGGGGGAAAGATACTGTCTCTTTAACAGATAATATCTTCTTCGTGTCAGGTGTAGAGTAGTAAAAAAATTTAGGTTTGAAGGGTCTGCCAGAGGTCACCTGGTCCAACCAGGTGGAAGAAAAGTTAACTTTGAAGTTAGATCAGGCTATTCAGTGAGTTCCATGGCCACAAGAGCCAAAGCCCTAACTGCGTCATGCTGCCAGGCATTGACCCACAGGTTGCGTCTGTTCCTTGCCTAGTGTATTGAGTATCAGCAGTGAGGTGCTGGCAGCAGGGACTGCAGATCAGCCTCTGTGACAAGAAGACAGGGCTGCCCCATGCTGGACAAAGCCAAATTCCAGCCAGGTCCAACCCAGACACCACAGGACATGGCTGAGCCCCTCAGCCAAGATAGAGGATCCTCTAGGAAAGCTATTTAAGAAGGGACAAAACACTGCCCTGCCATGAGGAATGAGGAAAAAAAAAGTGTGAGTAAAACAGTTTGAAAGCACCAAAGTGAGAGAAGGAGGTGCACCAGGCTCTTCAGCAGAGCTTCTATTTCAACCTGTGAAGAAGACCATGGTGAAGCAGGATGTCACGTGAAAATTTTCCAGCCAGTCAAAGTCAACACACTGCACCTAGCAGAACTGAGGAGAACCTCACCTCAGCTCCCATGCCCTTCTCTTCAGCCCCTAGAGGCCTATAGTCACTCCTCACATGATCAAGTTCACTTTGACAGTGCAACTAATACCCATGCTGATGACTGGAAAAGGATAACAACCCAAGGCCCTCTGCACTTTCTGTAACACTCCACATCTGGCATTCTGGCAAGTAACACATCTCCAGGACAACAGCTCTGGCCCAGTGCCTCTGTTCCCTGTAGCAGGGAATCCACAGCCACACAAAATAAAACATTCTGCTGTAGCTAGCACAGACTTACTTCTCAAGAAAAGCTCCAAATCATAAGATGATTTAATTTAAAATGAGATTTCTTCAGTACTTGCTCATTTTCTACTCTGTTTCCTGTGTGTGCAATATATATGTCATGCTGCAAAATAGATGTTACACAAATATGCCCTTTCCATGAAGGGACCATGCCATTTCCAAGTCAGTGAATACTCTTCATCATTTGCTGAAGAGGCATGCTGGGTAGAACTGCTTACTATGTATAGAGTTTTTGTCTATATGATCTGCTCTGTTAACGGTGGTGTGAAAGGTAGCAGATTTACAAAGGAAAAACAGAGATGTGCACACATGGCAAATGAGACTTTTTACCAGATAACAAATAATCTGCAGAGAACTTATCTTCAACATGCTGAGAACTTTGATATGTTCATGCAAAATAACAAGAAAAAAAAATCGCATTTAAATTAGTGCAGAACCAGCATATTTGTTTGCTCTCCTTTTGGCCCAGAAATTGGTTTAAGTCATCTTTTCCTCTTCTTTTTTCCATTATAAAAGTTCTACGTGTACACACTCCTCCAAGTTTGTTATTGACATGCACGGTACTCACATATGGCAATCATTAACTACTGCAAAAATGTATCACAGTTGATTTAATTATTTTCCTATAACATTTTTTAAGGAATTCAGGTACAAGCACAAGTTCTTAGAGATACTTTCTATACTTAGTATCATTTTCTAATGAGAAACATACATATTTAATTTTTGAAATAACATTATATACCTGTCATGACTACATAAAAGACATTTGATTTTTTTCTCAAAATGTAAAGGCATACTCAGTATTTTGCAGGCAGACAGATGAAGCTGTGGTCTTACAAAGAAAGTTAATGAAATATCTCAATCCCAGAAAAATTCAGTGCTGGAGAGGTCTTTGTACTCCAGTCCTGATTTAGAAACCAATTCAGAAGGTAAGTTATGCCATCAAGAAAAGTTCTTCTTGTCTTTTTGACATCAACCATTACTTAATATGGGTTAAAATACTAGTTTACAGATTATCTCTGTTGCTTCTGACTCAGAAGTTTCTACTGTGCTATTAGCAAATTCATACTTGTTGCCTCTTTATGGGTCAAGATCACTTATGTTTTGCAGAATTTTTGAACCTACTTTTCTTTCCTTCCAGTGACATCACCCTTCCTCTGTTCTTGCCTGTCCTAGTCTCCTACTTGCCTATGTACCTCTTTATCTTTCTGCACTTGAACTGGCCCTGGAAGTGAGAGATACCCTTCAGCTGATACCACAAGACCCTTGGCTAGCCTCTAACTCTTCTCTAAACAAATAACGTCTTCCGTGGAAATCACAACAGCATAAACAGTAATTAACACTGTAAGTACCTCTCCCTCAGCCCCTTGGCTGAAAGTACTGTGGTTGTCTGGGTAGACATTAATGAAGACAGAGTTGCAGGGCTGTATTATATTTTTGGTCAGAGGGATTTGGACAAGCGTGAAGCCAAATTATGCCTGTAATTAGATGGTGTCTCCTTATCAAGAATTTCCTTAGTCAAGCTTTTGCAAAAGTTGAAGATACAAGGTTCGTATTCCTAAAGTGAGGTCAGCAGACCTTTAGACTGAAATTCAACTCACCTGCCGCTATCAATCTGAAAATTATCTGTCTGGTGTTGTTTTGGTTTTTGGGCTGTGTGGTTATGAGAGAGCAGGAGGTATCTCCAGGGTCACATACCTCATTTAATCAGAGGAAACACAGTTTTATTTCCCTTTGTCCTTCCTTGCCATAAAGGAAATGTCCATATTGACTTGAGAATTGAGCTGCTGTCATAGTGAAGTTTAATGACAAAGCATTTCTGTATTTTTGGCTCTGCTGTGTGTTGTTGTCATTCTCTTAGAGAGGTGATTTAAGCATGACTGTTGGATGCATTTATACATTAGTGTATTTTCAAAATAGTACTTTTTTCAACAGAAAAAAAAATTCTCTTTTCCCATTATTTCTAAGAATGTATGGAAAGGTACAGACAATTCTTGAAAATTATTCATTTGACCTTTCAGTTACCATCATTAGTATGCCCAAAATGCTGCATAAAGCTATGATTATCTATATCTAGACTTTATCATTTTTAAACAAAAGTAGGTGGGTTTTTTTAGGATAACGTGAGTGAAATCAATTGTTAATAATGTCACTGCAAATTCCTGGAAGCTTAAAGAATTGTTTTATTCCCTTCAGTAATACAGTTCTATGAGTTTATAAAATAGTTAGTTAGGCTAGTTTAAATTTTGAAACTCCCACTTTGTTGCCAAAAATTATAAAAATAGTTCCCAGCATAATGTCAATGATTTCATTCATAGCAGCAGTGCAAGAGAACACCCACCGCTCAGGAGAACCACTGCATGCAGAATGAGGCCTTCAAAAAATGACACAGATTGACACATGAGTTATGTGCTTACAGAGATGTGTGTGCTGGTCTGAGGAAAAGCAGCTCCACCCAAAATGTCAGACGTGGTGAACATTTTATTCAGAGCTGCTGCTGCTAGAAAAAAAAGCCGTTGACTAGCCTGTTGTGCCTAAGGTCCTTGGGCAAGGAATCTGCACTCCATATACAGCTAAGGAGCTGTGTGCATATGAAACTCCTGGAAAGAGTCCAGCAGAGGGCCGCAAAGATAGTTAAGGGCCTGGAGAATCTCCCCTATAAGGAAAGGCTGAATGAACTGGGGCTGTTCAGCCTTGAGAAGACTGAGAGGGATCTGATCAATGTTTATAAACATCTGAAGTGTGGGAGATCAAGGGAATACACCAACCTATTTTCAGTGGTCTGTGGGGACAGGACAAGGGGCAATGACCACAAGTTGGAGCATAGGAAGTTCTGCATCAATATGCGGAAGAACTTTTTCTCACGTGAAGGTGACAGAGCGCTGGAACAGGCTGCCCAGGGGGCTTGTGGAGTCTCCTTCTCTGGAGATATTCAAGACCCATCTGGATGTCTGCCTGTGCATTCTGTCCTAGGGAACCTGCTTTGGCAGGGGTGCTGGACCCAATGATCTCTTGAGGTCCCTTCCAACCCCTATGATTCTGTGATTTTGTGATTCTGTGAAACATTCTCCCGATCATCAGTAGTTGTTAGGGTATGAGGTAGTGTAGAATATACTTTTTTTAAACATGAAGTGTATTAATTGTGCCATATATTAGAAAAGATATAGCCATATGTGGAAAGTTGAATGACCTAAATAGGAATTCGTCCAAGATTGTAAAAGCCCCCAGAATTTAGACAATAAAGAGGAAATGCTGAATTTACCCCAAATCAAGTACTGATTGTGGTTTCACTAGTACAGCACTACTGATCATGTTATGAAACGTTAATGAAGACAATGAGTGTCTCTTCAGATGATTTGTCTATTTACTTGGAGTATCACAAATGTTATGACATGAAATGTGCTTACTGTAAGAGGAATCTCAAATCAGCAACTTTCTAGCTTCCTTTGACAAGCTGTTGCATGTTGCCTCAGTCCTTCATTGAATACGCATGCTTTAAGTTAACTTGAACAAAAATCATTACTTCTCTGGGTCAGCCAGGAAGCAGCAGTTTCTGTTCAACTCTCCTGAGGGTACTGCTATTTATCTTAGAGTTTCATAAATGTGTCCAAAATGCCTCCTCTACAGCACTCTTCCATTCCTGTCCAAAGTCTGATTTAGATTTCTATTTAGATGTTAGTTTAAGAGCAAATCTAATGCTGGCAGAAAAGCACAACCACGGGTTTTCCATTGCTCATGAAAAACAGGGTTTTTTCCCTAAAAAGCCACACATCTACACATGGAAAAGGGTTCAAGAGTCTGGTAATTCACAGGCAACAGGAACAGGACTAAGACTACAAAGGAGGCAGGCCTGTGTGTGACCTTGAGAGGTGTTTGCTCTCTGCCTTTAGTGCCATGGTCCTTCCTTGAATAGGGTTGCGTGTTGCTTTCGAGGCCCCAACTTCCATCCTCGCAGTGAGCGTGGATACAGTCACAGTATCGTATAGAGCAATATGATACACTAGAACAGGATTTATGCAGTACCTCAGCTTATATTTTATCCTTGTTACTTCCCATCATATCAAAACTTTAATTTCTTTTTTCTACAAGCATGCAAAGATTTTTCAGTCATTCCCAGGGCAGTAAATCTTTGGCTCTCTAATGTCATGTCCTTCTCTCACCTTCACACCTGTCTTCTCTGAGGCCTCAAAGGGCTCATGAAGGAACTTAATTTCATATGCTGCAGGTTTTACCAGCATAGATTATAAAAATAGATGCTATAGAAATACACAGTAAGGGACATGTTTTCTAATAGAAGCAGGGCCTGTGCTTACCTTACACTTTCTTCCTTAGACAGTGTGTCTGACGCAGGTGATCCCACATGCTTTAGAGTGAAGCATCTTCATGCTTGTCACAAAGAAGAGTGGGAACAATATGAAGGAAACAGAGGTATTAGCTGGAAAATTCTTTCTCACGGTATGTGCGCACAGAGCAGGGCAACTGAAACTGAAGGAAGACAAATGTCCAAAAATGGGATGTGGTTAGCATTAATCATATTCAACAGTTCTCTCATACTGTGCAAGTTATTTTACAGATTTCAATGGCCACTCTCTTGAGTGCTGACGATAGATTGTAGTAAAGACAGAGAAAGGAAGGGGTCATTACTAATGTAGAAAACATGG
This sequence comes from Zapornia atra, assembly GCA_013400835.1. Lineage (NCBI taxonomy): Eukaryota > Metazoa > Chordata > Aves > Gruiformes > Rallidae > Zapornia > Zapornia atra. The sequence goes on from VZTU01026348.1 coordinate 12,282, forward strand.
ATTTGAAGTTTTGACGGATTAAGGCAAGGCACAGATTTGTTGTGCCCTTCTGGTTATGAAGAACAGATTTTTGTCTCAGCAGTAACAGGAAAGCAGTAAATTATTAATTCATGAACTGGGACTGTGCAGTCTCCCTTCTCTGCTTGCTTGTTTGATTAATGGCTTTGAAGTACTTGGAAAATCCCTGAAAGCCTGCCCCATCTCTCTGTGCTCTGAAGAGTCTGGGTGATATAGCCTGTATATCCTGGATACTGATTAATGTCTAAGAAATTAAGCTAAGTGTGGCTGGAGACCTGTGACTAGCGGTGTTCCCCAGGATCAGTGTTGGGTCCGGTCTTGTTTAACATCTTCATCGACGACCTTGATGAGGGAATAGCATCCACCCTCAGCAAGTGCCGATGATACAAAGCTGGGAGGGGTGGCTGACACGCAGGAACACTGCGCTGCCATCCAGAGAGACCTGGACAGGCTGGAGAGCTGGGCAGGGAGAAACCTAATGAAATTCAACAAATGCAAGTGTAGAGTCTTGCACCTGGGGAGGAATAACTGCTTGAATCAGTACAGGCTGGGGGATGACCTGTTGAAGAGGAGCTCTGCGGAGAAGGACCCGGGGGTCCTGGTGGACGGCAGGTTGGCCATGAGCGAGCAGTGTGCACTGGGGTGCATCAAGAGGAGTGTGGCCAGAAGGTCAAAGGATGTGATCCTCCCCCTTTACTCTGCCCTGGGAAGGCCCCACCTGGAGTATTTTGTCCAGTTCTGGGGTCCCTGGTATAGAAAAGACAGGGATTTCCTGGAAAGAGTCCAGCAGAAGGCTACGAAGATGATTGAAGGCCTGGAGCATCTCCAGGAAAGGCTGAAAGAACTGGGGCTGTTCAGCCTTGAGAAAAGAAGGTTAAGAGGGGATCTTATTAATGTTTATAAATATCTCAAGTGTGGGACACAGGGGGAAATGGCCAGCCTCTTTTCAGTGGTCTGTGGGGACAGGACAAGGGGCAATGGCTGCAAGTTGGAGCACAGGAAGTTCCTCACCAACATGCGGAAGAACTTTTTCCCAGTGAGGGTGACAGAGCCCTGGGACAGGCTGCCCAGGGGGGTTGTGGAGTCTCCATCTCCCTTCCCTCCCCTCCCCTTCCCTCCCCTCCCAATTTGTTTTACAGTGGCTGTTTCATTGTGTCTTTCTTCAGTCACCATGCCTGATTTCTTCCCTCTCTTCCCTGAACAACCTCAGAATACCAGTTTGCAGAGTAATTTTCTAAAGTGGATTGGGAAGCTGATCCAGCTAAAGACAGAACAATTTTTCTTCCCAGCTAGATATATTCCTCAGTCCATTTCAAATTACAGTTCCTTAACCAGCTCTGCTTGTATAGCACTGGGACAACTCAAAGGCAGAAATGTGCTGTGCAAGCAAAAATGGCTCAAGCCATCCTGCTGCTCTGTCTGAAGCCACAAATGCATAGCATAGCCATAGGATGGATAAAGATGGTTTGATTGTAGGCTGTTGCTTCATCCCTTTTTCCCCTGCCCATTGCCATTTATTTCCTCCACTTCCATGCACTGGCACTGCACTTCAGCAGTCTGAATATGTAGGCTGAGGAAACTGGACACCAGCTGAAAAAGAAATGGGCTGTTTTTAGATGGATTAGCTTCCCAATTCAGCTTCGCTGAGTGGTTACACACGTTCCAGTGTAGTTTCACAGCAGGATAGGCTAGATTTAAGACTTAGGGTCAGACTGTAACTCTTATGGAATTTCATGCTCAAAATCTATTTGTCCAGTTGTCTTCTCTCTGTCTTTCTTGCCTGAACAAGGCTATAAAACATTAACCCCTGAGTTACAGGATTTATGTAGTGTCAAATTTGGCCTTGATTCTGTGTAATATGTTCTGAACATCCCTAGAAACAAGGAATTTTGCCTTATTTGACAGGTGAAGTAATCTTGGTTTCAGGCAAATATAAGGGGATGTTAGAGATAATAGAGTTAAATGAATTTTGTCTATGTAGGCCTCTTCCACATGAATAAAAGAAATGCACAGAAATGTAGAAACACAAAGAGAAAAACTTTTCCCATGAAAGCAACTCATTAAACATGCTTTTTACCAGGAAGAAGAACTGACTAGTCTCAGCAGCACTTCCTCCCTCATTTTGATGTATTTTACATTTTAAGAAGCTGGTCTGACAATGGTGACTACATATACTGAACTTTAGGCTTTTCTATGGTTCTTTCTTTTTCACACTAACAAAAAACCCACTGGATTTGTACGTATTATTTTGACAAGGACTCAGGAAGTTACTGAATGTAATTGCATCAGAAATAGGGTATTGCTGGTAAAGAACCAAAAATAACCCACCTCATGGAAATGGATAGCTATATTGGTAGTCAAGAAAAAAAAGCAGTGTGTGTTGTTTTGGTTTTTTTAAAGGAAAATCAATTCCCTGCACTTCCAGCTGCTGCAAGAATGAAGTCACATGCATAATCAGATGCTGCCATTGTAGATTTAGTTCATACTGGTCTCATTATCTGTCTGTAATATCTAGTTACTCACTCAGCTAATAAACAGACAGGAGAGGAGAACAAAAGGGGGTCTCTGGAAGGCAGAAAACCACGTCCTGAATTTATGCTACAGAACTGCTTTAAAAAAGTCAAAAAAAGGAGGAGTTACTAAGTTTGTTGTATGTGTGATACTGGGAGTAATTTATGCTACTGTTTAAACTGTTGCAAAAGACAACTTTAAAAAGCTAAAAAAACTCTTCCAAAACATTGCTTAGTTCAGAGGTACATAAATGGGTAAAGGTAAGACCAGATCTCATAGGTCTATTTGAAATGACATTATAGTAAAATTTGAATGTTGACTATAAATGAAAGCCAAGGTACTTTGTTTGCCTTGCCTCTGTTTTCCTGGCTGTCATTTCACCTATTTGAGCTTCAACTTTCCCATATTTTAAATGGAGAAGCTTGAGTAAACCTTTCTCTGACCTTCTGTATGTTTTGAACTTCATCAATGAAAAGTCATATGTAAGGTCTCACACGTATTATCAACAGTAGCATGTGGATCTGCATTCAACATGTCGCAAATCTTTTTGAAAAACAAGCCACACTATATAACTGTCTCATTTTTTCCCCAAATAAATATTTTTTCCTGTATTTTGCCGAAGAGTAGACTCAACCCTTTTCTGAATTTCTTGCATATCCTGTGAGAGACCTCATAGACTCTTGGGCACTCTGAAGAATCTAGTGCTTTTCATTTTCTGCTTGAAAGGTATGCCTTTGTACCCCAGTCTTTTAGATACAGAATAAGGAGGGAAAAATAAATCAGGATTTGGACTTCTTTTTCATGCTGGATTTGTGTGCATTTTCCATGTACTGATTATTCATGGAGGTTTCTAGCTAACATTTGGCACATTGTTCCATAGCAAAGCGATCATGGCTGTGGGCTTATGTATGTACAGGTAACTGCATGGGTCCAGTAGTGCCTGCATGATTTATGTTCATGGGAACACACATCTGATTTATCAGCTTTTATAGGCTTTCAATTGCCAAGAAATAGTGCAAAGATATCACTGGTACCAGAATCTACTACTGTAACTCACTGGTAAACATAATTAGCTATTTACTAAGCCTGCGTTGCAGTAGATCTGAAGCAAAATCTCTAAATATTTGAAGAATATGTTTGCAATAGTGACAGTGGTGTGAAAGCAAATGTCATCACAAGCAGAAATCCAGTATAATATACAAACATTTCTTATCAACCACAGCGTTTACTGGCTTGCATAGCTCTTACGTGCTCACTAAAACCACATATAGTCAGAAGAAAAACATTTGCTAACAAGTATATAGTTTTTGTACTCATTTTTCAATTTCTAAAGTCAATCCAAACAAGATTATTTATTTTTGCAGTATGTAATAAACCTGCAATGTTATCTAAGCAGTTCGCCATAAATACAGTTTGAGAGATGCACACAAAATAAATATATCACTGACTAAAATAGAATTGCCACAGGTAATTCAGTAACACATTACATGTGCACATGTGCATGAGGACACTGCTGTACATATTTAAATTCAGAATAAATTTTGGTGGCAATAGATATTTTCAAAAGGTCCTTATGGGAATCGGAGGTCCATGCCCCACATAACTTTTCCCTCACCTCCTCCTTTCTGTCTCACTTTCTTCCTTCCCAGTGGCTTGCTGCAGATGCCAAATGAAACTGAGAAATGTGTGCTTTGTGAAATTTTAACTGATTTGGAAATCAGTTCTATGAGATTCCAGTACTGACTATTGCTCTTTACACTGAGAAATGATCAAAGGATTTTTAACAATGCACAGGTAAATCTTGCTCTCCTTTAGGAACTTTCTGGTATGACTGTGTCCAGGAATCTAAACAATACAGAAATTATTTGAGCGACAACCTGAGAATAACCCTGATTGATAAATTGCTTCAATGTCCTGCATCTGGAAAGATTTGCAGAGAAAATATTGAGTTCTTGTTCCATTTCTGTTACTATATATGATTTTACAGTCTCCCAGGCAATCCATAGCACAAATAAGGTCACAGTTAAGTCATGTCTCCTTTGGGGACAGGAAACATATTATGTAGTCTGACAATGCAGTAAACAAAAATGAAACAGAAATGGCCAGAAACAGAACTCTCTGATCCTCTTTCTCAGTGATCTCAGCCCTGTGCCAATGAATCATTTCCAGAGAGAAATTAAAATTGGAGGTGGTGCCAGAAAAAATCAAGACCAGCTTGAGAGAAGCATCCTTGAGGATGTTCTTCTGTACATACTGTAGCTCAGGATCAACTCGAGTTGATCAAACTCTTTATGACAAATGTTTTCCAAACTTTTTTTACACGTTTGCAGTGATAGAAATCTTTTACCACAGTCTATTTCAGTACCTTATACTCATATTATTACATATCATTATTTGCATTAGTAAGTTTTTCCTAATGTTTAATCTCAGTCTCATGATTTGTTATGGTAAAGATGTTTTATTCTTCCTCTCTTCAACCATGTATGTATTTTAGAAATATTTACTTATCTCCTCTGACTTTCCTACAGTTTAAACCATTGTAGTTCTTCAGTTTTTCCTCACAGGCTTTTTTTTTTTTTTCTCCCCCAAATCTCTGCTCTCTACTGAACTTTCTGCTATGGCTATATACACAGAGAGACACATCTGCGTGCACATATGCAGATTTATGAAGAATCATTATTTCACTAATAAAAAATAATTGATTAGTCTGGAGACTTGTATTTTCATGAGGACTGATACATAAATGGAAAACATAAGTGCATACTTCCCATATAATATCTAAATACTGCTTGGAAGAGCTCTCTTTATGACCCAGTGGGACTTCACATTAGTCTTCTACTCCATGATGTGTCCATTTACTTGTCAGCAATGATCTCCCGCATACACTAGGAGTGGGTTTTAGCCATGTGTTTTATTTGTTTGCTATAATGATTAAAAATACCATCTGCACTTCAAAGACACTTTATCACTATTTGAATTTTCCAAACTGTGATGTATGGGTGGATATTTAGAGCCAAACCAACAGGCTCTTGCTTTTAAAGACTTTATAATACAATGGCTATTCCAGTAAATGATTCTTTGCAATAATATGTTCTTAAGATATGTTTGCTTTCAACAATCTGATCTGCAGGAATGTGATCTTCTCATATCCTCATAACATTTTAACTTTGTTTAACATGTGACAGGACACTAATCTCTGTCAAAATATAAGACCAAAGCTCTAAATCAGTCAGTAAAGTGACAGAAACCATGTGCCATGGTTTTACAAACACACCAAGTACAACCACAAGTACTTCCATGTTGTCAGGAGAAAATATGGTCATGGGGATAAGGATGAATGCAAACCATAAAGACCGACAACATGAAGGGAAGAAGCTGCTTCCCTTTCTGAGTTACAGGTGACTGCATAATGCCACAGATATGGGTGCCTGGACTTGCCTGAATTCTCCACGACTTCCCCAAAAGACAGTGAATCCGATCCTCAAATTGGGGTCTTGCTCTCCCTCTCTCCTGTCCCTTTCCTTATTTCACTGATATTTTCAGAAGTAGCTAAGAAATTTGCATGATGTCCAGTTGGGTTTCAAACTGCCATCTCTAAGTTTCACATTATAGTGACCTTTCTTAACAGCTACTGCAGGTGAGACCCTGTCTTACCTTTGGTTAGCTATACCTACTTACCTACTGCAAGACGTGCATAACAGCTTCTTGTCGTTACCCTGCAAGCATAGGCAGGCTTCATAAACCATCAGATTCTGATCCATATTCCTGCATATTTTTGCTCCCAAGTCTTAGTCTCATAAATCCAGGAAATGAATTTAAATAATTTCAAACATATTACTTGCATTATTCAATGAAAAAAAAAATTACAATAGTTCCCCAAAACATATTTTAGAGAAGGAAGCTGAAGTGGAAAAAAGCCAACCTTTTCTTTTCAGGATGTTCCCATACATTTTCTTCTCATCCACATGAAAAAAAAAAAGCATACAAAAAAATTAAATATTGCTTTGCTTAGAGAAAGCAACATATTTTGGAATGTTCATTCCTTTTTGGAAATTGGAGAAAAATAAATAGGAGTACATGAAAAACACACAATTAAAACATTACCCTAGACAAATATAACACACATGATGTTCTATTCACCAGACCACTGTCTGTGGTAAGTTTTTTTTTTTAAATGTCACTGTTAAAAAAGCTTTAACAGTGCCATTTTAATGCTAAATTTATGTCAACAAAACAACTGCTACTCTTAAAACAGCATTTTACATATCTTGTATTTGAACATGGAAGTACAGTACTGTTGCTCATTTCAGCAATAAAATGTTTTGTCAGATGTCAGCCATCACACAGGGAAAAATTATAGTAGTCACGTCTCTTTTTTAAACCTCAAAATTCCCCTTGAAAGAAATACAGGAATAGTGGGTAGCAGGCATCCTATAAGAATGTAATGCTGTTGCCAAAAAAATAAGTCATTGTCTTAAAATAAAAAGTTAATAGTTACATTTTTAACTTTTTTCAGTTCTTTCAGTGGAAGCCAATTTTTACCACAACCTCATTAGTTGTCCAAAGCAGAAAGGTCTGTATCATGTCTGAAATGTGCTCAAAATTTCTTATGCATCTGAAAAGCTTTTCCTTTTGAGTAAGTATAAACACATATTTCTGAAATAAAGAAAAGGAAATCCATTAATTGAAGACATATTTCACTAATATTGTAGTTAGTATGAAATCCAGCTTCTAAATGAACAAAGAAAATACTTTTTTCTCTACTATTCACACTTTACACCGAAACTGTCATAGCCAATTAACCAATATTTAATCATATTCAGGAGTGAGGATTGTCAGTGCAGCTGAAGTTTGTGGCTTCTAGATCAAATATAAAATAGTAATCTAATCACATCTGAAAGCAAATAATATAATCTCATCAATGAATACTTACACACGCCTTCTGATGTGTGATTCAGGTTACAGCTGAGTACAGGAAATCCCCAGGGATTAAAGATTTATCATAGTTGTAGTAAAATGGATGATTTAGGAAAACTCCAGGTTTCAAAGTTTGAATTTACTTGTCATTAGCTTTAATTTATTAATGCTATTATTCTTTGACAAACGAGATTATTGCAGAACTAAGATATCTAAGTATGATATTGGTTTGATTTGGGTTTCATAATTATACAACATGGTTGAAGGAAGGAAAAAGTGGGTCAGGTAGTTGTGAATCTTCCACTTCAATTAAGTGGAAAAGTTAATTCAGGTAAAGCCTGAGACTAAGACTCTGGAGTTCAAAACAGCATACCAGCAATAATGAGTCACTTGTGACACCTGGACTGATAAAGCTTATGTGCTTTATTTTAGAGGACTGGACAGGGAGGAAATTGGGAGGGAAAAGCTAATTGAATAACTAATCTTGACAAGAAATGCATCATAAAAAAGCAGAGAATATGTAAGAAATGAAGGTATGAGTCTGACAACTTTGAGGTCCAGATGTGAGAATATAAATTGAGAAAAGCAAAAAAAGAATTGTCAATTAGACTTTACACCACCTCACCTCACACTGTGAAGGTGATAGGGAGCAAACTAACGTAGCTGAATATTTGACTCAGTTTTCAAAAGGGAGGATAACATTGACTGGAGTGGTGGGGAGAGAGGAAGGAGACTGTGATAGGTATGATAACTGATGGGAATGAGATGGTACTGAAACCCACCAGATTTAGTGCACTGGGTAACATCAGCTCCAGGTTTCTCAGTGAAGGTGTATATCAAATTTCAGTCTGCCTGTAGACATGTATGGCAGATCTAGAGAGAGTATACCATATTAGATATAATAGTAGTAATGCTTATACATAAAAAAAAAAGATAAGAAAGGGATTTAGACAATTCTATTTGCTCTCACAAGCTGTGTGTTCTGAACAGTGTGGAAGGATTTGGGAGATGTGTTGAAAAGGAGAAAAATTGATACATGAATGGTAAAGGAAACTGTTGTGAAGAGCAACGTGGATTTACCGGAGTTGTATGTGCCAGACTAATCTGGTAACTTTCTTTGATATGAGAGTGCATTTCCTATGCAAGAAAATATAATAGATCTCATGTGTCTGGATTTCTTCCACACGTTTGATAATGTGTTACTTGAAAAATTGTTAGGTGGAAACGATGGGGACAAGCACAAGAGGTTTGAGGTAGGTGAGGAGTTGTCAGAAGGTAGAAACACATTATTCTGATTGGGAGATTTCAAACTCAGTTTCTTATGCCTAGCTTTTGAAACTGTTTCAGTATTTCCATTAGCAAGCAAGTATCAGAACACACTGATATATGGGTGACATACCCCTGATACAAGAACTCATTGAGAAGATGTTGATGTTTCATCATCTGGAAAAAAAACAATGGTTAAAATGAAAATTCACATGCACAGGAATTAATAACAAGAATTTCTATGTGGGAGTTTGTCAGTTATCAGAGTACAGTGAAAAGCTCAAATGTACTATGATCCACCAGTAACATCCACCTTGTGACTCAGTCATGTATCACATCATGTTGTCACACTAGAAGGAAAGGAAGCCATCCAAAGGGATCTTGACAGGCTTGAATGGTGGGCCTGGGTGAACCTAATGAGGTACAACACTGAAGTGTAAAGTGTTGCACTTGGGCTGGAGGAATCACAGACATATACACAGATAGGGAGAAGAGCTCCTTGAGAGTAGCCTTGCTGAGAAGGACCTGGCAGTTCTGGTGGATGAGAAACTTAACATGAGCCAGCAATGTGCTTCTGCAGCTCGCAAGGCCAATGGTATCCTGGGCTCCATCAGAAGAGGGGTGGCCAGCAGGAACAGGGAGGTGATTGTTCCTCTCTAGCCCCATCTGTAGTACCGTGTCCAGATATGGTACCTCCAATACAAGAAAGCTGTTGAGCTGTTGGAGAGGGTTCAGAGGAGGGCCACGAAGATGATTAGAGGACTGGGGAGCCTACAAAGAGAGGCTGGGGGAGCTGGGCTTGTTCAGCCTAGAGAAGAGAAGGTGGGGGGGGGACCTCATTGCAGCCTTCCAGTAGCTGAAGGGAGCATATAAACAGGAGGGGAATCAACTTTTTAAAAGGGTAGATAATGGCAGAACAAGCGGGAATGGATTGAAGCTAAAGGAAGGAAGGTTTAGATTAGATATTAGGGGGAAGTTCTTTACAGAGAGAGTGGTGAGGTGCTGGAACAGGCTGCACAGAGAGGTGGTGGATGCCTCATCTCTGGAGGTGTTCAAGGCCAGGTTGGATGGGGCCCTGGGCAACCTTGTGTAGATCCAGGCCTGAGGTTAGTGGCCCTACCTGTGGCAGGAGGGTTGGAACTCTATGATCCTTGAGGTCCCTTCCAACCCAGACCATTCTATGTTCACTTAAGATGCATGGAGCAGAAAACATCATGCAATGTGAAGCACTAAGGTCACATTTCACATACTGTGCTCAGTCTTGTCTGGTTAATGGCTTTCAAAGCAAAGAAGGTCAAATTATAATTGTTCAACAAAGGGCTACTAGTGTTGCTGGAGGCATGGACAGCCTGTGCAGGGAACAGACAGAACAAACTTGGCCAAACAGACTGACTCTAGACTCACTTTGGCATGTTTCCCCTAACCTATTAGTTACAGCCCTGTTGCATTCTACCCTCCCATCATCACATAAACCTTTTGACAGAAACAATTAATAGATTTCTGACCCAAAAGCTTCCTCAGATTTCAGTGCATGTTTACGGTATCTGCTGTACCCACGTTCAAATACCACTTTTGTTCAATAAGCATTGTAGATTTGCAAACTGGCAAATTAACATTGCTGAGGCATGTGGGACATATGCTTGTCAATATTACAATATTTCCTGGCAGGCTTTTGGTCTAGGTCATCTCACATTCTTCCAGGTAATACAAAACTTGTGGTTTGGGAGATAGCATGGGTCCAGTGACTTTTGCTGTCTTTGGACAACCTTAACAGTCTGGGTAGCGGTGACTGCACACCACTGGAGTAGCATCAGTGCCAGGAGTTGCTGACCACACTGCATTTACTACTGTGGCAATTTGAATTTTTTACTGCTGTATCAGGTAAAAGGCCTTTATGCTTGCAATGGAGGATGTCCCTATTCCTGTTTTCCATAAGCAAGCAGAGCACCTTTTCCTCTGAATTCCAAGGAAACAAAGGATGCAATATGTTATTTAAAATGGCACCCAAATACGCAGCTAAAGCCCAGATATCTGAACTGAATCGAGTTGCTGCAAATTAGGGGATGCACATTAAATAAGTGTAAATTACAGTCTCACTGATTGCAATGGAGGTACTTCAAGTAATATTAACCCAGGATCTGGGTCATTCAAAGCATGTCATACAAACATACAAAAGTATCTTTATGAAAATAACAAAGATATTCAATGTGTAATCCTAAATAAATAATTTTTAAAAGTATTAGTTTTAGTTTCTTTTGTTTGGCTGTGAATGAGATGTAGATATAAGCAGTTGACTGATGGGTGCCTGCAGGATGCATTATGCCTCTGGAAAACCAATGTAAGCAACTGCTGTTATTTAAATTATATTCTAGTTTTACTCATTTTCTTTTTGTGTATGCTTTCCTGATTCATTGTGGTGTGAGTGCACATACCGGTACAGACTAAAATGAATTTGTTTTCTCCTTAAAGAGTTTTTCATCTTGTATCAAGAATGAAATAGCTGATGTATTCTGTTTCACTGAAAACTTTCCTTTGATAGCTCAGATATGACATGGGAAATCTCTTAGAGTCTAAAGGTACAAAGTGGTAAACACGTAACAAACATAGCTTTTCTCCTATATTTGATACATCAGCTCTCTTAAAAAATCAACCAAAAACCCAGAGAAGCTAGTAAAGTATTTCTCCTTTTTCTGGTCAGAATTATACATTTGCCTTTTCTAAGCAACATTTATGAAGTAGGTTTTGAGACATTTCTCAGTGCGTAAATCTATTTGAGCTTCTTTGGGAGCTGTGACAATCTTGTCTCAACTGCTTTTCATGGGCTCTGTGCTAAAGCATCTGTCACCTGGTGTTTTACCATTTGCTTCAGTGGGACCAAAATCAACTTCATCTTCCAGTTCACAAACAAATAAGATCTGAAGTCCTAATATGTCAAGCAAGCTGCTAGAAAGCTTAATTTAAAACAATAAATCCTTTCAATTTCTTTAACATACAGTGAAAAAGAACAAAGCCGTATCTTTTGACATGCTTTTCTGCCTAGTTGGGTGTAAATTTAGTGTGTGGTGTTCTGTTCAGTAAGTTCACAAGTTGGCTACTGCATTCATTTTCTGCTCTTTCAGGAAATTCTCTCAGATGCTTCAAGGCTTTATGAGGCAGTTACATCTCAGACTAATAAATGTTTGTTGCATCAAGAGATGGAAGTGACCAAAAAAAAAATTGCAAGCAGGCAGCTAAAACAACCATACAGCCGTTAGCTTGCTTCCCCTCTCACTGCAGTGGGGAGAGGATCAAAAAGGAAAAAAAAAGAAAAACTCATGGGTTGAGATAAAGACTGTTTAATAGGACAGAAAAGGATGATGATGATGATGATGATGATGATGATGATATACAAAACAAGTGATGAACAGCACAAGTTCTCACCACTTGAAACTGATGCTCAGCTGGTTCCTGAGCCAGGCCACCTCCCAGCCCACTCCCCAGTTATATACTGAATGTGATGTCATGTGGTATGGAATGTCCCATTGGCCAGTTTGGGTCAGCTGTCCTGGCTGTGTCCCCTTCCAGCTTCTTGGTCACTCTGCTTTCTCTCTGGCAGGCCAGTATGAGAAACTGAAAAGTCCTTGACGACTTGGAAACAACTAAACCATCAGTGTGTTATCAATGTTATTCTCATCCTAAATCCAAAACACAGCATTATGCCAGGTGGTAGGAAGAAAATTATCCCTGTCAAAACCAGGATATATGGTATGGCAGGCTTTAGTGTAAGAGTACTAGAGTCTTGTTGTATATATAAATTTCCTGCTCCTGGCCCTAGTTCCTTGATGTATTATGTGGGCACTGTGTGCACTTTGCTTTTATAAAGAAGCAAAAGTTCAAACCCTCTAACAGGAAGCAGATGGACATTCACAGGCAGATTCATCTCTATGTAGAATATCTCAAGTTGGAAGAGAACCTTATGGATTGAATCCAGTATTTAATCTTTCAACTTCAGCTCTCATCTTCAGAGGCTTTGAGCTCCTCTAGTGAGACATTGAATATTCTCCAGCAGAAATTATATTTCAAGAAAACATGCTGCTTTGCCATCTTGCAATCAGCACTCAGACAGTGAAGGATGTTAGCTTCATAAGCAGATAGGAGGCCGTGAAGCTTAATATGTGGTAATGACAATGACTTCATTTAATTTCTTAAATAAGGGACAATGGTGACAAGTTGCAAAACATAATGTTCGGATTAGACATAAGGAAAAAGTTTTCATTCCAGGTGGGAGAATCTGGGAGATTCTCATCATCTCTGTACTGGGAGATCTTCAAGAATTTTTGCAAAACCCTGACTGACGTTGCCTTGTGCTGGCTATAATTCCACTTTGAGTAGGAGACTGGATTGTGTCTTGTCTAGAGATCTCTTCCAGGCAACATTTCTATGGTCCTGTGTGATGTTGCTTAATTTCTGATTGTCTGATTTCTCTGGCAGTATCTGACCATCTTTTTCAGTACCTGTCATAATAAGGTCTTAATCATTTTGAAGATCATAGTGTTACTGTACTCCATAGGAATAAATATGAGAATTAAAAACCCAAACAAACAAACAAAAAAACCAACCAAAAAAACCTGTCTGTGAATTGTAGCGTATTGAACACTTCACTGGGTGTTCTTCTCTACCTGAGCTTTTGAATTACTATTTACAGATTTAAATAATTGTCCTGCTTTATTAGTGATGTACTTTGAAACCTGCTATGCAAATAGTTAATTTCATTAAATCAAGAAAAGAGAATGTTTAATATGTACAGAAATAGTTGCCAGATGGCCAGAGCAATAAGCTGGAGCTACTAAATGGAAAACATTCTTCTTCATTAGTTCAAAGCAAATACATATCAGTTAGGCACAGCCCTAAGGCAGGTATTTAGCCATAAAACATCTCCAAGCTCCCTAAGAGACAATCAGGAAAGAACCCATTTAATCCTTGTGATCTGAGACTTATCAGTGGTTAATTTGAGACAGAGATGTTCCTTCTTCTCTTTCCCATTTCTGTAATCTAAGGCAAAACATAGTCACAGAGGGTCAAGGAGTAGTATCTCTGAGAATTTAGACTCCAGTTCTCTACCTTATTCTTCAAATTTTCTACACCCTTACTTTAGGACAGGTTAGTAAGATTATTCATTTATCCCTTCTTCATCTTTCTGTCTTGATTATTTACTGGGCTTGATTATTTTGACCTAAACTTTCAATTGACTGCCTTGGAGCTGTATCAGCAAACTTTGAAAAAGCATTTCTATAGAAATAATCACTTCATAACATTATTGACTCAATGTATATTTAATTTATATTGATGTACATTTGATTTGCATTAACAACTTAATGTAAATCAAACAAAGCCAAATCCTTAGTAAAATGTTCAAACAAGATCACAGAATCACAGAATTACAGAATCACAGAATCAAAGGGGTTGGAAGAGACCTCCAGAGATTCCCTAGGACAGATGGCACAGGTAGATGTCCGGATGGGTCTTGAGTATCTCCAGAGGAGGGGACTCCACAACACCCCTGGGCAGCCTGTCCCAGGGCTCTGTCACCCTCACTGGGTAAAAGTTCTTCCGCATGTTGGTGCGGAACTTCCTGTGCTCCAACTTGCAGCCATTGCCCCTTGTCCTGTCTCCACAGACCACTGAAAAGAGGCTGGCCATTTCCCCCTGTGTCCCACACTTGAGATATTTATAAACATTAATAAGATCCCCTCTTAACCTTCTTTTCTCAAGGCTGAACAGCCCCAGTTCTTTCAGCCTTTCCTCGTAGGGGAGATGCTCCAGGCCTTTAATCATCTTTGTAGCCCTTCTCTGGACTCTTTCCAGGAAATCCCTGTCTTTTCTATCCCAGGGAGCCCAGCACTGGACAAAATACTCCAGGTGGGTGCTTCCTAGGGCAGAGTAGAGGGGGAGGATCACATCCTTTGACCTTCTGGCCACACTCCTCTTGATGCACCCCAGGATCCTATTGCCCCCAGATCATATGTCCTGGTAAAAACTGGAATACTCAGATATCTTTTTCAACACCTGAGAAGCAGCTACTTCAGAATATTTTTTCAAAGCCATAATTTTTTATTGTACACCATGTATTAACACAGATTTATTTTAGCATGAGTCATTAAAGAAAAATGATCAAAGACTGCCATGCTCTACTGATGAACTAGAGGGCTGTTGACCCACTGTATAATGCTTCATTGAAAAGAATGTCATGAGTAATTGAGGCAGCGCAGGTTTATGCCAGTTTAATGTTGTACCTGACTATTTATACATGGTTACTTTTCAGTGGGATGGTACAGTAAAAATACTATTGAAAAAAATAATTTTAAGATACAATACTCCTTTGAGCAAGTCAACATCACACATTATTCAGTTGTCTTGAAATCATCACATCATAAACCCCCAACCAAGTATTCAGAAATGCAGGTTAGCCTGCCTTCTCTGATGGTTCAAATAATTTCTTTTTCTTTCTCTTGAGAAGATATTACTTTTTCTCATCTCTTTTCTTTAAAGCTGCCTTACAGCCACCTAAACCCTGCACTATTGCCTGATGATATTCTGTCCTAAGGACAGATTCTGCCTTTACTAAACTTCAAGAGGTTTTATCATCTGTAAAGTTAACACTAGACATATAATTATTTTAAAGTAGATATTTATTTATTAGAGGACCAGAATTAGCCCATATGAATCTGCTTTGAAGGCCATGACTAAGCAGCAAATGAAGATGTGGTTGAAATTTGTGCTAGCTTTAATAAAAAAAAAAAAAACCCAGGCAAAATATGACAGCACAAATTTCAGCATAAACTACAATCCCAATGGGCTTGGATTGACTGTAGAAAAAATGCCTGGCAACAGGCTATATACATGTATACCACAACATCATCTTCATGTACAGTGCAAGGATATCCTTAGCCTAAGATTAATACTGCTTGTATAAGCTCAAAATAAATATTGCTTGTGGGGAGATGATGATGTTGATATATATTGTTGCCAGATCATTTCCAAAGAAGTTCCTCATAGTCTCACAGTACTGGATAAGCCCAATGATCAAAGCATGTGTTAAAGAGAAAAGGAAATAACTTCTACAAATCTCTTTATCAATATTCATTACTACTTAGAGACAGGCCACTTAAATAAACTTATGGATATGAGTTGGTACATGTAAATATGTTTATCAGTTAATACTGATGAGCACTTTACCCACTTATTTCCATTTTAGATGGTTATTTTTCTGATTCACCTTTCTCCTTTTGCGCTTCCTGCCATTTGTGCCTTTTTCACACACCTCTGGTAGAGGTTTCTGCCCCAACACAGAAGACAGAGATATAAGCAGTTCATTTACAAGCATGGTCTGGGAGAGGGTAGGCAGGAATGGATATAAATGTAAATCTCCAGACACTTCTAAAAAGGGGATTTTCTTCAGCAGGGGAAGGAAATCTCTCTTCCTTTTTGGCAGTTCATTTCCACTGTCCTCTCCAGATGTTTCTGTCCCATGGGCTGAATATTGAATGTACAGTTTGTGAGACTTCATTCATAGACAGCAGAAAAAAACCCACCAAAAATTCAGTGGAGAGAAAGGAAAATCAATCTTTGGATGGTTTCATAATGAAGAATAAATATTCTTGCTCTGAAATATGGGGATTGAGTATTTGTTTCCTGTGGTGGTTCTTCAGAGTTTAGTACCTTTGCACCTTTGTATAATTACAGCACCAAATCCAGTAAATTTCTGATCTTAGATGAAATGCAGCTTTTAATTACCAGCTTGGAAATCAGAGGAAATTTGCATCTTCCAAGGTTGAGTATACTATGGCAATAGTAGCAGCAGAAAAAAACCCCCACAACTTCTGCATTTAACATTCAATTAAATCAATACCTCATTAATTATTTTTTTGCATAAATCATCTAAGTAAAAAGCACTAGGGACATGCATTTAGAGCACGTACATCTCTATATACATTAATTTCACAATACAAAATAGTTCATTAGGCTACAAATGGAAAATTCTCATGAAATTGCATCACAGGCAGTGGTCAACACTGAAACTAAATAAGATTTTCTGTTGGCTGCATCTAAAAATTCAAACAACGGGAAAAGCCATTGAGGACAATTAAACAAAATGAGATGAACTAGAAAACTGGCGTCATAATGAAAGCCATTAGAGCAGCCACACACAGTGTGGGGAGGTGAACAGGGCTGGTGTAGAATTGCAACATCACATCTGTATAAACTGAGTCCTTGTGCTGAAAGATTGTCTCTGTGGTTGCACTCAAAATGAACAGAAAGTCAGCAGGTGGTTTCATGATCCAGCTTAAACTACATTCCCTGACACTGACTTCATGTTGTACAACAGGCTGTTGTGGTCCCTGTGGCATAGGTCTAGCCCCTGTCTACTTTGTCATTTTTCTGATGCTTTTGTTATCAGAAAGTTTTGCACATAAGTATGTACCAAGCAAAAGAGTGTTGAAGAGGGGGGCAAGAGTATGAGAAGCAGAAGCTTGTATGCTACTGGTATGGCTGATATAGTAGCATAGTCCCCAGTCTTTGACAGGTGGGCATGGACAGAAAGTCTGATGTCACAATAACCATGTATTTTCCAAGATATAAAGCAATGACAATTTTGAATACATTCAAATACAAGGATTGTCTTGGCACATCAAAAGCATGTTTTTAGTGTGTGTTATTAGTGTATTTGTCTCATACTTTTTGTTTTTAGGGTGCAAGGTTCAAAAAGAAGATAGAAAACAAGACTTTAAATTGATTTGTCTCATGACTGCCTGTCATGTGCTAAGGAAGGGCAAAGTAGGTCTTTGCTATCTCCTAGAATGGAATGTATTCCATGATCTCTGCAGATAGCCTGTTACAGGACTTTACCTCCCTGAAGATTACAAAGTCATTTCCTAAATCCAGCCCATGGCACAAATTGCCAGTAGAACTGCTTGTTATCTTCTTTACAGTACCATTACTGTGTCTCCTTTCCTTTCTAACTGCACCCTAGTTTATTGTCTTCTCTACAGAGAACAAGTATAATTCTTTCTCAGTTTTCTCTCACATTTTTTCCCATTGTCATGCTTCTGTTTCCTCTTAGATTTTCTAGTTTTCCTATACATTTCTTAAAAACACAGTATTTCAGCTGAGGTGAGGCCTTTCCCATGCCAATTAAAAAATGATGCATCTTATTACTCCATACTTTCGATGAATCACAGAATTACATCTGCTTTTTCTTTTTTGGATGTCATAATCATGCTTGTTACTCATTTATTTTTTAAATCTTAGTGACCTTGTGCACACCGATCTGCCATTTTTCTGCCTGGCCATGTATCCAATTCCTTCAGTGTGTTTGCCAGCCTCCCAGCGTGGTGTCACCCAGAAACTTTATGGATATATATTCTGTTCTGTCCCCAGTATTTCAGGAAGTTACTAACCAAACCCTGCACAGATATTTATGGGATCCTAATAGAAATGTCTCAAATATTTAGGAACAAATCTTTGCTAATGGCTTTGTGAATTACTTTGCAAATACGTGTGCACCATGTGATAATTTCCTCTATTCTACGTTTCCTTGGCTCGTGTATGGGAATTTCACCAGCATGGTGTCAAACGCCTTAAAGCCAAACAATGCCATATGTCTTGGCTTTCCTTTACCATCTGCCATGAGAGAGAGGAAAATTGTTTCAGAGCGGTTGAAAGGCATAATGGCAAATACAGTAGCACGATGTAATAATTTACATGGTGTTCTTCATGTTCTGTTTTGCCCTGTCATTAGAGGTCTACGAAGGGAGGGTGCCTGCAGTTCTTGGGCATATGGTTTTATTTAACTATGGTAAGCTAGCAATTTCAACAGGAGGAAATATCTTCCTAATGGAATATGTTTACAGATATTACCCAGCATGGAGCAGTCTAGTGCTATTGCCTAGCATGCAGGAGAAGCCTTCATTTAGCTAATTTGTGTTGTGATGTGGGACCACATATGGTACTATGTAATTTTATCTAACAAACCTTCTGCAAATGAAATCAGAAAAGGGTTTCCATGCCGAGATTGCAGACCTAAGCAAAACTTCACCACACAGATTACAGAAAGACAAAAGGAGTAATAACTGAGGTCTGTATGAAAGGATGGGAAGGCAGCATTGTTTCATGGTTAAAGATGACAGCTAAGAATATGAAGGAAAACAAATTAATTTCAAGCTTCTATTACAGATAGCTTTTGTTCCCAGGTATTACCAACTTGATAACACTTTCAGTTTTCTCAGTGTCTACTTTCAGCAATATCCTCTCCAGGCAGAATTTGCTGAATGTGCTCACCACCAAATACAGGGAAAGCAGTTTTTATTACATTTTACATAAAACTATTGCTAAAATAATAGTGCTGTGCAATTTTCTATTGTTGCATTGTTAATGGGCCCAACATTTTACATTTTATGTCCTCTCCCTGCTCATTTCTCTTGCAATATGTTAAAGCATCAGTTCAGATAACTGCCTAACAATTTTTATTTTTTTTTATGTAAAGGAAAATATTTGTGTTAATACTTAATTTGACATCTTGTAATATGTCACTGCTTCTTTTACATTTTTTAATGTGTAACTCATATGTATATTATCATTTAAATAAGAAATACATACCAAGTATTAAGACTTCAACTGTGCATTTGAAATCAACGTTGCTCTTGCAACAAGATTTGAAGTCATGGTCCATAGTTCAGAGTTTTACAAAAACCCTAAGTACATAAGAAAGGCCTGAATTAGTTTATCCTGCTGTCTGAAAGTTAAGCATTTCGTTCAAGCAAACCAAGATGGATAACAAGTTTGTGAACAGACATAGACTCTTTTTGATGGCGATGTATTTTGCTTCTCTTAAAATGTTCTGGGTGTTGATGTGTTGTATTATGATTTCGTTTTTTCACTTAGTTTTTTGGGTTTTTTAATGTTTTTAGCCATCTTTATCCTCTCCTCGGCAGGAACATAAAGCCTTTCTTCAAAGATAAGATCTTAAATCCAAGTCCATAAGTGATAAGCAGAAATGGCAGTATATAGTGCTATACTGGGTATAATTCTACCCCGTGTCTGATGTTAATACTTTTTTGGGGGTTTTGTTTGGTTTTTTTAACCTCGGGTGGACATTAAAGCAAAGAAGAACAACACAGGTGAAGTTTGCAAATGTGAAACTTGGTGTAATCTTTGATTAACCATGCAAGATATTACTCCGTTGGTATATTCACTGTTTCCAGAGCAGTTAGATGTTTCTCAGTAATTTACTGCTAATATAAATTTACTTTTTCTACCCTTTCAATCAGTTTCAAGGTTTGTCAGTAAGGTTTTACATCCAAGTCTGACCAAAACCAGCAGCCTTTCACTAAAAAAAAAAAAAAAAGCATTTGCCTCGATAGCAGTTGCTGCTTTTGATCATAGAATCATAGAGAAGTTTGGATTGGAAGGGACCTCAAAGACCATCTAGTTCCACCCCCCCGTCATCGGCAGGGACACCCTCCACTAGACCAGGTTGCCCAAAGCCTGTACTTACACAGTTCCAGGGAGGGGACTTCCACAACCTCTCTAAAAGCATTTAAATTCAGTTTTCCATTCAAATATCCATTCAGTATGACTTTTTTCCTTAGCTCTAATCTCACTGTTGTAAACTGACAAGGATTAAAAATTACAAATGCAGTAATTGCTTCAGCAACCTCACAAACTGGTGAACACCATCTGGTTAAATATTTCACAGTTGAGTATTTGTTAGTTTACCCATCAAGTAAAAATCTCTTCCCCTTTGAAGCAAAATTAATTAACATCGGCTGAAAATTTTGTTCTTTGCAATTTTTTGCATGTGCACAGGCAGCACAATGGTGTATTCCTCTTAAAATTACATTGTGGAAAAGGCAATAGGTAGTTTAAAGTATTTTGACTTTTCCCACGACGAACACGACCCATTAAACTAAATCTTGCATCTTTCTCAAAAAGACAATTTTAAATTTTGCACACTAATGCTCTTTCAATTATGGTGGCTTTTATCTACAGAAGCTTTCTGAAATGTATTTTCCATGGGTATTGTTTGTAAATTGCTACTATTTGTGGGAAATATGTATTTTTTTCTTTATACTGTAAAGAAAAATATCTTTCCACTATCAATCAAACACACACAGTATACACTAGTGCTCAACTTGCTTGTTCCTTCTCTATTGGAATGTGCTGTTTGACGCCACTGTTTTCTAAGGTTTTCCTGATTATATTTTCTCAGGGTATATCTATTATCCTCTACAGGAAAATAACCTGCCCACTGCTGATGAGCCATTGCTGGATATGTTATATATTGAAAGGCTGTTGCTTTTTCTCATTCAGTTAATTCAAAACAGGAAAGAAGTTATTCATACAAAACAGGAAAGAAGATCTCCAAGGCTAACATCTTTGAACATAAGTTCATGTTTTCCCATAGGGCTGAAATGAAATGAAAGGATAATCCATCTTCCTGAGGGGAAAAAAAAAAGGCAAACCAGCAAATGAAAGATGTCTACAAATGTGTGTTTATTTTTGTTGTGATGGAAGGAGGTATCAGCACAAAAACTTGTGTCATTGCCTCAGAGTTAATCAATTACGGTATTGTGAAGCTAAATTGTTTATGCATCTCATAAACTCTTATTCGAGGTGGCTATCTTGTTTGTATGTTGACTTCAGTGATAGTCACAGACTAAAAAAGGCCACTGACATGATGAAGGGTTAGCATGGCTCTTGTTGACAAGCCAAACCATATGGCCGTAATGTTTTTCTTAGGCTTGGCAAATATTTCTGTTGTTAAAGGCCAATTTTAACTTTGTGTAACCACAAATGAGATATTTTATTCTTTGACTTACTGCCTGTAAATGACACTGAACCTCTATATCCATTGCTAAAGGCTTCATGGGGTTAGATTCTATCAAAAAGGTGAAATTTCTGAATTATTCAAGATATAAAAAAAGTGCTGGAAAACTCTTACATGAGAAGTCCAAGTATATCTTGTACAATGAACTCCAGTAGGTAGAAAAGCATAATGTTATTTATGCTGTTCTAAAGAGATAAAGTGTGGTGATCATTCGAAACAACATAAAAATTTAATATAAGGCTAGTACATGACCAACCTTAAAAATAGCAGGGCACTCCCCTTTCTGAAAATTTTCTCAGATTTGCAATGCACCGTGGAAGGAACTCAAGAAGAAAATGTTATGAAATATGGGTTCTGAATGATAAGCCACAGAAACTTACAAATCCTCCTCAGCAAAATAAAAGGAAAGACAGGAAGTAGCCCAAAGCCAGTAAAAAGGAGATCAGAAACCTCAACATACTTAAAAATAAAGATGAACAGGATCATACCCATGTGTGAATATCTGATACAAGAAGTACACTCATACACAATGACAAGATGCAAATTTGGAGGGAAATTTCAGCACATAAAACATAACAATTCAGGAAAACAATGCTATTTATTGACTACGATTCCAAAGACAATGAAAATATAATGACAGATACCATTATCATTATGAAAAGTAGCAGGGGCTGTTTACGAAATGGAAACAGGTCCAGAGGAAGCATTCCAGGCATTTGATCTTCTCTTGCTGCATCCCTTATCCAAGAGCAGGGAGACAGACTCCCCACAGGGTTGCCTTGGAACAACAGCCTCTCTTACTCATTGACCATCACTTTCTAAAGGGCACCGAAGTCATCCCCTCCAAATACACTCCAATGGCCCAGACTGGTAGGACTTTTAGACACTTGGAATTGCAGATAAACATATAGTGGCATTTTCCAGAGTCCTTTTCACCTGTTCTCAATCTATCAGCAGACAGGGTGTCCTGGCACCGTCCAAATCCCTGTGTATGCCTGACTGCATCACTGGGTGCTTAGGGCAGATTGCCTGCAGGTGCTACTAAAGGCAGGATACTTGGAGCAGGTAAAGTGAAAGGCAGCACTGCTCTGAAACCTGCATGGCATGTGGGGCTGTGGCTGAGCAAACACACCTTGCCTCTGTTTGGAGAGATGTCTCAGCCTGGCATGTCAGCCGGGGTGCAGCAAGACACTGGCGCAGTTTGGCTTAATCCACGCTGAATATGCCTCGTAACCAAATAGTCACAACTGTGGATCCCACAAGCCATTTTTTTAATCCCTGTAGATGTTGTTTGAAATACTTCTATGAATGGGATTTTGGAAGCAAAGACACTAGTGTTGGATATACAAGTATCCAAGGCCATGAGCCATTCTGTGCTTCTGCTTAATATAAGCTGTCTCTTTTGCTGGTTCCACCCACTTGCTGTAGTCACAGTGAAAACATTCTTCGTGGTTTCTTCATTTGCTCTTAATAATCTTATGAAGAATATTCTTCTGGAATGTAGTTCTTCCCAGAAACATGCACAGTGTAAGTCTTCAATAAATTCTATCTTTCATAACATAGTTTGGAGGGTTTTTAAAAATAAATTTGCTGCTAGATGGCTACTAGGAAAGTTTTGCTAGTAAAAATTAAGTTGAACGTTTCTTAGCTTGCCCTTATTATATAAAACTTTAAATTCTAAATTCCCTCTAATTTCCCACTGGTACATTGTCCCCAAAGCAACGTCAGCCTTCCAATAGAAAACAAAACAAAATGCACATCTTAACCCAAATACAGCCTGCAATCAGGTTTTGCTTTGCACAGCAAATATTGTGTTTCACTGCATTTCTCTGTCCTTTAGTTTATATATTCCAGGAGCTTATTCACCTTTGACGGGAACCACACAGTAGAGTGATATTTCATATAATTTTTTTACAACAAAAATAACTATAAGCAAACACAACATTAAATCTCCATGCTTCTTTTTGATTTCGGATTTTTTGGTTGGTTGGTTTTGGTTTTGGTTTGGGGTTTCTTTGGGGTTTTTTTGTTTTTGTTTTTTAAATGTATTTCACTTTTTAGAAAGTATTTCTCCAACAACCATCAATAACATTCCATAGTAATTTATTACTCTAATTTTCCTTAAGTCCTACACAGTTACCAGGTAACTGCTTTCTGTTGCTGCTGCTTTTAGTAGGCACTGTTCCAGGTGCCCTCCTCTTTCTTTTCCAAGAGCGCTATGATGTTGATCTTTCTGAGTCAAAACCCAACAGAAATAGATCCTTTTTATATCCATGCTCACAAGTAATAATTTCAAACTTCTAAATGTCATTTTATATCATGTTCAGTTCAAGCTGAATTTTGTGTCAGGGTTCTGCTTATCTCACATTCTGCTGTGGGGTTGCTGCACTTAGGCAATGCCAGCACAGTCTGTTTTCTAGTTTGTGACACCTAATTTTCTAATTTTGATATTTATTAAATATTTTTAAGGATATTCATAGTCCAGATTAGTCTATGAACTGTGACATACATCTAAAGTGCAATATATTTCCTTTTATTTTCTGGAAATCATCAAAGCTTCTATAAAACCAATAACTTTCTGGGGTGTTGTGAGGTGACCTGACATCACCTAGAGGCTGGATAACATAGCAATGACAAAATGTTGTCAGGGAAACTGAGGATGCTGGTCTCTGGCATCTTTGCTTCGCAAAGTGCTGTACATCATTGATTGTAATACGGAGCAAAATAACCCAACACCACATACAGCTACTACTTTTGGGGGCATGGGACAGAGGGAGAAGAAAACATACCTCTGTTCTAATGTGTAGATGGAAGAGCTGCTGTTTAGCTTCTTGGCAATCTAAGCAGATGTGTCGCAGTGGAGCCAGGTAGACGGCTGAAGAATGGGAAAGCAGCAAGGGCACATTCCTACCACTGAATTCATAACCAGTAAAAGGGAAATCCCCGTGGCTGGGTATGAGAAAACCACATGGGATCAGTGAAATTATCATGCTATTTGAATTTTGTATATGAAAGAAACTGATTTTTGTGTACTTAATTTTTAAAATTCGTCACATTTCTAACTTTTACAGGTGCGTATTCTACTGTTAGCTTGGGATTTATGCAGTGTATTCCCAAACCCTTTTCAGTTCATAAATTAACACACTGGACTGAGTCCAAGCAAGGGCTTTTTCTGAGTTCAAGCCCAGTGCCTTAGAGAGCACTCGTTAGCTTTCTGGCAGGCATACGCCTGGCCTTGCACTGCAGTGCTTCCAGGGGTCACCGCTGCAGGGCAGATCACAGAAATAGTCAAAACCATGCTTAGTTTTCTAAACAGAGGCCTTAAGCAGCAGGCTACAGATTATTCTGTGTAATGACTTATGATTCTTTACCCCACCCCCCCCCTTTTTAAAACAGTATTTTGCAGCAAAGGCTTGAGTAGCTGCTGTGCTAGATGATGAGTTTGAGAAGGAGAAAGGTTGTGCAACTCAGCACCACATTCAGCTGGGAAAGGAAGACCTTCTAGAATAACTCCTTTATTTCAACCAAGCCTTGCTGAATATGTATGAAATAGGTATAAAATGGCCTTAATAGCAGCAGCCCATGTACAGGATTCCCTACTCACAGTGGATTGTTTCTCTCATAGGTATAAAATGGCCCAGACTATTTTCTCTTGCTCTCTGCTCTTTTTCCAGTATCCTGCGTGCTTTATCCTGCAGTGGCAAAGCTTCAAAAAGAGAGTGGCTGAGTACCTTACACTAGAATAGCAAGTCTCATAATAGATAGATATTGGTATAAAACTTTTTAGACTGTGGCACAATCCAGGTCATCTTTTTTGTTGATGAGGGCAGGTTGCTAGGTACGAGATGGCTGGCACCGTCACAGACTTCTCTGCCTCCTTCCACAATTCTGTTTGGGTTTTTTTAAGTCATTATTCCACCTTAACATGTTCTAGCCAAAATGCATTCATACTTATCAGACCTAATGTTTGAGATCTGTCAGACAGCTTAGGCAGATGAATATGTAGATTTCAAATGAATTATAAGTTAGGTCTCAGTTTACACAGCTCTGAAGTGTTTCTGGGAACGTGAACCCAGATGCCTGGAGAACTTCAAAGTAAAAGAGTAAATTACATGCAGAACCTGTGCCCTTCTAGCTTTAGGTGATCTAACCATTAAAATGGGGGTTTGGGGATCACAACTTAAGATTTATGGAGTTAAACTCCATTTAAGTGTCATGTCAGATGCATAAGCCTTTTGCTGGATTTCATCCAACCTCCTGGCTAGGAAGCTATTTGGCCTAGCAGTTTACTGGGTATCTTATTATGTGAAAGTTATCAGCACCCTGTAAAACAGAATAAGTAAGCCAAGTTCTCACAATTCCACAGAAAAATTCCCTTAACCTCCTGAACCCCTTTTACATTTACACTGATGTATCCAGGATGAGATTTTTCCCTCCCCAGCGAAGTAATTTCCTTTGACAAGCTTATAGCATTTCTTCGGTAAATGGCAAGAGAAGAGCTAATTTCTATATGTGAACAATGTATATTCATATTTAAGTAAAATGTTAACTCTGTTTTGAGACTATACTTAAGCTATAACAAGGAGGAAAGAAGTAGCTTGTTATCCTCGAAAGCCAGTCCCAGCATGCTGTGTTTGCATGGCTATGATGCACGTGTATGTCAGTGATGTGCCAGATACAAACCTCTACCTCTCCGAGAATGCTTTCAGTGATGCACTCCAAGAAACGGTAGCCCTGCTTACAGCTTTGTAAAGAAACTATATTTAAAATGTTTGATTTCTGAGAAAGAACAGAGCTCCCTTCTGTGTGATGGGCCATCTGGTGATTGTTCAAAAAAGAATGTCAGCCTAAAAAGCTTCTGACCTCATTCCTATTTGGAGCTACATGTAGTACATCTGAACCTCACTATAATGTAGGTGAAAGAGACCAAAAATGAAGGGGGAGATTTCCAATTGGTGAACTTGTCACATGTGACTGATTATGGGCAATAGTCAGAAAAAAAGGTAAAAAGCGTGCTGTTTCACTAGACTTGTTGAAGACAATCCTGGTAAGATCACAGAGAACCATGTGTGACATGGTGAGACATCTGAACTCCCTCTAAATGTACCGCTTTTTTTTCTGAAGTTGTCAGTGTAAGGCATGCAGAGTAAATGGGAGCAATCTTCCTTCTCATTAGGAAGCCTTCCCTTCTCTAGGCTGAACAGTCACAGCTCTCAGCCTTTCCTCCTATGACATGCACTCCAATCCTTTAAAAATCTTGTGGCCTTTTGCTAGTCTATATCCGGCATTCTCCTGTCTCTCTTCTACTGGGGAGCCCAGGACTACACACAGCACTTCAGATGTGTCTCACCAGTGCTGAGTAGAGAAGGATCATCTCCCGTGACTTAGCAGTGATGCCTATTGCCAAGTAAAATTTGCAGTTGCTAGGCTACTTTTGGGAGGAATTGTCTGACATGTCACATCATATCAGATGTATTTGGCCTTTTGGGGGTTTAGAAGGAACATGGCATTCCTGTATCACAGGCAGAGTCAGTTGTGGGGTAATTACCCTGCCAGCACTGAGGCATCTTTGACCTACCCAGAATTTCACATGCTGGGGGAATTTCCAATTTCTAAAAGCAAAAAATAATGACTCTGCAGGTTAGCAGCTGTAAATACTTGGCAGGAATTTAAGATGAGGGTAGGAATGATAATTCTGGATTAAGGGGCCTAAATTCCACTCAAGTACCATTTGCCGTAAGTGAACACTTATTACAACCTGGCTGTTTATCAGGACTTCAGTGGTACTAGCAAACTAGCTAGCATAGAGATTTCTGAGTTTCATTGTTATTGTTTTAGAAAAGGCCAGCAGACGATGCCAGTAATGCAAATGTGCATTACAGTGTCGTTAGTTCATTCTCTTTTGTTGGTGTTTGGAAACGGGTAAACACTATTTTTACCTCTTTAAATGGGAAAGGAACTGATTTCCTTTCTACTAAGACATGGGGAATGTGATACTGTTTGTAAAAATATTATCTTATGAAAGGTTAGGATATTTATCTGCCCTTGTAACTGTGTTTTTCAATCTAGGCATATATTTTGAATTACAAATCTTGATTTATTGAGGCCTCTAGAAAATTCAACCATGTGATTTTATTAATTATTAGTTAAACATTTTTTGCACATCATTTCAAATTAAAAAGTATTGTGTTTATCTTTAGTGATATGACAATGAAATACTACCTTTGCCAACTTTGTAAACTTTGCAATTGTAAAGGACCTCTGAAACCTTGGGTACTGAGCTGAGGCCAATGTACTTGAAATATGTTTATACAACTCTGTGTTCAGAAATTTGCTCATTCTGTATGTGAAGTGTCTAGTTAGACTATGATGGGAACACCAATGAATTCTTGGTGGGTGAGTGAGTGAGTGACTAAAATACATACAACTGTACTTGCAGTTATATTATAACCTAGCTTGACTTTTTCCCCAATAACTTTCAGATAAACAATCATAATCATATATTATTACAGCAGTTAGGTCCTCTCTCAGTTTGTGGCTTTTCACATGATACAATGAAAATGCCGTTAAGGCTGTACAAATTATTGTCTTGTGTCTAATAATCTGTGCAGAAAAATTTTTGGGGAATGGATCTATATAAAATGGTGTAATTTTGTATGCTTTGTCAAATGAAAAATAAAAATAAAAAAATCACATGTCCAGGATGTAAATAAAATATTTGACAGGAAAATCCTTCATTATTTTCAAGTTACTGAATCAAATTTTGTCATTTTTTGTTCTGAAATATCATTTAAAAAAAAAAACCTGAAAAGATCTGAAAATGCTGAAATTGACATTTCCTCCATTTTTAATCAAAATTATTGTGTGATCTTCATATGGTTTTATATAGAGGATTAACTGATGTGAATACAAATACAAGGATAGAAGAGATCACAAGGTTCATGAAAAATCTGCACCAATAGGACAAATGACTCATGAACCTTTTTATATCTCAGCACACTCTTGTGTGGAATTAATGAGACAGAGCTATTGGTCTGACCATTAAAATGGATCACTTGAGATTTCTGGTTCTTTCTTTAAAAGAAATTTTACCTCAAAGTCTTTTTTTAAATCCTTACTGTACTCTGTGCTTTATTTATCATCATTATAGTTTCAGTTAAGAAAGTTTAGCTTGATGGGGCCACATGTGAACATGAAAATGTCCAAATTGGTAGAAAGGAAATTCAAGTTAGATATTATTTCTTTGGTTTCCTGCTTTCATTTTCCTTGACAGCAAGAGCTGAGAGTGTATAACTTAAACTGGCTGTTAAAACCTTTCCCTCCTCCTCATCCAATGAATTGTCAAGTGATTTGAGAAATACATTGGTAGACGAAAGTGGAGAAATTTTTGTTGTACTCAATGCTGTAATGCCTAAAAGTCTGGTCCTTGGCTCTGGGATGAGAAGTGATGGTGCTTGCCCTATGGGATGGAGTCTGGAGCATAGGGTAAACATGATCAGGAGGATTCAGCATGGTTTCCTGTATGCCCTGTGAGAGGTCTAACACATAACCTGTGTTTTGAGCTGGGCAGGGGTCTGCTGGTGGTGTGCTGGGCCAGCAAGCTATGCACTCTGAAAGACTAGTCCAGCCTTTGGGTTGGTACCTCCAAAGTTACATGTCTCAGTGGTAGAAAGCTGCTGAGCACTGGGGGCTGGAGGGAGGACTCTTCACTTCTGCAAGTGTTGCAGCTGAATTCTCTTCCTTGTATTTGAGAAACTCCAGGCTCTTTGAATGATTTATGTGATTATGTAAAGCGATAAATCTTCTGCCACAGCTAAATTCAACAATGATACTGTTTGTATAATAATTTGCGTCAGCTTTGCTTGACCACATCTGTGTCAGTGCTGGATTGCTGAATGACTGAGTAACGGCTGTATGGAGAGTGGGACTGAAATAGCACCAGGCTCCCTGGGCACAGAAGGGGACTGTCCCAGCTTCAGTTGGTTCCCAAGGAATTAGCAGAATTCGTATAAATAGAGCCACAAGAACTTCAGTTAACCTATAACAAAGTGATCTACTTTGTTAAAGCTAAAATTAAAAAAAACCCTACCCCAAGACTTACCTCACAAAAATGTCCACCAGCAATGTCCAGCTGATCTCTGTATGGAAAAGCATTCCCCTTGACAGTGTGAAATACATTTCCCTCCTGCCCCACCATCACCAGTCTTGGACGCAGAAAACATTAAGAGCTCATTCTCCTTTTTCAATGGCAAAATCCTTTTGCCTTTTTAATTCTTCACCTCTGAATTTTGGATTGGTGTCAAAAGAGGAAATACTTGACTACCATAAGGTGCTGTACTTATCTTTTTCCCAGCTGAGAATAGAAGTGCCAGAAAAAGTGTAAGAAATACTGTATTTGGTGAAATTTACAACCTCCTTCTGTAAACCAATAGACACTTGGATAAATATAACATTTGGATGAGCTTTTGTTTTAGAATAAAATATTTGGCCTGTAGTAGGGATCTGTATGATCTAATGGGTGCGTGCTAAGACTAGCCTTTCACAAAAAGAACATATTTTCAAATGTTCCATAAGCTGCCCATATAATACCTAATTGCAGAAGCAAAACAGTAAGTCTGAGACTGAATCAATGCATATTATTTCAAAGGCATGTCAATAAAAGCTTCTCCTACATAACACACGACCTTGCCCTCTTTTTGGTATGCTATATAATTAACATATGCAAATTATTTTAGGAATATTTAGAAAGCTTACGAGAGACTAGTGGCAATGCTATTTCTAATGTGGTCCCCTCTTTGTAGTCATAGAATCTGTTACCTAGAAGAAAACCACATTTTTTAACATGAGTTGTAATTTACCATGCTCTCAGTTACAGTTCACTTTGTTATTTTCTACGTGCTAAAACATTGCTTCCTCCAGAACATTTCCAGTATAGAAGTCCTTTTCCAGGATCAGCCTGAATTCTACCCAGTCAATAGGACTGAAAGTTCCTATTTTCTGTCTCATCCCTTTTTAAAAACACAGTATTCCTGTATTTGACCCTTCTCGAAAAATTCTCCAAGATAATCTCTTTTTCTTCTGAGATTATGTCATATTCTTTTATCTCCTGGACTGAAATTATCAGGTACAACTAATCTGAAGACATTTGCTTTACACTAGAGAACGACCTTTGCCCTTTGTGCCTGGAGTTCATTTTAATAGCAACAACTCTGACCTGCCCAGGGAAGGCCTTTGCAAAGGAGTACAGAAAGCATCAGGCTGGCTGACAGTTTTCCCATTCTGCGTGACTGTAGATCGACACTTCCATTGCTGTGTTGGCTGATCAGTAACTCAGAAATTACCTCCTGGTACTCTCACAGCATTATTGTTGGTTATTTTTTTGCCTTGCCTTCTCTGATATTCACTCCATATGGTTGGGTTGTTTTATAGTACTGGTTAGCTATTTCATCTTGTTTCCACTGTCTTTGTGTTTACTTCTTGTGCTGAAGGGGAATGAAGAGTTTATATGAAAATCAAAATGCTGTCTTACTGCATTGGTACTTGTGTGGTTCCCTTTAATTTCCTCTATGGAAGTGCCAAGATCTTTAGCTTATTTTTAACACTTTTCATGTATCAGAACTCTAAGTGGTCACTATGCAAAGGATAAGACCAAAGACAGTGCTCTCTCATTGTTAAACTTACACCTAAAACTCATATGGTCTACAGAAATAGAGTGATTTTTTGTCATTGCTTAATTTAAAAAGAGAACAAAACCCAAGGGGGAAAAATAATTGATAGGCACTTTAAGAGTAAAAATGAAATTCTTTAATCAGGAAAGTATTTTATTGGGATGAAATAACACATGGTGAAAAATAAGGTAAATGAAAGGCAAATGATAGGTACAAAAGCAAACCAACTTTTCTTTGAAAGTAGTTGTTATGAGAAGTGAACCATGCAACCCAGAGTGGGCAGAAGAACAAATGCAACAAAGGAATGAGTTACATTATTATTATCTATTATGGCATATTCATGCTGAATCTTTAAGCCAGCAGATACATGCTACAAATGAAAACCTACTGAAAACTGCTGGATTTGGCTGCTCAAGAAGCTGAAAGCTGAAGATGGAGGTATATGAGTAATGAGAAATTTTGTAAGGGACCCAGATGGTATTTCAACAGCATAGCAGAGTTGTCATGTAGATATGGTGTAGCATTGTGATGGTTTAGCCCTGGTTGGAGGTCAGACACCCACCAAAGCTGCTCTATCACTCCCCTTTTCAGCTGGACAGGGGAGAAAATATAGGAGTTGAGATAAGGACAGGGAGAGTTCATTCCACAATTAGTGTCATGGGCAAAACAGACTTAACACAGAATAAAAGAAACTCACTGAGTTATTACACTGCACTGCACACTTAGTGAACCCAGAGTTGGATAATGAGAAGTGTGGCCAGATCTTAAAACTTCTCCCCCCATTCCTCCCTTCTTAGCAGAATTCACTTTAGTCATGATTTCACTTCCTTCTTCCCCCTTATTGTGGCACGGGGAGGGGCAGGGACTGGGGGAATGGGGGTTTCTGTCAGTTCCTCAGGAGTTGTTTTCCTTCTTAGTTGTGGAGGGGGATTCCTCACACCCTTCCCCTGCAGCAGCGCAGGGTCCTACCCATGGTAGACAGTCCTTCATGAACTTCTCCAATGTGAGTCCTTTCCCACAGGGTTTCAGGTTTTCACCAGCTGGCCCAGCGTGGGTCACTTCTATATTGCTTTGAAATTATTATTTTGGCATGTAAAATGAAAACAAGGTTATTGATTTCCCAAAAGTTCCCAGATATGAAAAAGGAATTGTTACACAGAAAAGTTCTACCAAAACAGAAGAGTAAAACCACAACACGTGATGACAAAGCTTTGCCTAAAATGCAAGGCAAAAATAAAGCTGCGCAAATACACATTCTCATAGAAAGTTTCCGTTTCTTTGAGGGGAAAAATAGCATAATTCTGCACAGGCACAAAGTATGTTGGCTGAGAAACTCCCACGGTCATCTCCCCTGGAAACTCTGTATAGGTACCTCACACAACTGTCCTCCTGAGCCAAAGTCAGGAATATAGTCCTATACTACCCACGGAGCATTGCAACAAAACCTGCTTCCATCAGCAATTTTTGATCACTGTTTTGTGACTCCTTTACACCGCAGTTTGCTGCTATGGGGACACTGTGAAGAGTCTTCTATAATTAATGCCTCTGCATGCTGTGGAGTTTACTGTCTTCTGCACTGACAAGGAAGAACAACTCTGGATGACCAGCTTTTTTTTTGCTTGTCTTAGGGACAAGATAATAGGTAGTTGTGGGAAAGTATAGAAACGAGCTACTCCAAGCTACTCAGTGGTCCCATGAAGCCCCTGGATCCTGATTAGCTGTTATATTTTCTAACAGTTTTTCTTCTAAAGATGATTATGATGATTATTATTATTATTGATATTATTAATTATTATTCAGTTTTATGTTGCGATTTTGTAAAGAAATAGTAATTTTGTTGCTAAATATTTATAGTTTATGAAGGGAGAAATGTAATTTAAAAGAACTGATCTCTTAGTCATAAAAAAGCTTGTTTAAAAAATAAGATCTAATTAAAAAGTAAAAAATCCCTTATCTTTTATATAAATATAGTAAGAACTTTCTTGGATGCCAATAAATACATATCCTTTTCCATTGCCAAGCACTACTGAGGCATTGCAAAATCTCAGAGAGGCCAATTAAATTTAAAGAGGTGCTTTCTCAGGACAGAAAACGTGGGTGACTCTAAATGAGAACTATGAAAGTCAAGTGCACAATATATGCTATAGAGCAGACTATTAATATTAAAATATAGACAGATCACTTGTTCAGACCAATTGTCCCATGTCTTGGAGAAATGGCTTCAATGTCATACAGAAAATTGATCTAGATGCACTTAAAATATATATCTGGCTGAAGGTTAAAGTGTAAGAAATGATCACTACTTATTTAAAAGTATAAAATATTTAGTAGTAGCACAATTTAAAATGACAGCCATTATACTGAAACAGAATTTTTCAGTCTTGTTCAATGAATATATCTGATATCTTTATGCCCAGCTTTAGTTCAAATAAGTATTGTGACTTATTTTAATGGTTCCTGTTATTACTGTCTAGGTTAAAAGCTTGAAAAACTTGTAAAATATGCAATTTAGAATTACACATGTGAAATGAATTGCCTCTTCCATAGTGTTTTTTCTGTACAGAAATATTTATATTAGTGGAAACTACTGTGACCAGAACACTGAGGATGTCTGTATTTTTGTTTAAATCTCTGTATTGTGTATTATACAAGTAATTAGTGTCATGTCTAAAATCTTCACTACTAGAAGAACCCTGGACTGGTGAAGTATACTGTCTCCATTGACTATTATTGCAGGTGCTTTGAGATTGATTGTCTGAGTACTTAATAAAAAAATAAAAAATTGCTCTTTTTTTGCTCTCACAGAGAACCTGGGTCTGTGGGGATTTTTGCTGTTTTGTTGGGGTTTTTTTATGGTCTTATGATCTGTCATATACTCACTCACTCAATATGAAGATCACATATGTTAGGCAAGAAGTATCTTTTGTAGTTTTCTTCTTTAGCAAGTTAGGACAATACATGAACCAGACTTTAATATAATTCTTACACATGTAATGTGTATATAAAGTATTTCTATCAGTGACCTCTAAGTATTTTTGAGGCTGTGAGGATTTATTATTACACTGATAACACTCTACCAGAGACAGCAGAAACAATGGAGATATTTTTTATTAATTATGTGTATAGGAGTTGCTGGCTACCTTTCTTCATACAATTTCAGATTATAAACAATCCTTCAAATATTTTTACATTTTCACAGCTATTTAAAACTTGAGACTGCCTAAATGTTTTGGCAATGAAGTCTAAATACTAAAGATTAATTCTGACACTGGGTACCTTAAAAGACTTTAATGAAGATAGCTGAATACCATGCACACTGTTCATCAGACTTACATTCATTACGATGTCTTTTCCTTTTCTGGGTGAAGAACACTCACTCAGGCCAAGTAAGACAAAGCAAATTCCCAATTTAGAAACATGAAATATCCCCTGGATAATTCAAGTGTTTCTATTGCTTACTGAAAAGGAGATTGAATTCACCATAGATACCCTCCCTCTTGCACAGATCTACATGTGACAGAAAGCCTTATTACCAAAGGTTATCGTGCCAAAGGCTTTCTTGTGGTTCAGGCTCTCTGGATTTTCAGGCAGAGTACACACAGGATGATACCAGCAATTCCACTGACGTGTGGAAAAACTCTTAAAGTGTGGGAGAATGCACACATGAACACGTTCATGTTGCTCTGCAAATCAGTCTAAATTGCCTTTTCACCTAGCACCACCTATGATACATTTTCAGCTGAGACCAGCCTATATATTGAGTCTAACCTAACAGCTAAATAAAAAGTGTAATGACATGAGCTATCTAGCATTCTAGCTGTTTAACAACTGTGGCAGAAACATGGACAGTGGGATCAAGTGCACATTCAACAAGTACACCACCACCAAGCTATATGGTGCAGTTGTCACACTGGAGGGAAAGGATGTCATCCAGAAGAACCTTGACAGGCTTAAGAGCTGGTCCTGTGTGAACTGCATGAAGTTCAACATGGCCAAGTACAAGGTCCTGCACATGGGTCAACATAATCCCAAGCACAGGCTAAATGGAGAATGGATTGAGACCAGCCCTTTGGAGACGGACTTGGGGGTGTTGATTGGTATAAAGCTCAGAATGAGATGGAAATGAGTGCTTGCAGCCCCAAAAGCCACCCATATCCTGGGCTGTTTCAAAATCAGCACAACCAGCAGGTTGAGGGAGGTGATTCTGTGCCTCTACTCTGCTCTCATAAGACCCCACCTACAGTACTGTCTCCAGATCTGGGGTCCCCTGTACAAGAAAGACATGGAGCTGTTGGACCAAGTCCATCAGGGACTGCAGCACCTCCTCTATGGGGACAGGCTGAGAAATATGTGTTTGTTCAGTCTGGAGAAGAGAAAGCTTAGGAAGACTTTATAGCAGCCTTCCAGTCCCAGCTGAAGAGGGACTGTTTACAAGGACATGGAGTGATGGGACTCCAAATCTAATTTCCAATTGCTTAATTTAAACAGCAGAAAGAAGCTCTAGTTTAAAAGTGATAAATAGCTGGACAACCATCTATTGGGCTGAAAGCTGCAGTAGATTAAAAATGTTTAACCATACAGGTCTTCACAGGGAGCTCTTAGTGACCTTCTGTGATTGCCTGAGCAGCCTTGTGCTGGTTTCTTACCAAGCCTGAGCACCCGTGTTTTCTCAGCCTGCAGGTTTTCTGACTGTGCTGTTGGCTAGTAGCTATACACAAGTGAATGAATCTGCTTCAGGGATACCATGTTATTTGAAGACAGTGATTGTACCCACACTGTTCAGAGACAGCTTCCTTTACAGTGGATTGGCTAATCCATACAGAGTGTGAATCAGGCTTTCTCTTAGCTTTGCAATTATTTTGCCTTTGCCTTTCAGTTCAGAGTTTAAAAAACAACATGAAGTCTGTGTTGCAACCAAGCAGAGCAATGTGAAAGTGAGAGCAGGTCCAGAATGTCACGGGACATAGTATGAAATCCTGTAAGAGGGAGAGAGGATAGAAAGTCCACAGAGGGAGCACACCTTCTACACCATCTCAGTAATGCCCGTGGATTGAGGGCCGAACGTGAACTATCAGCTGGTGAGAGCACATTTTTGTTTTAAATGGAGGTCCAAAGAAACTAGGAGTAGGCTGACATTTCTATGCAATGGACAATCTGGGAACTCAGATAGAGCTGTTGATATAGGTTTTTGTTTGCATAGAAATACAAAACGACGAGTCCATAGTCTGCTTACCAGTGGCTCTGCAGTTGTCCATGTGAAGTTGTCCATGTATGTTTGATCGAGGATGACTTCTGAAGTGTTATATGGTTTTTGGTTGGTTCCTTTTCAGTAATACCATTCATTAAACCTACATAATGCCACCACAAAAATTCCCAGTATTCATAAATTGTTACAGTTCCACACCTGTCCCATGACTGAAATGTGAGATGTTCACCTTAACCTCTTACAAGTGTTTTTGAAAACATAGAAATTATGTACTGCCAAGCTGCTAAGGATATTTGGTGTGATAAAAAGGATGATTGGGTTACAAGGAAAGAAAGTCCCAAGAGTTAATTAGCTGTGCCTGTTAGCTCTGCAATGCCATTACCCAAAACAGAGACTCTTTATTCATTAGAAGCAACAACAGTAAATCAGATTCCCCAGTTACGCTGCTGTTTCAGTAAATCATTCCCTTGAAAAATCCCCGGACATGAGTAATCTGCATCAAGCTGTGTTTTGACTAACCACATGGTAGAACATAACCCAAATGTTCTGCTTCTCACACTGGTGTTTACACAGCAGTCACTTCTGAAGCTTTGTATAGGTGATAGCCGTAACTGCAGACCTTACTTATTCCTGGATACTGTAAAGACCAAGAGCCAAAATCTGTCTAATTTACTGTAGAACAGAGGGTAGACACTTACCTCAGTTTCTAAGTCCAAAAGGAGAGTGATATGAATCCAAACCACCTATTATTCAGGACCTCCTACCCACATCTCCGTTTGTTGTCCTACTCTAGGTGATCCTGGACTAGATAAACTTTCGGGGTCCCTTCCAACCCCTAACATTCTGTGATTCTGTGTGATTCTGTAGTTTGCAAGTACTGGGAGCAAGACTGTCTGACATCATGTGTTTAGAAGTTTTGTTCAGATTCTGAGTCTCAGATCATTTACTTTAGCTGATCTAATAAATGAAGATTGAAGAGACAGTACAAAAAGAAAGGAAAAAGACTGAAGTAAGCCTGCCTCCACTAAAATTAATAACAAAACCAGTGTCTGCAGGGATTGAATTTCTCCTCCCCAATAATATTCAACTACTGTCTCTAACCAAATAGTTGGTAAAATCTTTACTATAGCCATACATTTGCAACTCCAAATAAAGCTTATGAAGTGACCTATCCTTCTGGTACTGAATAGTTCAGTAAATTAATGCTTCCACTTCAGCCTTGCTGCAGGGCTGTATACCCAAAAGCTAGCCTGTCACTTAGAGCTATACCCATTGCCCAAAGAAAAACCTCTTACTTTCCTGTAGATTGTTGAAAGTGATAAAGAGAACATAAAAGCAATAATAGTATCAAAGAGGGAAACCTAAATCATTAAATTACAGAAGGCTTACCACATTGCACAGAGCAGAAAATTCTGCCATGTATTAGGGAGGAGGTTAGTTGACCTTGATCATGATGTTCTTCTGTGACATGAGGATACTTCTGAAGTGCTGGACTTGTGTATGTCATGCCATTACCCACGTGTTGGGGTGAGCTCAGGTCATACAGGGATATCCTTCCCACACTCTTATTTCCCTCAGAGCAAGTGGTGACCTAGGGGGACAGAAGAGCTACGTCAGTTTCTGGTAATGCTTCATCACCCATGCAAATAGAAAAGCATCCAGGAATGGAAGAGATAGAAAATGCCTGGTTTCTATCTCCAATATTTGCTGTTCCTTATGTGGTGATTTTCCACTGCAAAATTGTTTTTATTAGCATTCACACAGAAAGCACAAAGAGTTAGATCATAACTTCACAATCTGATTAGATGGCAGTGTCTCAGCAGTACTAGAAGGTGAGTCATAAATGTCACCAATGGAACTGTGTCATGATCCTTCTTGTTGACATGTAATTTTGTATATAGAGAAAAAAGAAAGCTGCAAAATAATGTTTGGCATGGGTCTAAGATCTTAATGCTGAAGGTACCATCATTGACTGTGTAGGGCATTTTAATGGCTAGAACAGAATAGATCTTGAACTATCTGGCACAGGTGAACAGTGGCTCCTTTGGGTTCTTCAGCATTTCAAAGCCAAAGGCACATGAGTAGCATATGATTCTGGCTGCTTACATAAAATTTAAAGGAAGGATTGTTTGGTTTTTTGTTTTTCACTTTGTGCTTCAGAGTAGCTGGTCCTAAGGTCATTTGAATCACACCATAGAACTTGGCTGCAAATTTAACATTTGCAGTTGAGTACACAGTTACAAAATGCACAAAAATATCCACATGATAAATTAATTGTGACAGTGTACATGGTCTGTATGAATAGATGAGGCAGACAGAATGTAAGATTCCCAGTGAAGAAACTGCAGATGCATATACTTTCAATGTATGGCTTATTTATTGTCTCTCTATGATCAGCTAATATAGACTGATTTCCTCTTGTTTCATTCATCTGTGCTCCTATTCACAGGTAATTCTGGGTGTGAGACCAGAAACCTAGGGGCTTTCTGAACTTTGAATCTCAGGGTCTAGATGCCAATGACTTTGAAATGGTTTTTTGCTCTCCAATTCTTGAGGGCAGCCCAATATCATATCCTAGCTGCTGGAGAATGAAGACTCTAGCACTTTCAGACATAATGTTTTCAACAATGAAACTGAAAATATTGCTAAGTTTTATAGTCATCTGCTGCCATACTTCTACTGATATAAGTCTACTTGACCCATGAGGAGTGCCACTGGTTACAGGAAATAGTTCTTCATTGCATTGGTGTTTGAAAAATATGTTTGATTCTGGGACAGGCAGGGAAATACATTGGGGCATTTCCAGATCATAAGAAATTTTTCACAAATGCAACTGAGTCTTGAAGCATTTTTTAGGACTCTAATGGATCCTTCTGGAGTAGAGGTTTTGGACCATATGGCCTCCAGAGTTGCCTTAAACATTCCATGACTGTGTGATTTTATGAATCACACAATCCTGAACTATTATGGCAGCATTAAAAAGGAAAAAAAAAGAAAAATGTGTCAGGCCTATGAGGCCATGCACAAACTAAATCAAAGTGAATAGCTTGTTCAATACCATAAATAGATCTCTAATTGTACAGATGTTTCAGGAAAAAATGAGTTCATTACTGTCACATTAACAGGGATGTTCACCCTCATTATGGCTAAACCATCTGTCTTTTCTGCTGAAGGAGTACTTGATGGAGTATGGCTGTCCAGTCTGATGACAGCTAAGCCAGAAAGGGGAGCAAGATATGGGAAGAGGGGCTCTGAGGAGAGTGTGAGGAATGACTGTGGGAGAGTACCTCTTGTCTGGGCAAAGCATTATGGACTGTAACAGAGAGGAACAATCTGGCTTGGCAAGGAGATCGATAACATGATCTAATAAGACTTTTCCATCTGTAATGTCTCTGATCTGCAGCTGGGGAAATAATAAATACACGTTTGATGTACAGCTTTTTTGTTCCAGACTTGCTTCTGTTTGGATTGTGGCATGACATCTCCCTGGCTCATGTTTTCACAGTCCTTTCTGAGGACTGGAAATGGAGGAAAATACACAGGCAGGTATTGTCCCTCATAGGGGGATATTAGAGAGAGGAGTTAGGGCATATTTGGGACACTCATGAAGTCCATTATCCTGGAAATGCTCCTGGGGCTTTTGTAAACTTGTGCAGGAGGTGTGTGATTTGCACTGGTCACATGCTCTTCTGCTAAGCTCTTGACACTACAGAATCAGCCTTTCCAAAGGTGACCTCACCCACACCTGATTTCATATGAAAATACAAAATTTTAAAAAATACAGCACTATGCACCTTATTTTAAAAAACTCTTAGCAGGATTCCTCTTCAAAAATTGTACTTCCTTTATTTCCTGTCTCTTTTTAGCTTCAATAGAGAAATGAGTTATCCTTCTGGCCTCCCTGGAAAGAACAGTCTTTCCCAATTAAATCATAGCTACTTTTTTCAAGAGATGGAACAAGGGGGGTCAGAAGTCTCAGTCTTCACTCCATCTTCATAAAGATTTTCATAAAAGACAGAAACAAGTCCTGACAGACAAATGGATCTAGGTGACTGTAGACAGGTAGATCTGTATTTGCCACTGAGAACTTTGGGGGTCAGGATTCGCTGTAGATCATGGTTACAGACTGAAAATAACAGGTAGGCACCTTAAATCTGGGAACTTCAGGGACACTTATGACCTGAAGAGGTCTCTTATATCTCATTTACAATACAGTCTGAACAGCCTGAGGTCAGTAAGCTTCTGCATATCATACATCAAGTCATTCCTGTCTGTGCTCCTGAAAATGTTCCCATGTCTTGACAGTAGTTTTTGCATTGATGCGTTTTTCTCAATTAATAAACATGCTGTTTTAATTCTGTTTAGCAACACATTCATATCACATGGCTTCAATGTGACCCTGACTCAGGCCACATGTTCCATTGTGGGTAATACAGCTGTTGAAATAACTGTTAAAAATTTTGCCAAGGGGAAAAAAAAAAAAAAGATAATTAGACTAATTAGACTAGTGATTAGAGGGATAAATGCTTGTGATTCAACCCAGACATGATTAAAACAACCCTAAAGATTAGCAGCAGGAGTTCAAATGAAACGCATGATTATAAAGTAGGCGTGCATGCAGTAAGCAGTGTTCCTTATAGCTTAAACATCCAACACCATGACTAGCAGCATCTTTCATTTTGTAGTGGTATATCCCAGGAGCCAGTACTGAGCCCAATATTGTTTAATGATTTGGATAATGGGACAAAGTGTGCCTTCGGTAAGTTTGTGGAGACTACGAAATGAGGAAAAGTGATTAATATACCATCTGTTCAGCAGACAAGCTGGAGAAGTTGGCCAACATGGATCTCGTAGAGTTCATCAAAGGAAAAGCCAAGTCCTGCCTCTGGAAAGGAATAGTCCTAGGCATCAGTACATGTTGTGTGTTAACTGGCTGCAAGGCAGCTCTGCAAAGAAAGACATTGGGTTCTGTTGAAGAGCACATCAAACATGACTCAACAATATGTCCTCATGGAAAAGGTGGCCAACAGTTTCCTGGGATGCATTAGGAAAAATGCCCCTTCCTCTCTACACAGCACTGGTTAGGCCACATCTGGAGTCCTGTGTCCAGTTTTGGTCTCTCCAGTACAAGAGACACGTGGAGTGACTGGAGTGAGAACGGCCAATAGCTGCTAAGATGAGGAAGGTACTGGAACATCTGACATAGGAGAAGCTGAGAGACCTGAGATTGTTCATCCTGGAGAAGAAAAGGCTCAGAGGGATTTCATAAAAATTCATAAATACCTGAGAGTGAATGTAATAAAGATGAAGCCAGACTCCTCTCAGATGTTAGCAACGACAGGACAGGAGGCAATGGGCAAAAACTGAAATACAAGAAATGCCATTTAAACATAAGAAAAAAGCTTTTTTATTGTAAAGGTTGTGATCAATCACTTTCAGAGGTTTTCCAGAGAGACTGTGCTGTCTCCATCCTTGAAGACACTCAATACCTGGCTGGACACAGGTCCAAGCAAAGTGCTCCAGTGCACTTGCTTAGACGGGGGGTTGAAGTAGATTATTTCCAGAGATGCCTCTCAATTTCAACCAGTCTGTGACTCTGTGATGTCCAGGGGAACTGTAAAGTTTATATTTGGGGTTTTTTTCTACAAAGAACCTAAACAAGGTGGTTTGTATATAAAAGTGATTCGGATTCACCCAGGTGAATCTGACACATTTGTTGCAAGACATGAGAAATTATTAGAAATTAAAAGGAAATACATCAGGGCAGTTGATAAAATTATGCCTGAAACTAACATTTTTCCTTTTCTTTTTTCCACTGGAGTATGCCAATATATGCAAATGTTACTGCACCTAATTTACTCTTAGATGAAGTTAAATATGAGGTAAAATACATATAAAGAGGGAATTCCAACTAACCTGGTCCATGGCTAGATCTATACTATAAATATTATATGGGAATGAGATGAAACACTGGACACAATGCTCTGCTGATAAAACATTCCATAGCATGGTCCATGACAGCTTGCACTTCTTGAGCCAATCCCATGCATTAATCTGTGAACAACAGATTCCAGGGAGTGTTCCAGCAGACAGCGTAGACAAGGCTGCACAGATTTTGCTTACTCTCTTTGCACTCTCAGTTAAGCCCTGCGCACTTCATCACAGTACATACAATGCAAAACTTCTGTGTCATGGTAAAACAGCATCTTCAAAAGTGCTGTTAATTCACACACTCTGCAGCAGCCAGAGAAAAAAAAAATGCATTTCTCCCCAGCCCTTGCTAAGAAAATTAAACCTCAGGGGTACCGTCTGGTAAAAGGCTGAGGACTGAGTGCTGTGTGGTGTGAATTTTGACTGCATGTGCCACTGGATCTAAATACGAGTAAAACCTCTAGCTCTGGGGGTTTTTTTATCAGTGTAGATATGGAAATTAAAATAAAAAGTTAAGATTCCTAAGCGGGCAAGAGACACATCAGATCAGATAGTGAAACAAGAAGTAAAAACCCAACATAATGGGTGAACTTTAGATCATAAAGTGATGACTCCATTCATCTGAGTTGCACATTCCATCATAGAGGTTACTTCTGTTTAACAAGGAAGAAATCCAGAAAAAAAAGCTTGAGGTCTATTTTTAAAAGATGCCAGTTAAAGCAGCAAGAAAATAAACCGTTTAATCTAGTATGACCTGAGGAATAAATTGCTATGGCTCTAAGGGATAGTTCAAAGTCTCCTGACTAAAATGTACTGCTAGCTTTCAGTCAATAATATGCTGGGCTTCCTGATGATCTTCTACCAATTACTTTTATCATAAGAAATTATCCTGCTGGCTTAGAATCTATAGCTAATATTTTCTCTTCTGTGCTAGTAGAGAGACACAAAACACATATATTGGTTAAAAAAAAAGTGAAATGGTTCTTGTAATGTTATAAGTAAGACAAAAGTTACAAGGTGAGCCCTTGAAATCTCCAGATTTGTGGCTTCAACAGAATAGAAGTGGAAGTAAATCTTTCTTTATTGATTGAATGTGAAGCCATCATGAATTCCAAAAAGACTTTCATTCCAATTACGTGTCTTGTTATCAACAGGAATTTCTGCATTTTAGTACTCAAAGGAATCAGACCTCCTTTATTTGAGCTATGCTTAACCATCGGTATCCCTACTCAGACCCTCTGGCTGAGATTGGTGTTCAGCGATTCTGTGCTTCAGACTGTAAAAGAATGAGTCACAATAAACATTTATACCTCAGGACTGCTGCCTCCGCTAATTATCTAATTGAAATACTTTGTGGACATAAAAGTAGAATTCATTAATTCACTTGCTATTCCTGATATTTTGATAGACAAGTGACATGAAGAGAGATACTGAGCTTATACTGAAGATGGTCACTTACATAGTATGTTTTGATTTGTCAAAATGGAAATGGTAAAAAATGTCATTCCTGACATTGCTTAAATTTCACACCA
Organism: Zapornia atra; assembly: GCA_013400835.1. NCBI lineage: Eukaryota > Metazoa > Chordata > Aves > Gruiformes > Rallidae > Zapornia > Zapornia atra. The sequence goes on from VZTU01026348.1 coordinate 56,196, forward strand.
TTGCCTTTCTAAAGGAGTCAAACTATCAATGTGATTTTACTTGGTGGCTTGTTATAGTCATTTCTGGGGGAAAAAAAAAAAAAATCTTGCATGTTGAAAACTTGATTTGCAGACTTAAAACTCACTGGACATTTGCACCCAAGAGAGACTTGTTACACTCTAGGGGTGGTCCATGTCTGAGCTTGCTGCCTTAAGACCCTTTTTTATGCATTGGGTGTTTAGACAGTCAATGTTACACACTCTCTACCCTAGAGCAGATGCTTACTTTTGCTCACATGAACCTAAATTTCTAAACTCTGTGAGGGGCTGCCATTGATACTGGAGGGAAATGTGGACAATTACTTGAGATGTAGAAACATACCTTGCAGACACTCCATTTTAGGTGAGAGGAACCATTCATAGTCAGCACAGGTGATGGACTTTATTTTTAAAATATTTTACCACTTCTTTCCCAAGAAGTACCTTGGACTTCCTTAGGCAGCAGCTCTGCTCAGCTGCTCAACTTGGATAAAAAGATTGATGTCTGGGGGAAGGAAGCACAAGTAAGTTATGCCTTATCCAGTCTCTATCTTTTTTTAAGGCAGTAAGGCTATTTCGCATTCTATATGGGTAAAACACAGAAAACAGGGAATTAGGGAGAGAAACAGAGACAGAAGGCAGGCAGATGGCCCAGAATAGATCACAAGACTGCTATTATATATTCATCCTAGCCAATAAAACAGATGAAGGCCTCTTTCCTGACTGTGGGGGAAAGTGGGACTTTATGGCTCTCTGTGAGACTCACTACTCCACGCTACTTAAATCAAGATGGCCTTGTTTATGCTTCCTGCTGGGAACAGTCCTTTCTCATCACTGTCCCCTGAACTATGCCCAGGTACCACTGGGTTGTCATAGGGAAAACCCTGTCCAAGGAGCATGTTTTCAGCTAAATGACATGGATCACCAAATCTCAGTGGTCCATCTTGTTTCCCCCATCTGTTTAGAGTGCTAGCATGGACACAGCTCTAAGTATAAGCCTGGCATGCTCCCTTTCTATGCAGTAGTATTGTGTACATTGAGCTTTCCGACTGTACCATAGCACCATAGTATCATCTCCCTTCTCTAGTTTATCTATGTGAACCTATTTGTCCCTTTGGGTGGCATGTGCAGGTGCCTAATGTTTTTATGGTATCCAGTGACAAAGAACTTGAGGAAATGTAGGCCTGCCTGATGACAATATGTCCGGCTAAAGGATATAATCTACCATGTCACCTATACCAATAGTCCTACTAGTATAGCTTCCCTCATAAATTCACAAAAAGTACCACCATCAGAGTCACAGGATGTCAAATTTTTTATGGCATTTTGATGTCAAATGTTAGCCAGTGATGAGGAAACCAGAGAAGTGTGATCTGGAAAACTGTGAAATGAACTGGATGTGACTAAGTGTGTCCATCTGTAAAACTGAGACAACGATGTTGACTTTTTCAGTAAGATGCTTGGGGATCTATTGAGTAAAAAAAGTAACTAATTTTCTCATATTTTCCAAGCATGAGAACAACTATTTTAATTTATATTTAATATTCCTCTTACTAAAAATTAATCTCAAAATACATGTACTAAAATGGAAAGAATGCCCTTGAGTTTTTTCTCATTTATTTCCAGGTTTATTAGATCATTAGACAAATGGATTCCTGAGTGTTTTAACCAATTTTATCACTAGCAATAAACACTGGCAATTAGTAGCAAAGCTAATGGAGTAACTTTTTTCAGTTTGACAAATACTTATTGTTAACCACTATGAGAGTTTGCAAGAAGAATTAAACTGTAATTATACAGTTTTGTTATAAGAAGTCTCACTGAATAGCAGTGCAGCCTTAGAATCAGAGGATCATAAAATGCTGTGGGTTGGAAGGGACTTTAAAGATCATCTAGTTCCAAACCCCTCTGCCACGGGCAGGGACACCCTTCACTACACCAGGTTGCCCAAAGCCCCTCCAACTTGGCCTTAAATGCCTACAGGGATGGAGCTTTCACAATCTCTCTGGGCAACATCTGCTAGTGCTTCACAACCCTCATAGTAAAGAATTTCTTCCTAATGTCTAACCTAACCTGCACTCTTTCAGCTTAAAACCATTGCCCCTTGTCCTATAGTTATACTCCGTGGTGAACAGTCCCCCCCCACTTTCCTCTAGAACCTCCCTAAGTATTGATATGCCACAATTAGGTCACCCCAGAGTCTTCTCTTCTCCAGACTGAACAAGCCCAACTCTTTCAGGCTGTCTTAACGGGAGAGGTGCTCCAGCCCCTTGATCATCTTCGTGGCCCTCCTCTGGACTCGTTCCAACAGCTCTATGGTTTTCCTGTACTGGGAACCCCAGAACTAGATGCAGTACTCCAGGTGGGGTCTCATACGAGCAGAGTAGAAGGGCAGAATCACCTCCCTTCACCTGCTGGCCACACTTTTCTTGTTGCAGCTCAGGACACAGTTGGCTGCCTGAGCTTCTAGCACACACTGTCAGCTAATGCAGAGTTTGTCACTGATCAGCACTCCTAAGTCCTTCTCCTCAGGGCTGCTCTCAATCCATTCTCTACCCAGCCTGTAGTTGTGCTTGGGATTGCACTGTCCCACATGCAGGAACTTATGTGGTGGTTTAGCCCTGG
>VZTU01026352.1:0-48868 GCA_013400835.1 Zapornia atra
TGCTAAGAATGGAGGTGTGGGGGGGAGGACTTTAAGATCTGGTTGTACTTCTCATTACCCAGCGATTGTGGTGTCATTGGGTGTGCAGTGTAGTGTAATAAATTAAGAGAGTTTCTTTCCTTTATTCTGTGTTGAGTATATTTTGCCCATGACACTGATTGTGGAATGNATTAAGAGAGTTTCTTTCCTTTATTCTGTGTTGAGTATATTTTGCCCATGACACTGATTGTGGAATGATCGCACCCTGTACTTATCTTGACTCCTAAGCCTCTCAATATATATTTTCTCCCCTGTCCAGCTGAAAAGGGGAGTGATGGAGCAACTTCGGTGGGCATTTAGCATCCAGCCAGGGTCAAACCACCACATTGGGTTTCCCAGATCTGGACACAGTACTCCAGATGGGGCCTCACAAGGGCAGAGTAGAGAGGGATAATCACCTCCCCGTCCCTGCTGGCCACCCCTCTTCTGATGGAGCCCAGGATACCACTGGCCTTCAGAGCTGTAAGAGCACGCTGCTGGCTCATGTTAAGTTTCTTGACCCCCAAAACCCCCAGGTCCTTCTCAGCAGGGCTACTCTCATGCCTGTTGTTGCAGAGCCCATCACATAGGCTAGCAGAGACTTGTGCAGGCAGGCTTCATGCAAAAATGATGAGCAAATCTCTACAGTCTTACTTGTCCACATATCTATGGCTTGATTTTTCAAACCTATCTATTCACACATACACATTAAATACATAGCTTCCGGAGGAGCTTACTGTCAGAGGAACTTACTACTTTATTTTTGCAAGTGAGGATGACACGTCCCTCACACTCACCTGCACTGTTTGCAGCAGGCAGTGATTTTGGGGGTTGGACTCGATGACCTCTCAAGGTCCCTTCTAACCCCTACAATTCTGTGATCTATTTTCCACACTGATGAGATACAAAGTGAGCTGAAATGAATGGGTTTATGGCATTGCCTCATCCAAAGCCACAAGAGGAGAAAGGCAGGAGCTGGAAAAAATAGAGAAAAATTAACCTGGTTTCAATTTACCACCTTTGGAGAACTGGAAAATACTGGTTGCAGAACATTTCAAGTTGAAGCTTGATTTATTTTTCAGCTTCTCTCCTGCTGCAAATCTTTCTCCTTATGGACGAGTGGCTTCTCACTTGTCATGCCCTGGGTTCAGAAGCACAGGAAGCATTGCTCAGAGGGAAAGGCCATCTAGGGGGGCAGAGGGTGTCTTGGGCCTGGTCTGTTCTAGAGATGCATCTCAGCAGGCGTGAGGGACACGTGTTGTTGCTGCATGTTGTGCTGTCTAGCTGTTTTGGGTGCAGGCTTTGTGGTAGTAAGGGTGGAAAGGGTTCATCAAGCCCTTCCTCTGAGGTTACTATGTGTGATGTTGCCATGAAGGCCCTGTCAGTGTGTGTATGCAGACCTGTATCATGATGTTAATGTTCCATGATAAATTGGGCAATGATGAAAGATGCTGCATCGAACTCCCTCGAGATGAAAATCCCCTCATTTTTTATAGATCTGAGGTTTCCCCACTCCCCCTCATCCTCGTGTCTCAGCACTGAGCTGGAAGGACCATTTCTTAGTATTAATGAGAAGTTTTTAATCTCTGTGACTCATTCAGTTGTTGGTTTAACTGCTGATATTTCCAGTGAGAATGCCAATGGCACGGGTAGATCTGGTGATGGGAAGATTACCGCTGGCCAGGAAGCAACATTGATTTCACATCAATGAAGAGACTATCTGTGACCATGTTTGTAGTTTTCATTTCTACAGTGGGTTTGAATCTGAGAGAGGAAGGACACTTTAAAAGTCTGGGTCTGGCCCAGTTCCTTGTAAGCACATTGCAATATCTGCAGGTTAAGCATGGCTTTCAGAGTGGACATTGGGATGTTAATCTTCAGTCTGAGAGTGCAGTTCCCCCACTTAAAGGTGATGGTGGGTGAGGATATGACACGTGTTGAGCAGCAGCCATGCTGGTGAAGATGAAGGGGAGGAGTGTCTGTACAGAGTGAGACCATCTAGTTTGGTATCTCCCTTGATGATAACTAAGAGAGGGGAGAATATCAGAAAACAAGCTCTCTAGGGGGTGAGCCTTTCTCAGCATATCCAGAAACCAGTGGTTAAACATGCTGAGTGCTTCTTGGGAGTGTTTTTGAGATGTCTGTATGGATTGGGTGCTCCAGCTGCACCTCAGGTTAGGGAGTTCATTACTCTTTGAGCAGCCCAAGCCATGCAATGGCTGGCTCAATGAAGTGTTTGTATGGATTAGTTCAGGTCAGCTATATCGGAGGTGCTAATTTGGGCTTGGCAGGAGAGTGTTACAGTGCAACTGCACTGATGGTGCTGCAGTCCATTAATTTTAAACCATGTCCTAACACTTGGGCTTATCTCAGGAGACTGGAGTTCAGCACTTGGTCCTGTGTCATTCAGTCACTTAACCCCCCCTCCACCGGATGGCTTCTGCTTGCATTTCATACAGAGCACTGGTCGTATCTGTGGGTGTAAGGTGCTGTGTAACAAGCAGGATTTAACAAGAGGAACAGGCCTTAGAAAGTCCAGCGCAGCTCCATCTTCATTAGTCGTGCAGTACTGTTGTCTCCTCAGTGGTTTGATGCTCAGAGGAGGGAGATACAACCCCTTGTACCTCTCAGGAGCCTCCTCCAGGTCTCTAAAGAAGAATGGACTGTAATTTGGCACTTATTTCATTGCATCAGCTTTTCTGAGTCTGGGAGTGCTCTTAGCACAAGCAAATAAATTACCCGTCTCGTTTTGCTGTGTGCTCTGCAGTCAGCCATATGTTTGAGCCTGATAGAGATTCTTATCTTGCGGGCTAAAATTACTCAATGGAGGATGACATTTCTTATCAAGGGCTTTGCTGAATCAGAGAGTGGCCCTGGCACCCACCTCTGAGACACCGCTCCTCTTTGTCCAGCCTCCCAGCCTGGCGATAAATGGATTTGTGTCTGTAGGTCAGAGGCGCTTGCGTCAAGGTTTTGTTGCAGACTGGGGCTCTGAGGATTGTCCGTGTGCCCAGGAGGATGCAGGATTGAGGAGGGGACACGAGGCTGTTTGTTTCACAAAAACTGAGGGGCCTACAGCTGAGCAAACGCAGCTTTGCTTGGAAGGTCTTTGTATGCATGGCTGATAACGTCAGGCTTCGCGGCTGGTAGGAGCCAGGGATGCTCTTCGCCCGCTGCTCATAAAGGCTTTGCTTAATATTAGGTGGTGTGAGAAACCATCCCCTTCTACCAGCAGCCCTAGCTTTTCTCCAGACTTACTCATAGCTTGCATAAAACTTCATCTCTCCATCCTCACACCTCTAAAGGATGGGTTATTTTCTCTCCTTTCTCTACCTTTCTCTTGCATGCTTTGGAGTTTATCTGCTAGTTGTGGGCAATTCTAAGTGTTTGCTGGGTGTTCAGCAGGTACAAGAGAAACAGGAAGAGACCACCCCTTGTCCTTACAGCTTCTTCCCATACAGCACCTTCCCTTTGCCTTCTCTTTGCCTCTTTGTAGTGCAGAACAGACAGCATGGGGCATTTGGCTTCTGCGATGTATCTTGGGCAAAGCTCTCAGTGGAGAGCAGAGGGACCCACTGATGGCTTGTCCTTTCCTCTAGCTGGGCTGTGTCCACAAAGGCAGGTTTGTCCCTAGGATCCCTCCTGGGTAGAAAGCCAGACCAGCCACCTACCTGGGCCACACAAGCATGGTCAAACTCATCGTAAGAGGTTCCTGGAAGAGGCATTAGCATCTTTGTTTTCTCCTCACAGGAGGCTATCTTTGCCAGGTAAATACTCTCTTACAGGGTTGTACTAAGGGCCGGGCAGGGTCATCGTCTCAACTCGGAATGAATCCAGTAAAATGCCCTCTTCCACGTGTGTGGACTGAGAGGGCGTCTGCATGTGCACCATGGTTTCTTCTGCTAAGCAGTCACACAGATTCTCTGTGGCTGTAGCAGGTTACGTCACTCAGCCCCTTATTATAAATATCTTCAGGCTGGCCGGGAGCAGCCACTTGATGCACAGCAGGAGGTCAAATCCCAGGAGTCCAGCAAAAGACAAAGAGGTTGGTATCGAGTTGATAACCACTCTGGGTATGGTGAGGACGTTGTGGCTGAAGGTCCCACCATAAGTGCTGTTGCCAGCTCAGCCCTGCTGTGCTCGCAGGAGCACAGGATAGGTCTCAGAGCAATGTTGCCCGACACTGGTGAGAGGACCACTTTGTTTTGAAGAGCCAAACCACTGGTACCGCTTTCTTCAGTGCCCTGTGAGATGCCTGGGAGATAACAGCCCTCTGTGGTGTGGCCACAGGCCAAGGCCGCATGGTGAGTGACTCCTCAAGGAGGCTTTTCTGCCATTTGCAGCATCCTCCCTCTTCATCATCCTGCAAGAAATGCTGGGCTGGGGCTGCTGGGTGCAGCTCTCCCCCAGAGCCCCAACCCTGGGATAGGGCAGTGGGGCTCAGAGAGCGGGACAGTGCTGCCCTCAGTGCAGGTGGCACCATCCCTGAGGACACACAGCCTTGGTCTTTCTCCTGAAACTGCATCTGCTGCCTGATTTTGAGGTTTTTCTGTGTCATTCCCCCCGCTTTCTGCAGTGCAGCCCCGGCACCCATCGCAGCTCACAGCACAGGGGTCCCAGGCACCTCTGGGTGCTGTTGTGTGTGAGCTGGGTCTCCCTCTCTTCAGGTTTATCGCTTCACCATTTTCCTCCCTGAATTGAGCTGAGTCACCGCAGCCTTGCTGCAGCGACCTTGGGCTGGCCCGTCAGCCCCTGGCCCTGTGCCACTGCTTAAGCAAGCACTGCCCAAGCACCAGTGCCCTGAGATCATGCTGGGATGGAGGTCTCCGGGGCAGCAGATGACCAGCCAGCCCTTAGGCTTCGCTCCCTGGCTGGGTCTGCATGACACTGCACCACAGTCAGGTTTTTTCCTTGTTACCTAGCTCCTGATCAGGAATCTCTGCATCGCTGGTTTGCTACTGGGTGCAGTGCTGTCCCTGTCCTGCGGAAATGGGTGGTTGCCTCAGAAGAGGACCAGGGACAGTCATGTGGAAGCCCCGTGCTTGGGGCTGGTGGCCAGCTGGGGAGAAAGGCCAATGTAGCCAGGTCACTCCCTGCTGAGTCAGCCTGACTTCTCCTGCTGGGTGCCTGCTCTTCATCCTACTGCAGAATCAAGGTGGGTTTGTTAAAAAAAAAAAAAGGAGAGGTTTCCCTCTAACTGCTGTCCATGTGCTCTGTCAGTCCCTCTCAGGTGTCGAGTCTGTGGCTTCTGAATCGTTGCAGATAACCTCAGCTGAGCTGGACTTTGGTAGCGTACCCATGGTGTGCACCCCTCATACCCATGGCTTGCATCTCGTATACTCACAGTGTGCACCCTGCATACCCATGGTGTGCACCCCATGTACCCATAGCGTGCAGCCCACACACCCCTGGCATCATGGCGTGTTCCCCACATGCCCATGGCATCCACCCAAGTGTACCCATAGCATGCACATCTCAAGCGTGTCCAGATGACATGCCAGGCAGCAGTGCAGAGGGGAGGAGGACAGCTCTCATCTTTGCTTTCAGTTCCCAGACTGAGTTTGCAGTTGGAAAAAACCCCCAACCTGTCATTGTATTTGTCGGCTGAGGTAGTTCTTCTCGAGAAACCGCCAGGCCACAGTCAATCCGGAACCCACAGGGCTCTTGTTAGAAAGCGTTTTCTGGGTTAGGCTTGCACGCTCGTAGTTGGAAGGGCTGAAGCAATTCCAGCATTTGATCTGGACGTTGGCAGTGCTGGTTTTGGGCCTGCTGTGGTGCAGCCTCAGGGAATACTGTGGCAGAGACCTGTGGAGCAACCTGATGGAGCTGTGGTTGACTGTGGCTGGCAGCCTTCCCATGTGTGGCTCTGGGAGTACAGCAATGAGGACCGGACAGGCTGAACTAACGAATATGGTCCATGCTCAGGGCTTCCCAGTACCAGCATAGGCTCAAGCATGTGAAGCAGGACCAGTCAGCAGAAACCATGGGGAAGAAGTGGATGAGCTTGGTCTCTCTCATTTTGAGCAAGTCAGAAAACGTGTGTTGGGAGGGGAGTCTTCAGTAAAAATTAACTGGGAACCTCTCCTCTGCAGCTTTGCTGTCTTGAAAACACAAAGGTGCTGTGGACAAACACTCTGCCAAACTCTTCGTGCCGTTTCTTCCCCATCCGTTTTCTGTCCTCAAACTGTGCTTGATCATCTTCCCACCTGATTTGTTACAGGAACAAACAGCTCATTTAGGTAATTGCCACCTGGTTGAAATTAAGATCTTCTATACCTTTTTGACCTGAAACAAACCCAGAGGATTCAATCTTGACCGCTTCAGATTATGGGAGCATGCAACGGGGTGCCCTTGACTTCGGAGGTGGTTTAAGCGCACATGTCAGTGCCCTCCTGATCTGGACCAAAATCACAGTAAATCTCAATGACTCACAGCGGGACTCTTTCATCTGCACGAAGCTCTATGTGAGTGAAGGAAGGATTGGCAACTCTTGGAGCCAACAGAACAAATGTGCAAATCCTGGCAAGGGGGTGAATTACCGTGGAGTTCAAAGCATGACACGCTCCTTTATGTACTTGATCTCGGTTCTCAGGAGGGAGTTTGCTCTTAAAATGTCATGCTTGAGCTGGGGATGGAGTTGTTTGGTGCATTCTGAACTTGACCAAGCGTTCAGGAGGGTGGATGCTAAGTTGTTCCACGATCTCCAGCTGGCTGAGCATCGCAGGATGCAGGATGAAGCTGCCCTGGATCCACTCATTTCCTTTGGTGCTTTACAAAGCATTCGGTCTGAAGCTCAGGAAATGTTTTTCTGCTGACCACATCCCTCACCAGTGATTTCCCTCCCCTTCTGGGAGGTGAGGGCAGGAAGAGCGAGGTTCTAGCTGGAGGTCCTCAGTTTTCAAAGTCTATCTGATTGTGTTATATTTTTTCAAATTCTTGATCTCTGGGTTATTCTTTAGTGTATCTATCTTCCACTGGAGTTTGCAGCATGATTTATTCATTTTGAAAATTTTAAAGAGCGAAGTGTCCCAGTGATGCCACGAGACTCCAGAGGACTGCACGGGATGCAGGCAGGTGGCAGTGCTGGCGGGAAGGGATTGGAGGTCAAAACAAATGCAACTTACCTAAAGCTATCATGAAAAAATTCAGCCTGGTGAGGGCATTGAGCAGCAGAACACCTTCCCAAGGAGAGACATTGCTTTGCTTGTGTGACATGGGGAAGGATCCAGCCCTCTTCCCCAGGGAATGGGCTGGCGCATCTTTTCCATCTCTAATGTCTCTGCTTCCTCATATCAGATGTAAATAATTTATAAGTATCAAAACATGATCATGGGGCCGTCTATGCAGGAGGAAGGCTAAAGCCCAGGGCCTGGCAGTGTGTGGGGGATGTGGTACCTAATGCAGTGCCTGTTATTCTTGGGCAGCATGCCAGGAGAGCAAGGGCTGGATTGGTGCCTGAGCCTTACTAAAGTCACCCTGTCTGGTCATTGTGTTCTTCCCATCCTTTTCTCCATGTCTTCTTCCCATCACCACCTCCCCCTTATTTTCCTGTTTCTCCTTTTTTTTTCCCTTCTCTTGACTCTTTTTTTTCCCCTTCTGTTTTTCCTTTTTCTCCACTGTTTTCCACTGTGTGAAAAACTGGCATCTCTTTTTGCCAGGCAGTAGGAATTCTCAGTTGTAATTCAGCTGTGGATATTTTGGCCACATAAGAACTAAACAATAGGGACCTGTCACTTCTGTATGGGTCTGGCTTGAACTTGGGGATGAAAAATTACCTGTTGATGCAGTCTGTGGAAAGCCACTGTGGTGGTGGGGTAGGAGATGGCTTGAGGTGGCAGCCAGTAGGAAGATTTTGCTCCATCTTTGAATTCAATGTGTAAGTAAGCAATGAATGCAGGCCAGTGGGGCATGGTGTAGTGGGAATAACTGTGAAGCAGCTACAGCAGAGTTTAATGCCAACTCCCAGGACAGTTGCATGGGTGCTTTAAGCTTTCAGGAAAGAGGCACAAAGCAGAGACAAATCTTGGTAGTTGTGCTGCTCTGTCACTTGGCAGACTTGCTCCGTGCCTGGAGCAGGAACTTTGGAGACTGGGGGAAGATGATATGGAGTCATTTTGCTATTTGGAAAGGTGGGTTGGCAAGCGCAGAAGCCAGAGGTGTTCTTGTGCAGATAAATAGAATCAATAGACGCCTATCTCCAGGGGTGGGCTCACCTTCAGGAGATATGCCCTCATCTACCTTGGCGTCCTGATGGAGCACCTCTCCTACGAGGAAAGAGAGTTGGGGTTGTTCAGCCTGGAGAAGAGAAGGCTCCGGGGAGACCTTATTGTGGCTATTCAATATATAAAGGCAGCTTCTAAGAGAGATGGAGAAAGACTTTTCACAAGGGCCTGTAGTGACAGGACAAGGGACAGGGGTTTTAACCTGAAAAAGGGTAGGTTTAGACGATACAAGGAGGAAATCCTTCACTCTGAGGGTGGTGAGGCACTGGTTTCCTAGTGAAGCTGTGGCTGCCTCCTCCCTGGCAGTGTTCAAGGCCAGGTTGGATGGGGCTTTGGGCAACCTGGTCTAGTGGAGGGTGTCCCTGCCCATGGCAGTGGGGTGGAACAAGGTGGACTTTGAGGTCCCTTCCAACCCAAACTATTCTGTGATTCTTTAGATTTGGAAGTCGCGATCCCTGGCTGCTCTAGATCCATTTGCATTAACTGAGGGGAAGAAGCGTGGTGTTTTCAGTCCATTCAGTAGTGGAGATGTGCTCATGCCAAGAACCAGCTGGTAGCTGCTGCGACTCAGACGTGACAGTTTGAGCAGGAAGGTGAAGGAGTGGATGTGCCATGAGCGTGAGCATCTCTTCACCTGCACAGGTAACCTGGGTCAAAGCACCACAAAAATGCATGGACAAATGTCTGTGAACCTACAGAGATAACTCTTGCAGAATATTGCTCCTCTCTAGGTCACTGGGAAATCAGGTTGACCCACCAATTGAGACAGGAGTTGAGCATAATTACATCACAAAATGGCATTTGCTGGCTTATCTCTCCACAGGCTTTCTCTTAGCATCTCTTGCTCTGATTGTTGAGAGCTCATTGAAATGGGCAATTGCTCGTCCCTGTGCCTGGGTGGCTGGTCTTGTCAGTCTTCCCTATGTCACTCATGGAAGTAAATTGTTAAAAAAAAAAAAAAATTTTTTTTTAAAGCCAAGGGCTTTCGTCCAATCAGACACAGTGGCACAGTCTCCTCTTGGTGCAGTCTGAAATTCATCCTTCAAACAAGATGCATAATCCTTCAGCACTGGTTCAAAATATTGCAGTGATATTATTGGAGACTGAAGCATTATACTTATTTATAAGAGCAGGATGCTCATGGTTTCCTGGGACTGCACGGTCTTTTCTTTTTTTGGCTGCTCTTTGAGACTCATGTAAACCACTCTTTATTTTCAGCAAAGCATCTGTTTTAGCGTCACGATTACTTTGTCTGTTAGACTGAAAGGGGCCTCAGAGCGTTTTAACCTCCTGCTTCCCCTGCCTTGTAATCTCCCCGGGCTTTGCCAGGCTCCTTCCCAACATGAATGGAGGGCCGGAGGGGGAGGAGGGAAAGTAGGGGGGGCTTTGCTTCCGATGAAGTCAGCCGAGCTCTGTCTTACAGCGGCTGAGCCGGGAAGGACTCTCTGCATCCGCTGCTCCTCATGCTGCCAGCGCCGGATTAGGCAGCGCAGCCCTGGGCTGGAGAGCTGGTGGTGACCACATTCCCCCCACTGCTAACCTTCCCATGGGAAGCTTTTCACAACAGGAAGATGCATGAAGTTGTTGAATACTTCCCCGATGTCTCGCTAAAGTTTCCCTTTTCTTAATGTAATTTCACTTTGCTAATGAGTGAGTTTGATTATTTAAACAAAAAAAACCCACCCCACTTTTTTGACAGTTTATGTATTTTTTCACTTTGAAGGGTCTCGTACCTTTAGGTAGATAAAAATGCTTTGGTCCATCAGGAGTGCAGCGCACGTCAGCTTCAGAGAGCACCTCCATCTCAACAAATTGCCTTATCCCAACATGGGATCTTAGGTTTGAAATGTCCCATCTGATTTAAAAAGGAAGAAGCAAGCATGCATGAGTCGCATCCTTGCTTTCCTCCCGGGGTCACTTTATTTTCGCAGTCCTGTTGCTGCACTGCAGAATACCACCCCTAAGTCCCCATCAGCAGCAAAGACCTGCTGTCCTGCACGGTCCCCACCATCTGCCAAGGTCCTGGGCTGCAGTGGTCCTCTGGCTGAGTTACCTCCAGGAGTATCATGCAGAAGACAGGGCTCATCCCCCTTTCTGCTGTAGAGTCCTACAGGACACCAAACTTGTTTCTGTGTGGTAAAGCTGGGGCTTGAAGTACTACCAACCGAGGAAGTCTTCAGCACCCCAGCATTGAGGTGGGTCTTCTGAGACTACTGAATCTTAGGAGCTTGGGTTGCTTGGGCCTACTCATGACTCTTAAAAGCAATTTTGAGTTCCTCTGAGTGCCTGTGCCCAAGGCTGATAAAGGACTTCATGTCCACTAGAAAACAATGGTAGAAGCCTTGAGTAATTTGGTACTATGAGAGGTGTGAAGAAGGGAAACGTGAAGGAGAAAGGAGACTGCTCCTCCTTCCAATGTCTTTTTCTTCCCCGCTCCATCCTTCCTCATCCTGCTCAGCACTTTGTCTCTGCTTTGAGGGGTCACAAAATCACAGAGTTATGAGGTTGGAAAAGACATTTAAGATCATCAAGTCCAACCATTCCTGTCCTATGGTGCCTCATAGGCATCCTGTCCCTAAGTGCCTCATCTACCCGCCTTTTAAACACGTCCAGGGATGGTGACTCAACCCCCTCCCTGGGCAGCCTGTTCCAATGCCCAACAACTCTTTCAGTGAAGGACTTTTTCCTAACATCTAATCTAAACCTGCCCTGGCTCAGCTTCATGCCATTTCCCCTTGTCCTATGACCTATCACCTGGCTGCAGAGACCATCACCCACCTCTCTACAACCTCCCTTCAGGTAGTTGTAGGTGGTGATAAGGTCTCCCCTCAGCCTCCTCTTCTCAAAACTAAACAGCCCCAGCTCCTTCAGCTGCTCCTCATGATTTCCCCTCCAGCCCCTTCACCAGCCTGGTTGTCCTTCTCTGAACACGTTTGAGGACCTCGATGTGCTTCTTACGGTGAGGAGTCCAGAACTGGACACAGTACTCAAGAACTGGAAGTGGTTTGGGGTCCCATCATCCCTCCTGGTTAGGAAGATTGTTGTATAGCTGATGGATGCTGGCTTTCTGAAGCCCTGCTAGGTGTTTTTGTTTGCTCATCTTACAGATTGAGCACGGGAACAGTTGTAGCCTGAGATGATGGCAGCTGACAGTTGCATCTAGCAAATGCTTCAATTTTTGTTATCTTCTGCAGCTATTTTCACAATACTCATATGAAAGGTCTGCTTATCTCTCTCGTGCCACAGTAGAAATGGCTAAAGAAAACATTCCTGTTTGTTTGTGTTGAAACTGGTATGGTTTATGTGTTTTATGACTTCTATTTTTTTGCTGTTGTGTTTTGGTGGGGTTTTTTTTATCACCTTAAATTCTTGAAAAGCAGGTAACAAAACTCTCAAGAGCAGAGTCTTACCTCTCCTACATCAGTGCAAAGATAGGATAACTACTGTCGTTTACGTTGGGATTGAATTGTCTCATTTTCAGACACAGGCTCTCTCTTTTTTAAATAAATAAAGCCCTCTGTAAATTATGGAGCACACAGTTTTCCACTCCCTTTTCTTACTCATTAAGTGAGAAACTATTGCTTTATAGTTATTAGGAGACGGGACTCCTGTAGCACAGCAGTTGCATTGTCATTAAAGACAATTTTAAAAATTATTCTGTACAGTTGCATCAGAGGGATGGATGTTAGAGGGGTTATTCAGCATCTTGAAACGATGCTAGGATTGCATCCGCAGGCGTCGGCCAGAGGTTGCTCACAGCTGGCTGCCCTGCATGTAGCTGTCGGTGATGTGAAGTTTCAAAACTAGCCTGGAAGCTGTGGAGATGGCAGCCTGAGGAGTGCAAGGGGGCCTTGGTCAGGGTTTGGGCATCGCAGATTCTCTGGATCATCAGGAATTTGGAAGAGGAGCTGTGAAAGTCCTCATGTCCTCTCCTTCTTCTGGTGGCTGGTGTGGTCTCATGCTGCCACGCTGGCATTCAGGTGTCCTCCAGCATGGTGGTGGCATTTGTCCAGCCTAGAAGAGTAGTCAGGGCCTTGTTTGCTTTTGTGATTAGTTTGACTGAGAGGTTAAAAGTTGGGGGAAGGAAGGATTTGGTTTCTCACATCTGCTCCCAGGCACTGGGCTGAAACGGTGCTAGTCTGGTGGGCAGGCAGAGGCTTCTATAATGTCTTCAGAAGTCTTTGTGTCTCTGGTCACTAGCTAGATGCAAATCTTAAGATTTTTAAGCTGGCTAAAGTTTGCTGGAGTAGATGAGTCAGATGATTCCTCCTTCTCTGTGGTCTTCCTGCCTGCAGATCGGTGCTGGGTGTGAGCTGGTACTCCAAGGGCTTTGCTGGCTGCTCTGCTCCAGCAGCTCCAGGTCAGCCAGTTTGTGTTCCTTTGATCACCAATTTGTGAACTCTGCTATTTAAGGTACACGTTACAGCTTTCTGGGAACCGCCACCTGTGTTGCCACATAAACAGCATGACATTGTTGTCAGTCAGCCAGTCCAGGCAACACAGGAATGTATTCCACTTGCATGGAGACACAGGAGAGGACTTCTTGGTGCTTCTGGGCATTGAACAGCTCAGTCTTGCAGACATTCTGAGAAGTGATATTTTCTGCCTGCCTTGTAAACTGTGAAAACGAAACACAGATGAAGTTTCACCTGAAATCATGCAGGATATTGCCACGCCTGAGATGAGAATCTTCATCTTCCATGTCCCAGATTTGCACTCCCATCTGTTAATACACTGACGCTATTTTTAGCCCTCTTAAGTAGCCATATTGTTTGTAATTAGCTTCACTAATAACTGCTGTTCCATACGCTGCGGGTCCTTACCAGCAGAGCAGCACGCTCTTCTGAGCAAAGCTAAATACAAGGGCGGCTAATAAAAGGCATCCGTATTTCGAGTTGGTTGCTGAGCTGACACGTGTCCTTGTAACTCTTGTGATCAGGCAGCTGCCTAAGTACAGTTCTTGTACCTTGGTTAAGGATGAGTTGTTACTACTTGGGGTTTCCGGGGCGTTACCTTGCTGACCTTTGAAGAAAGTGAAGAAGCACGGTCATACCCTCTCCACCGAATGCTGAGTCAAGGCTGCTGCTTTCGAAGAGATAGCATCTCTCATTACTTAGAGTTGGAAATTTAATTAATGGCCGCAAACAGCTTGGATGACGGCTATATTTACATCCCAATGTACAAGGAGAATTAGTAGCTACTGTAGTAGGGAGCTTGGAGTAACTGGATGAAGCTGGGTGATCAACCCAGATGCAAATGTAGAAGTAGACTGACTGTAGAGGTGATGCTGAGCTGCAGGTCTCCCATATGTCACCACTGACCATTTCTCCATGAAGAACACAAACACTTCACTAGTTCCAGGGTGAAGGTGCTATCTCAGCAAAGGGCCACATTAGTGGTTAAGAGGAACACTGTTTTCACATGTTTTTCTTAAGAATCCAGTCTCCAGACTTCCAAGATTGAAATAAGGGACCCAAAAATGTTCTCCAGCTGATAAACCGAGGAGCTGGGTGCTGGCAGTGCCGTGTCACCTCATCGCCTGCCGTATGTGACGTTTGCACCTGCAGTGTGTAGAGCAGGAGTTGTATGGGCAGCCAGATGGGCTCACCCTTCAGAAAAAGCCGACGTCATGGGGGTTATCAACTCAAAGAGCTGTGACCTCTTGTGAGAGCACCGCTCGGTTGCCTCCAGATCTGCCAGATCTGGCACGAACGTCACCATGTTTTGCATGCAGTATTTTTTTTTCCCCTTTCCCTCTTTGATAGATACATCTAGATAGTTACCATTAACTGTGCACACACTCATGCAAGCCAGGCTGGTTCACTGGACATCACCACGAGCCGTGTATGCTTAAACCTGTGGTCTTTATTCAGGCAAAGCCCCTGTTGATTTTTCCTTGCTTCTGTAAATTCCAGAGCCTCGGCCCGAAGCTGGCGGCGTGCATTTGTTTGCCTTTGTATCGTAATACAGATGGGCAATCCTTGTAATACGACTACGTTTATTTACTGATAGAAATGTGTAGAGCTGTGATAGGTTGCTACACAGATAATAATTGATTTCCCACCCCCCCCCACCCCCCGCAAAGTTGGCAAGGCTAAATGCTGTGTTAGACCAAGTTTTCAATTAATTTGGGTCTGAAGACTACTTTTTCCCACCAAAAAACCACGACAATAGCTGATAAAATGGTCTTTCTTTTGCAGGAATCTCCTAATCTGGTCTAATTTTGTATCACACATGCTGCAAAAGCACTGCTAGGGCTAGATTACAGCTTTGGCCAGTTCAATCCCTACCCAGCGCTTTATTTGCATCTTGACAGTGAGATGTGGCGGTTTTCCCCCCATTCCCCTGTGTACTTGGTTTCCTATGAAATGTATATTTAGACGTTTGACAGGCACATGCAATTTCCATTGTACAGTCAAAAAAAAATTTAGAAAAACCCAACTAAAAAAGCCCAAATCCCAGAGTTCAACTCTCCTAGAAAGGTCTCAGCGCAGCAGGTGTGCACCTAGAAAAGCAAGACAGGTTTCCTGGAGAAGAGGTCACCACCATGGGACTGCTGACTCGGTCCAGTTCTTGCATCCTCCATATAAATTCAGATGCAAAAAGGTGGATGGGAAGGGCAGGGACTGGAGAGCACAGCTTGCTCAGCCCAGCAGAAAATACGTCTGCTGTCCAGGGGTATTGGGGAGAGGGTGACCTGTTGGAAGCTGAAGGACGCTGTTGGTTCAGGAGCAAATGGGTGTCACCTGGCATGACTGCACTTAGGCTGGAAATGAGAAGAAAGTTTCTAATCATGTCAGAAGAGAGGTTTTGGAGAAGATTTTTAGTAAGAGTGGTGGGAGCAAGGTGTTTACAGAATCACAGAATCATAGGGGTTGGAAGGGATCTTCAGAGATCATTGAGTCCAACCCCCCTGCCAAAACAGGCTCCCTAGGACAGGTCACACAGGTCGGCATCCAGATGGATCTTGAATCATCTCCAGAGAAGGAGACTCCACCACCCCCCTGGGCAGCCTGTCCCAGTGCTCTGTCACCCTCACTGTGAAAGCGTTCCTCCGCATGTTGGTGCGGAACTTCCTGTGCTCCAACTTGAGGCCAGTGGCCCTTTGTCCTGTCCCCACAGACCACTGAAAAGAGGCTGGCTATTTCCCCCTGTGTCCCACACTTCAAACATTAATCAGATCCCCTCTTAGTCTTCTTTTCTCAAGGCTGAACAGCCCCGGTTCATTCAGCCTTTCTTCATAGGGGAGATGCTCCAAGCCTTTAATCATCTTTGGTTTTTAGCTGGTTTCTGGGCAGGATTATGTGTTTGCCTGAGGTACATCATGCTCCAGGGAGGCCCTTCTCAATCCTATGTAATAAAAAAAAAAAGAAAATAAAAAAGAAAAAAAATAGGGAAGAAAGTGTAGTGAAAATGACTAAATGAGTTTGAGGATTCAGGAGAGAATAAGTTGGCCTGGTTTTATTTTTAAATGCCTGTCCCCATGCACAGCCTGTGCTCAAGTGAAGGAATCGGTTTTATTCTGAGGTCGATGGTTAAGCAGTGAGAGCAACTGTCTGAGTCCATGGTTACATGGCCCTTTTCATCCAGCATGAGTGTGCTGATGCCAAAGGGGACAGTCCCGCTGACTTTCCTCCCCCCAGGATTATTTTCCAGCCCATCCCTTGTGTTGGTGCTAGAGTTCACGTGGTGCTGCAGTGACTGGGATTGAAACACTGACTTGAAAAAAATTTAACCCAGAAGGAAAAAAAACACCGCAGCCAAACTTGTTCTTGCTGGGGTCAAGTCCTGCACCAGCCTTACAAGAGCCCTGGTCCCTGGGGCAGGTAGGGAAAATGGAGGGAGCCCTGAGCAGTGCTGGGGGGTGCAGTGTGAAGCTGCCCAGCAGTGGGGTCTCCAGAACAAGAAAAACATGGAGCTGTTGATTTGACTCCAGAGAAGGCCATGAAGATGATCAGAGGGCTGGAGCACCTCTCCTGCAAGGACAGGCTGAGAGAGTTGGGTTTGTTCAGCCTGGAGAAGAGAAGGCTTCAGGGAGACCTTATAGCAGCCTTCCAGCACCTGAAGGGGCTACAGGAGAGTTGGATAGGACTGTTTACAAGGGCATGGAGTGATAGGACAAGGATTAGCAGATTTAATCTGAAAGAGGGTGGATTTAGATTAGGAAAAAATTCTTCCCTATAAGGGAGGTGAGGCCCTGGCACAGGCTACCCAGAGAAGCTGTGGCTGTCCCCTCCCTGGCAGTGTTCAAGGCCAGGTTGGATGGGGCTTTTGGGCAATGTGGGCTAGTGGAGGGTGTCCCTACCCATGGCAGGGTAGGGGTCTTTGAAGGTTCTGTGAATGTATGAAATGTCGTCCTGGCCATAACCAGGGCCTTTTTTTTCCATTCTGAGCAGGTGGGAGATGGAGGTGGTCCTTGGATTTCACGCTTGGTTGTGGAGGTTTCAGAACTTGGTGTTAAGGGCTGGATTGTTCCCCATGGATTTGTCCTTGTGCCTGCTGCCCACTTACAGACAAACCTACAGAAGTCTTCTGCACACACTTAAAGCTCCTCACCCCATAGACTGTCATAGCTGTGCTGAAATGACAAGCTACTCTGTGCTGGCGGAAGCCTTTGTGGCAGCCTTTATGAAATGCTTAAGTGGATCTGAGGTGTAGGTGGCGAGTGATTCATACCTGGGGTTTTCTCATCCTTTCTTTAGTATGAAGAGCAGAGGAGATTCTCAGACTTTTTCTTCTCTCTCAGCCCCAGCTCGCCAACTACACATGTGATGACTCAGCCCCCCCTTAGGAGACCTTTGGGGTATTTTCACTGCTTCCCCAGCAGCAGTTTCTCTGATGAGAAAGTCCTGAGCTTAGCCTCAGCTCTTGTGGCTAGCCAAAGCTTGCTGAGGTGCAGGCAGGCAGCATGAACAAACATCACACTGCTGGGTGCAGAAGAGCAGCATGGGTGTTCAGGGTTGCTTTCATCAGACAGCTTTGAAACAAGGTGGTTTCATCTTTCTTCTTTCACGAATGTCACCATTCCATTATCACAGAATCATGGAACATTAAGAGTCAGAAGGGACCTCGAAAGATCACCTAGTCCAACCCCCCTGCCAGAGCAGCATCACCTAGACTAAATCACACAGTAATGTGTCCAGGAGGGTTTTGAATGTCTCCAGAGAAGGAGACTCTACAACCTCTCTGGGCAGTCTGTTCCAGTGCTCTGTTACCCTCACAGTGAAAAAGTTTCTCCTTGTATTCACATGGAACTTCTGTGCGCCAGGTTGTACTCGCTGTCCCTTGTCCTATTGCTGGCCATCACTGAGAACAGCCTGCCTCTCACCCTGTCCATATTTATAGACATTATATGCAATTTGGTTTCTGTGCATTATTAAATACAGGGTTAGGTGAGGAAGCACCCCCCACGTTGACGATGGCTGCGCACGCTGCTCATGGGCAGGTTGGGGTTTCCCTGCTCTTTGGATTTTATAGACACCCCAAGCAGCTCTTTCCTGGGTGCTGGATCCTTATGAATTGGCACTCACTGCCAAGTACTGCTTGCCACAAGGAAGGGATGACCACAGACCCCCAAACTGCCCATATTTTCTGTAAATCTACATCCCAGTCCCAAGAAATGTGTCATATGCTACCTCCACCGTGGGGGTTTGCCGCATTCCATGATAGTTGGTTTAGTGTTACATCACTCATACCTTGTATGGACCCTTACAGTTGTCTTCCTTCTTGCTGTGCATGTCATTCATCCAATGACCCCAAGCCAACTTTCCCTCTGTTGCTCTGGGAGCTGCCTTCCTTCCCAGGTACCATCCTCTTCCTTTTAATTCTTTGGTAACATGTTCTGATAGAGGGTTTTTTCCCTTCTTGTTTTCTTTACAGATTTATCTGGAAAGTATGATCAACAGGAGCAGCTTACTCACCATTAGATAAGTATTATGCATGACTCATGCTAGAATATCTATAGCTGTGTGGCTGAGATGAATATGGTGTTTTGTAACAGCTGTAGCATGATGCCAGGAGCCAAGAACCTTAATTCCACCATCCATGCTTTTCCACAAACATGCTTTGGGTCTCTGGACCCTTTTTTCCTTGGTTTGCCCACCTGAAGGGTCCACTGCAAAGTTTTCCCTCCGTGGAGTACAGAGTATGGGGCAGCTCATACCACTGAAGTCACACTTCCAGATGTTACCTTAAAATGAAAGCTCGTGTTGCAAAGCTGCAGTTTGTAGCTCCTCTCCAAGAAAACATGCAGGTTTTGTCTTTTTAATAGATGCCATTAGTGGCCTTCCTGGATTCTTTGTGGTTTTTGTTTTCTTTCCAGAGCCATTACCCCCATTCTCCAGCAGGACAACCCAGAACCTGCAGAAACAGGTAAGGCAACTGCTGTTGCAGCATGTTAATTTTGAGTCATTAAGGGCAAAATACTGGCTGCAGTAAAGTAAAACAAAACAAATCCCATTGACTCAATGGCAGTAGAGTTGTTCCCAGCGTGCTCAGCACCATGAAACTGACTGGAATAACTGTTCAGGACTAAGTTTGTAGGCTGTGTGGGAGTGTACTCAAACCTCCCTCTGCTTTTGAAACCGCTGGCATTAAAGCTGAATGAGTGATAGGTGATGAGATTTATGAAGTGATGAGCAAGGGAGAGAAACCTGTCCTTGAGGGAGATGCAGAAGGAGCTGAGCTGAGAAGGTGGGGGTGCGTACGGGATGGCAGGAGCTGCTGGGGAGGTGTTAACTCTAGTGGGTTGGCAGGGGCCAACCAAGGTGGTGTTAGCTGAGGGTGTGTAGGCAGTTTGTAGGGGTTCAAAGGGCTATGAAGGAACAAGGGAAGATTTAAGTCAAAAGGAGACATTTTGATGGGGTTCATTGCAGTGAGGGACATGCCAGAGGTCACCAGGGAGGGCTTATACTCTGCCTGCACCGTGCACTTGGACATCATCTCCTACAATTGACACCATGGCTTCAACCCCTGAAGTTGTTTTGTTTCCACTAAGATTCTGGGCTGTGGCCCAAAATAGCTGCAGCACAAGGAGCACATTCCTTTCACCAGTGCCAGCCTGGGCCAGGAGCTTCCTCTTGGGCCATGGCAGTACTCTAGGTGCTGCACTCAGTTTCTCAGCAAACATGAACCAGAGCGCCGGTGCATTGGTATAGGGGAGAAATCTGGCTTGAGGATCTGTGCTCTGTCCTAATTGCATGATTTGGGTCTCTGCATTTACTGGGAGAGTGGTGAGGCCCTGGCACAGGTTGCCCAGAGAAGCTGTGGATGTCCCATCACTGAAGTTCAAGGCCAGGTTGGATGGGACTTTGGGCAACCTGGTCTAGTGGAGGGTCTCCCTGCCCATGGCAGGGGAGTGGAGCTAGATGGGCTTTGAGGTCCCTCACAACCCAAACCAGTCTGTGATTCCATGATTTTGATGCTTTGCTACACTGACTGCAAGAACTTGTGAGAGATCTACTTTGCAAAGTGCTTTGTTCTGAGGTCTGTATGGGAACTTCTGTTTTTCAGGCTTTTGTGCCACTCTGGAATAAATACCTGTATCCTGCTTGTACTATAAAAATAATTTACCTTTCAGCTGGCTCCAGGAACAATTGCTGTAGCAGGAGTCTCCTGTGTGACAGTTTACAACATAGGCTCAGTTAGGTCCCTGGCCAGTAAAACAGAAAACGACTTCCAGGCCTTCACCCTTTAGACTCCGTATCAGGTATTCACATGCCATGAATTGTTCTCAATATTAAATTGTTCAGAGCGATAATCTGGCCTTACTCTTTGGGGAAGATGTTGGAGTTTCAGGGCTGATGTAGCATCAGGCAGTGAACACAAGGGTAGGGGCATCGGGAATTTTACTGGCCTGTTTTTCCACGTTGGACATGTCCTCGTACAGTGACGTGCAACCCCAGTGAATGCTCTTAACCACTGCTTGGTGGAAAAAAAACTTAGGGCAGAGAAATTAAATGCCCCAGTAAAACCCTATTGCCCTGCTCACCTTGCACCTCTGGGATCAAGATTGCAGCTCAGAAGCAGGATCAGATGCTTCTTCACTGGTGGCCGCAGCCGTAGGTATTCAGGCTGAGCACCCCACCCAGGCCTGTTACCTCACTGTGCTGTGAAGCTGCATGATGCAAAGGGGATTTCCAGTCACGCGGGCCATTAATAGCAGAGGGTTTGCTTGTGGTGTGTCTTTGGTTCAAGCTGTGAACTGCCAGCAAACTAAAAAAATGCTGCTGAGCCTTGTAAATAATACTGCAAGAAGTTTCCGAGAAGCTTAGTAACTTCCCAATACATATATATATATATATATATAGTGGGAAAAGGTGCCCAGGCATGTGTTCACGCTGAACGTTTGCTGAGCCCAGGAGAGGTTGTGTAACTCAGGCTCTGGTTTGAGAAGTTGGAGCAAGTAGCAGATAAGGATGAGAAGGTTGCTGTGGTTTTGCCTCTCTCAGTCTGTTTGTGAAGGTGGACTTTGAGACGTGGGTTAGGGTTTGATGGGTAGGTAGAACAGTTGAGAGTAACATAAGTGACCTGCATGGTAACTTTGTGATTGTGCCAGCTCAGCAACTTGGTTGGGATTACAAATCCCAGAGCACCCAAAATCCAAATAGGTTTTTAAATCGCACAGGTCATTTTAAAAGATATAATTAAGTTCCTGAGTTAGTAATGCCTACAAATGTTCTTGCGAATGGCTCATGAAGCACTTGCAAGTCTCTAACTCCTGCCAGAGGTAAATGTGCTATTAGGAGTAAATTAGCTGCCTGTGTGGTGATTTCTGTCTTGGCTCCTCAGGGTGTTTTACTGAGATGTGTTAATACAGCTATGCTGAATGGATCACTCAAATCTGCACGCTCTGATAACCATCCTCAGGTGTAATGAATCCTGATGGAGCTCCTGTTTCCCATCTGCCCTGTTACCAAAAGCTGCCCGTGGAGGCAGTTCTAAGGGATGGGCTATGTGTACATTTGCACCATACCCCGTGGTTCATACGAGCACTTTGCTTACTGGGAAACCAGAGCATGAGGCAGGGAGGCCAAAGTGTGGCGTATCTGTCCTGCCTGCCCTTGCTAGAGGGATGGGGATTAACCACTGGAAACACACCAAGGTGGGGGCAGTGACATCTCAGATGCTGAAGTTAGATTTTGAGAGCAATTTTGCCCTCTGGAAGTCACCACTTCTTTCCATTTAACTAGTTGGTGGGGTGACAGTCATCACATGGCACCCCCTGTGTACGTCAGCAGCACAGCGTTTGGTTTCTGCTGTAGTCAGTGGAGCCCTAACATTGTCCACGGGGTTTAAGGTGCAGCAGATGTGATGAATGAGGAGTTTACACCTTCAGCTTCCCTGGCTGCGTGACAATTTCTTTTGTTCCGATGCAGACAGCAACGCTGCAGTCACCTTCCTTTGGTCAGATGTGACATGCCCCTAGCCAGTTTGCTTAGACCAGAGACATACTTCAGATAGCTGTGGGGTAGGTGAGGTGAATCCTATGCCTGTTATAGCATGATCATACTCAGGCTATGGTGAGCTGTTTGGGGTGGATTTTCGAAGCATATTTTGTGAGCCTTTCTTGTAGCAAGACTTAATTTCCATCCATTTCTGGAGGAAAGGTGGTCAGATCAAGGCCAGCTTGGAGAAGGTGTATGGGGTCAGCTGAGATGGAATGGATTTTCCCCATGGCACCATCACAGAGCTGGGCTGTGTATCAGGAGCCAGCAAGGTGTGGATAACACACCGGTGTTTTGACTCCTGATGAGCAGTGCTGGCACACATCAGGGCTGTGTCTCTCTGACATCTCTCCCCCCTCAACAGTAGGCTGGGGGTGGACAAGGTCTTGGGAGGGGACACAACCAGGACAGCTGACCCCAACTGACCACAGGGATAGTCCATCCCGTATGACGTCTGCTCAGCAACAAGAAGCAAAGAGATGGGGAGGGGAAGTGGAGGGGCATTTGTTTTTTACAACATTTGTCTTCTGGAGCAACCGCTATGCTTACTGCAGCCCTGCTTCCCAGGAAGTGGCTGGCCATCACCTGCTGATGGGAAATAGAGGATGACCCTGTATTTTGTCTTTGCTTTTGCACGTGGCCTTTTGCTTCTGCTGTATTAAACTGCCTTTATCTTGACCCACAAGCTTGGAGGTGTTTTTTTCCATCTGATTTTTCTCCACTCCCTGTCCTGCTTAGGGAAGGAAGTGATAGAGCAGCTTGATGGGTATCTGACCTCCAGCCAAGGTTACAACACCACAGAAGGGAAAACTAGAGGTCATGAGCAGTTTGGCAGCGGCTGTGTCACCCACTGGCTGGCTCCCTACACACTGCAGTTCTGATACGTGAAGGTGAAGAGGAGGCAAGGGCATGGCACAGGGATCATGTGGGGGCTTTTCAGGAGTTAACATTGCTTGAGGCAGTGTGGGGAAGGCAAGTGGTAGATACTATCCCCTTTCCCAAAGATTTAATTAGTTTTGTGGCAAAGGTTGCTTTGGGTCTTGTCTCAAGAGTTGTATAATTTTAAGACTTGCCATTTTGACGCTGGTATCCAAGTCACACGGAAAGAGATCCCCAGGTGTTTCATCGTGTCTGGGCAAGTATCACAAGATGCTTTGATGAAACCATAGTGGTCTATCATGAATAGGCTAATTAGTGGACATCTAAGAAGCAAACATCTGAGGTGTATTTTAAACAGTATGAGCATTGTGTGATGGCTTTAGGGGGAAACCTTGCAACAGAGGAATGTCTGACACTTCAGTCAAAGGAAAGTGACAGGCTCAAGGTCTGCCTTGACATCTCACCCTGGCACATGTCACCCTTTAGGCACTAGGCCAGTCATGAGAACCCCTACCACTTCTGCTCCCTCTCTTTATGGTCTCTGCAGGGTGTTGCTGTGCTGCTATCAATGCTGCATAGAGATGCTTGTTACTTACCAACAACCCCCTCACTGCAATGAGGGAGCATGTTGTGAGGTTTCATCTTGACTGATTTTGTGTGTTTTCACCAAGGGCAAGGTTACCAGCTCCTCTGCTTTTTGCCTCCTGGAGAACCTGGGTTTGGCAAACGACATCATGGCATCGGGCTGCGATGGAAACCACATGTGGATAGGAGGGGAGCATCAGTCTCTGCAGTGTCACCTCCATCTCTGTGGTGGTAATGAACAGCAGAGTTTTATTGGCTTCTAGGACTGTGGGCACTGTCTTGGAGAGGGGTGTTTGGTTGCTTTGCCTGGAGGTTTATGAAGGTTTCTGAGTCTTTCTGGGCTGTGGTTGTATAAGAAAGGCTGAGAGAGTTGAGGTAGAGAAGGCTCTGGGGATTCTTTATTGTGGCCTTTCAATATATAAAAGGGGACTTAAAGAGGGAGAGAGACTTTTTACCGGGACCTGTAGTGACAGGAAGGGGGTAGTGGTTTTAAACAGAAAGAAGGTAAGTTTAGACTGAACAAAAGGAGATAATTTTTTATGATGAGGGTGGTGAGAGTGGAACTGGTTGCCCAGAGAAGCTGCGGCTGCCTCCTTCCTCTTTGCGTTCAGGGCCAGGTTCGCTGGGGTTTGCCCATGGACTGAATGGTCTTTGAAGGTCCTTTCTAACCCAAACCATTCTGTGATTGTCCAATTTTCATTTTGCCATAGGGTGGTTTCCCAGTGGAGGAGGAAAATCAGCAATGCCAGCTGCAGGACACTCTTTTTGTTGGTGTTCCTGTGAGCCCTGCTGCTTTGGTTGTCCCTTCCTGGGAAGCCAGGGCCCTTCGTGTGCTGGGGAAGCACCGACATCTTATTCTGACAGTAATTCTGTGTATCTAACGGTTGTGGCATAACGGAACTGGGATCCCACAGGATACAACTTAGTGCTGCCAGCTTGAAGCGAGAGGGAAGGGTCTCCTTTGCCTGGGCCTTTCTTGTCCGTATTGACTTCTCCACACTGATGGCATGGGGGAAGGCAGCTGCTGGGATCAGAGGGGTCAGAAGGAAACAAAGTAAGAAAAGAAGCAAATGAAATCCTCCCACTGCAGCGAAAGTATCGTCTTGGGGTCATGGCTATGGAAGAGGTGGGGGAAGGTTTCATCCTGTACCTGACTCAGCTGGGACCCCCATCCTCTTGTAAAATCCAGCTGTTTTCTCCCATTTTTGCTAGCATTATGTTTGTCTCCCATGCACAGCAGCCTATCCTGGGATGCAGCATGGTGGTTATTTGGGAGAGGATGCCTCGGTAGCTGGGCAGGGACTATTTTTGCCTTCCCAATAACGTGCCATTGAGCCTGCTTTGTGCCAGGAGAGCGGATGAGGTCAAGGAGCAGTGCCCAAAAGACTGAACACCAAACCATGGGCAGTGTTTGGAGAGGGAAACACAGGAGGGAGGAGGCACAGGTGGATCCATGTGGGCTACAAATGGTCCCTCATCCCCCAGGGCACCACAGGAACCTGTCCTTCTAGCGCATGTGTGAGCACAGGTCATTTCTTATCCTGCACGAGTCTGGATGCTCAGGGATGGAGAGATTTGGGGTTCCTTTCTCATGCCTCTCATTGTGCCTTTTCTTTTCTTGGGCTGAGTGCTGCCTCTGGAGGCCCATGGCCGTGTGTGCATGGGGAACGTGGGCTGATGGGCACTTAGTGAGCGGTTGTGTGCTGGTGCTGCGGCGATGGTTGTGTCATGGAGCTCTGGCCACATCCCTTTCTGCATCCTGGCACCCTCCCTCTCTTTTAGGTAGTCTCTGGTGCAGGTGCACAGGGGCTGGCTCTGCCATCTGCACCGGTTATGGTGGCAGCAGACTTCCCCCCTACAAGGGGAATTTTCCCTGGCTGCAGAGGCTGAGCAGTTAGCTGATAAAGCTCAGCCCTGGTATCGCAACAGATCTATAGATACATCATGAGCAAGGAGAAGGGGAAGCACCTGGAGACACATCTGCATTGGACCATGTCACGCGACTGTCCCAAGTGGGCAGCAGCCCCAGCCGGTAGGTCCACACAGTGCCACTGCCCTGCCTGTATGGACTTGCCAGCATGACTGCTCATCCCAGGCAGTGCAGGTAACATCAGCCTGGGCAGGGGGCTGGAGCTTGCCTGGCTGTGTCTTAAAGCCTTGGTTGCTGCCTGATTTGTCTTCCCCGGGCTCCCACAGCTTCATGTATGTTACAACCTGAAAACACTTGGCCTGCCCTAACGGTTGCTGATCTGAATGGTGGAGCAAGCTTTCTACAGCAGCTCTAAATATAGCAGAACTGGAGAAAGAAAAGTGAGACGGTGATTAAGACCCGATTTCCTGTTGCAGCCCTCCTGGGCGCCACAGGGGCACCCAATGGAGGTGTGAAACGCCACAGTCAGCCTTGGGCTGGTTGGATCACTCGCAGGTTGTCCTGTGCTGATTAGTTATCTGAATACTTTGTAGATGTTGGTGCGCATCCTAGGTAGGGCTCCTCGGGAAGATTATGAGAATCTTGTTTTAGGAAGGGGGTGAGGGTAGGGAACCCATGGGTCCTGGTTGAGTTGGGGTTGGAAGCAGTGGTGGTGAGACCCAGGCCAGCCCCTGGGCAGGCTCATGCTTGTGACTTTGTTCTGTCTAGAAGAGCTGAAAGAGCGCACAGGATCTGGGAACACTGGGGCCTTTGAG
Organism: Zapornia atra; assembly: GCA_013400835.1. Lineage (NCBI taxonomy): Eukaryota > Metazoa > Chordata > Aves > Gruiformes > Rallidae > Zapornia > Zapornia atra. Next base: position 25,835 of record VZTU01026352.1, read on the forward strand.
CCTCTGGATTTTCTTCCCATCTCTACCAATAAAATGCTTTAGACCCATCATGTAGGTCTGGGCAACAGGGGGACATAAGGGAGGAGGATTGCTGCTGAAGGGATGGTGAAGTTCCCTAGCTGGTGCTCTTTGCTCTGAGGGCATGCGTGCTGTTCACCTGCCCTACGGCTTGACCCCTCCTGTAGACAGATCTCAGAGCAAATACATGAAAAGAGCAAATACATGAGAATTACTTTATCTTTTTTGTCTCACTTGCACCAGAAGTTCGTGCAAGGAGAAACAAAGCTGAGTGCCAAGTAGGTGCTGAGCTGACGGCTGTTGCTCCGAGGACACTATTTCACATGTCCTCACTGTCAGGCAGTGTGCGTTTGTTAGTGCCAGAGGCACCTTCTAGTTTCTTCCTCACCCTGGAAGTGCAAATTGCTGCTCTCCTGTGTGCACTCCAACAGCTCCGAAGTCCATGCTGTAGGGGATTGAACCTGGTGTGTTTCAGCAGGCCAGACTCATTGTTGTAAACTATGTACAGGCATTTTCCTGTACCACCTCATCCTTTGGAGAAAGGGTGCAAAACAGCGTAGTGTCTGCTCTGTCCTTAGTGGTGACCCATGTGATATCTCAGCGAAACAGCCTCCGAATGAGGCACTCAAGAAGAGACTTCTTTAACATCCCCTGCCACAGGGGGAGAGGAGTATTTTGCACTCTCCCAGCATCTTTCATACCAGAGGAGTTCAAAGTGCTTTTTAGACTGCTTTTTTAGCTACCAGAGGTGGTGGGAAGTAGAGAGAAGGAGGAGAATGGAGAGGTCGTTTTCTGGGTGAGAGCACCTGGAATCAGATCCTTCTCCATTTTTGCAATTGGAGCTGTACCTCCTTCCCCTCGCCATCCCACCCTGCCATGGTAATAGCTAATTGGCTTGATGGAACCAGCACTTGACCTGGTGTTCTAGTGGCTCATAGTAGGAAGCTGAGGACTCTGCTGTGGTCCCAACACAGGCATATGGCCCAGCAAAGCAAGGAGAATGCTGGGCACATCCTCTGCTGAGTCATATCACAAAGAGCTGCTGCACACACCAGAAGATGGTTATGGCAGGCCTTTGGCAGGGTGAGGAAAAGCAGGCAAGACAAAATCTGCCAGTCCATCGCCATAGTTGTGGTCTCAATCAAGATTTGACCTGCCTGAAGGGGTGTAGGAAAGACATCCATCTCTTGTGACATTACTTGTGTGAACTTTTGTACCCCATAACAAACCACCTCCTACTTTTTCTGAGTCACAGCAGCCCCCATCAACCCTGCTGCCAAACCCACCGGATTCTCTCACTACCCTTTGCTGTTCAAAGGAGAGTTGCCTGTTAATTCAGCAGTGTGAGAGATCACAGCTTGACACTCAGTGCTGTGTGGCATTTGGTCTCCTTGGCCACTCTCAGCTCTCAAGGTCACCAGCATCTCCTCCAAGGCTGCCTCTTGTGTTCATGTAGCACCCAGTGCCACCGGCATGGTGGGGTCAGGCTTTTGTGGTATGGATCAGTATTAAATAAATGTAAATAAAAATGCAAATGCATTTTTCTCAGAGCAGGTCAGCACATGGGGAAAGCTCTGGCGGTGGTGGGGAAGGCATGCTGATTCACAGCAGGCAAGGTAATTGCCCTGAATTGGTATCCTCTGCTCCCATTTCACTCCTCTGATCCATGAGTATTTCCCTACTGCTGCGCAGCCTGGGGCGTGTGTGGTCCCCGTGCGAAAAGCAAGGAAGGGGGAAGAGGGGAGAGATGGCCACCAGAGCCTGGCAGAGCATGGCACATCATCATTACTGTGTGAGTAAGAGAGCTTGCTTGCAGTAAGATGACTTTCTGCACTCAAGAAGAGACTTCTGTAACATCCACTGCCACGAGGGAGAGGAGTATTTTACACTCTCCCAGCACCTTTCATCCCAGAAGAGCTCGAAGTGCTTTTTAGACTACTTTCCTAGTGCTAAGAAAGGGGTGGGTGAGCAACTTTAGCGTGAAGCATCCTTCACTGCCAGGAGAGCAGCGCCGAACTGCTGCAGCTGTGGCGCTGGGAGCTGGAGATCTTCAAAGGCACCCACTTGGGCTGGAGGGCAGAGCAACACCACAGCACAGTGGTGTCTTGGGAGCCTGGAGGAAGAGCTGCCTAGGGCTGTTTTGAGTATTTTAAGAATTATTTCAAGGGAGGGTGGGTTACATGAGAGAAAATAGCACAGATACAGGGAGGTAAGTTACCTCTTTTTGAGCTGGGAGGCCAAGGATGGCTTTAAGGGGAGAGCAGGGAACAGACTACAGATGTATGTGCTGCACAAAGTGCCATCAACCAGATATAACACCCTCTGCCAGAGAGATCTTTCACATCAACCTAAGGAAGAAGCAACACTTGGTTGGAGCAAACAACATAGCCCTGATCTGGTGATACATGGCATGTTTCTAGTCCTGGTTCCCCAGCCCAGTAAGGCTGTAAAAGACCTGAAGGATCTGGAAAAGATGATAACTTTGTTCCAAGAAGTAGAGGTGTAGGTTTCTGGGATGATCCAAGTGTCTTTACTTGAGCTTGCACAGCCAGTGTCAGTTTTGCTGACATCTGTAAGTCACAGCACAGAGAGACAGCAGACAGTGCCGCTGTCCTGCCTTGCAGGTCTCAGGGCAGGGAGGACATGGAAGGAGTGGAAGAGCTGGTGGAAGATGGAGGGTCTGCTGCAGTGAAAAGGCATAAAAGGTTGGACAGGGTGGTGCCAGTATCCATAGCAAGCTGCAGAAGAGGACAGCCATCAGTGTCTCACTGGTGTCTCCCCATGTCACCAAGGATGTTGTGTCCCAAGGGCAGGTCTCCATCCTGCTGTGCTTTTCAAGAGTTCTGTGGCCAATGGCTTCTCTGCTATGAGCCCATGTTCCTGTCCACATCCCTCAAGCAGCACTGATGTGCAGAGGAGCTTGGATGCTGCACAGGAGAGTGGATGGAGGGGACCATGGCTGTGGTGACCCAACTCCATTGGTCTCCCCACTGTTTTTTGGCTTTCTCAAATGGTGGAAGGTGGTGCTCACACCTTGTGACCCATGTACTTCCAGCCACACTTTGATGTGCCTTCCCTTGGCCAGGTGTGTCAGGTTGCCATGCCTGCCAAGCCTGTGTTCAGAGCAGCAAGCTTCAGCAGCGGAGCCAAGGCATCGCTGGCATGTGTTGGACACTGCTTGCAAAAGCCTGCAAGCAGACAAGAAGGTCATTTCGTCTAGGGGGGCAGGAGGACAAGAGGAGCATAAGGAGCGATGCCACGTGGGTTTGTCACATTCCCTCAAGGAAAACAAAGCATCTCTGCTATGACAGGGGAGCAGCAGGGAAACAGCAGAGAGATGAAAACTGGCTCGCCCCTTAGCAACCCTCTCTCACGTCTCTCCTCTCATGTGTCTCTTCACCACCAACGGTAGGGAATAAAATGGGAAAAGGGGAAAAAAATATATAAAAAAAGCAGCAGCAAGATGGGTTCTGAACTGATGCCAAAGCTGATTTAATTAGATGTATTGAATTCATTAACTTCTGAACGACATGGCTGCTGCACGGCACAAATGACGAGCTGCGAGCAGTGACGGCAGCCCGGCACCGACCTGCCAAAAGGTTCAGCAAAGCAGAAGGATTGACCTACTTCCATCAGCTCTGCCGGTAGCACAGGCGAACGCCCTCCTCTCTCTGTCACCGCGCTCCCTGGAGGGCTGCGCGTCCCTCTGCCCAGGGGAGAGCTCTTCTACTGGGCTGGGAGGTTTCCAGGGAGCCCTGCCATCGCCCATAGACTCCCAACACAAGCCCAGGGCTGAGTAAATGCGTGGCCAGGGGAGGCAGCTCGCTTAGAGCAAGGGTTCTTGCTCTGTGTGCTGACTGCTGGCTTCTAGCAGACACTGATTTTCTGCTTCTCCCACCTATTGCATCCTTAAAAAATACTCCGTTATTCTCAGATAATGGGCCTAAATGCTGTTGCAGCTGTTCAGAGTGATAAAATCACCCGTGCACACTACCATGGCAACCTAACAGCGATTGCTCGTTGCTCTTGATGTGTCTCTGCTCTTTGGCATGAGCACAGATGTGTGGTTTTGGATGAGACTTGCCTGGGAATTACCCAAATCTGGAAGATTTGACTTTGTTTATGGGCTCTGCCATGGATGTGGAGCCACTGGGCAGCTCCTGGCCTTGCCAACAACTCCTCAGAGCACGGCGTGCTACCCTTTGCGCCTTGCTGCGAGCCCCGGCAGTGCAGATTGCATCTCAAAAGAGCTGCTGGCACCAGGGAGGAGGCTTCTGAAAAAGAATTTCGTTTCCAAATGAATTTCATAACCGTTATCAAGATCGCTGGGCATCTGCTCCCAGCCCCACCAGTGCAGATCCTGCTGAGTGCCGGGGTCCTGCCCACAGACGTTTACCGCAGGATCCCTGTGAGGTCAGTGAAGTGCCTCCTCTCCCAACTGGAGGAATTTAGCAACTGAGTGGCATCCTGATCTTCTGCCTCTGGTACCAGCCACGATCCAGCCCCTTCTCATTCATTTGGTAGCCCCCTCCACGCATTAGTGTCAGTGGAAGTAAATGTGCTGTCAAATTGGAGGTGTTGTGTCAAGTGGTGAAGAGAGAAAGTGTATGTCCTGAGCCACCAGCCTGGCAGTGATGCTCTTGCAGTAGGGAATGTTTGCCAAGACCTTTGGAGCTATAAGAGACCAACAGAGATGTTCATGAAGTACTTAGGGATAGAAGTGATGTATAAAACCCTAGTGTAGGTTTTGTTGAAGATTTCCATGTAACTAAACAAGGTGCTAGCATGGGAAGGGTGCTTAGACACACCGTCAGTCTCTCCTGTTTATCAGTGTTAGCCCCAGGTTGGTAACACCAGGCCTACCACACAGATCTAGTGGTAGTCACCCATCATGGTGGGGAACTTGCTGTTTCGGTGGGGAATGAGGCAAAGCAGCATTGGGAAACTTGTCTGAGATTATGTAGAGGAGACAACCAGGATACTGCTTCCCCATCACCAAAGCTCTGGCCTTTTCCTCTTCTGGCCTTGAGCGTGGTGGTTTCTTCTCCTGAGGGGTTCCTTCACCCCTCAGCCAGAGCAGAGAAGGGTCACTCGAGTGGGGAGATGAAAGAAGAAATGTTATTTTGCTGAGTAACATGAGGAAATTATACGGGAAGAAGAAACACAGGACAGATAGAAGGAACCCAGCTGTCTGCTTCTGCGGAGATGTCTCTTCATAGCATTGAGGCTGCTTTCAGGACTCATGATTCAGCTTTCAAGTTGTTTGTTGATAGTTAGGTTGTTTTCATTTTGACTTCGTCTGTTGACAAGGTGGTAAGAGCCCTGCAGAGGACGTGTATCTCTCCATCAGGTATGACTAATTGTACTGGGACAGCCGTGTGCGTGATAACACTTCTGTTTTTCTCTAGAATAGCTCCATTACAGACCGCCTGGCAGCCGAGCCCCAGCGAGTGTTTTTGCAGGAGTTTTGCTGATTGTGCAGCCCAGATAACCTGTAAGTCAACAAACATCGAAAGTGTTGAATATTCAGCTCAAAACTCAGAAGAGGACTTGTTTCGCTGCTTGTCTGAGCTGAGCTTTTAACCGTGTGTTGTCAGTGCTTTTCAGGAAACTTACCTCTCCTGAGATGCGTCACCTGGCCATGAAGTGCTCTGGTTTAGCAAGAGCATCCAGGAGCTCTGTGAAGCCCAGGGCTTGCGTCTAGGTGCCTAGTCCCTTTGCAGTTCAATCTTGTGCTTTGCTTTCCCCATCCTCTTCTTGGAGAAGCCAAAGTCAGTTCATGTGAAATAGATGGACTTTTAAACAAGAGCCAACAGTGTGATTGCTCCTAGTCTTGCACTCAGAACACAATCTCCCCCAAAAAACCCAGCACATGTCAGAACCTGGTAGACACTTTCTCTAGATGTCTGCTGCTGTTCATCCTTTTTCTGCAGGAACCCAGGAGTTCTGGTGTCACCCAACAGCTGATGTTACACTTCCTGTAGTTAAACTGGCTGCCTGTTGCTCCTCAGCATGTATGTTTGTATGCGTGAAAGCCAAGCCTAGGTCCCTGAAGAAGTGTGTTGGCACCCTGACCTCAATATATCAGCTCAGTGGTCAACAGCATTGTTCAGAGAGGGCTTCACTGTGCAACTTCTCCCATTGGCAGAGTTTAATCTTTGTACGTATTACAACAGAAAGCTCTCTACAAGAGGCTATAAGTTGAAAGCTGTGCTTGCCTTTGATTGAAGTCATTGCTTGCTCCTCAAGGAGGATTTTAGTCATCTGACAGCTGCACTGAAAGCATGTCCAACATATGGATTAGCAGAGATCTTGCCCCTTCCTCTGCCCCTGTTCCCTGATGAGGGAAAGCAGGTTTTCCTGCCTGCAGCAAGGCACCGCTCTGGTTTAGAACTGGAAGACTACTTCCATTGTGATGCTGGCACGGGGCTGTAATTTTTAGTTGGGTGTTAGAAGAGTTAGTAGCAGTTGGAAGGGTGATGTACCAGGAGGTAGTTGGTTAGTGTGGGCCTTTTGCTGGTATTGACTTCTCACGGTAAGCTCACCAAAGGACCACTTAGTTTTTCTTCTCTCTTTGCTATGTTGGCTTTGTTTGTTGTTGAAGGAGTTACCTAAGGACCTCTGGACATCTGAACAGAAGGGCAGAGCTCAGGGTATGAGCTTGGTGTCTGAGGACACCAAGAAGGGGACTGAACTCCTGAAAGTGTGAGAAAGCTCTGGACCCTGAGAGAGAGCGTGTGGCATCGTGGCCTTATGACCATGATCTGTCCAGTGTAAACTTGCCACAGATGAAGCATCCCTTGCAGGAGATTATCCATGTGTCTGCAGCTCTTTAAAACAAAGATGTTGTCCCACGGACAGGAGTGACCTGTCAGCGTTGAGGGTGGTTCCCCTTGCTCCTGTTGGACGCACCGCAGCGGGAAGAGGAGGCGTGCTGGCTGCCTGTTGGGCTCTAAAACTGATGGCTGGGCAAAGTCCGTCCTTGTCTGGACTCCAAGGGGCAGCTGTGCACAAGGCCTTCACACAGCTTCCTTAACAGGCTCCTTTTCACTTTTTCCAGGGACTTGCACTATGCTTCGTTTCAGAGGGATCCAGTGAATTAACATATTGTTGCTGCTGCCTGGGTAATTGCATGCCCGGGGTCTGCTCTGCTCTGACACAGTCTTCCCAGCTTCCCAAACTGAAAGCATCCTTCTCCTCTGGCAAACAAGGCTGCAAAGTGTTGCCCTGAGACCTTGCTCAAAGGACGGAGCAACGGGAGGGTGGGAAGAGGAAGGGCAGGCCGTTGCCAAAAGCGTATCTGGCTTTGAGACCTCACCTATCAATGAGGAGGTGGGGGTTTTAATTAATTTGTATTTCTGTACTAAGATACTAATTTTGAACTGAAGCTGTGGTTTCACTTGCTCATTTGTACAGACCTCAGTATGGGTGCAGTTACAAAAATGTAGGGCAGCACAAGGCACTACACAGGCTCAGAAACTGCTTGAAATTAGCCAGCATGCAATGCAGGAGTTTCAGTAGGATTGAATCTCCGTGAGATGAACCTTCTTCTGTACTGAAAATAAAACCCTATGAATAGGTGGGTATAAAAATGCTTACTGGTCTCGCTTTCAAGTGAAAAAAAACCCCACGTGTGGATAAACCCTTGTAGAACCCTCTGAGGCCCTGTGAGAGTAGAAGACATCTCAAAAGACAGTGGTGAGAGTATCTTTAAAGCTGGACCAGCTTCCTAATGCAGATGCAGATTTGCATTTTCAAAAAGATGCTGTTTGGTCAGAACTGACTTCTGCTGGAGAGCTGGCAGCCCTTAGGCTTTAGCCTCCAAAAAGAGGTGTAGTTATGTGCAGTGTGGGGAGGGCAGCTTTACCCTCCAGCGTGGCTTGGGTGTCAAGTGAAGGCATGAAGAGGGCAGGGAGCATCAGAACTCTCTGATAGAAGTGGGGAGGTTGGATCATGGCTCTGCAACTGACCTCCTGGGTGTTCTGGAGTGAGGAGATGAACCTCTGCTCTTCAACCTCCTCCTCACCCAGCCCATGTGACAGTTGCCTCATGGTTTGTATGGATTCTTCTGAGAAAGAAGAGTTCATCAGCTATCTGTAAGGTCCCTTTTCATCTCCTCAGTTGTGACATTTCCTGTCTTTTAGCCACATAAATTATTTTGACTACGAGTAACACCCTTTACGACACAAGGGAAGGAGGGTGAAAGGACATGCTGGCAGTGTAGTTTGCTCATCCTCCACCAGACCATTGCAGCTAATGGAGAGGCAGAAAAGCTTTTTGTGGTGTGTTCATCCTGTGGAAGAGGCTGCAGCCTGTTTACTAGTCAGTCTACTCACTGGCCTTAGATCTGTTTGTTCTCTACACGTACGTGCATAGAGGGTTCAAGGAAGAGTGACTGCCCTCCAACACTGCTCTTGTGTGTGCTGCGGCTTGGACATGGACAGATCGTCCTTGGCCACTGATGTCCAGAGATGGACAGTTCTGTGTGGGTCCCTGTGGGACTGGATGCAGAAGTGGGGTTTGTCACATCCCATGGGGAACATAAGGTGGGGTGCTCGGGGGTGCCTTCTGGGCCTTCACAGTTTTGGGGTATGATTGTTTCTCTCAACTTTTTCACTTGGGGTATAACACAGTACCTGAGCGTTGAGTGATTCCCTCCCTTTCCTCTGAAGCCTCTGCCCTGGTGGCAGTCAGGAGATGGCTTGTGTGACTGTAGTATAATTCAGGCTGAAAGGGACCTCAGGTGGATCAGCTGTGAGATCAGATCAGGTTGCTCATGACTTCAGTCAGTCAAGTCTTGAAGATTTCTAAGGATGAAGGGACACAGCCAACTCCATGGCTTGACAGTATTTACATGGAAAACTTCTGCAGCATCCAGCCTGAACCACTCTTGTTTCAAATAACATGTTGTCTCTCATTCTTCTGCCAGACACTACTGTGGACAACCTGGCTCTGTGTTCTCGATGACCTCCCTGAAGATGTTGAGGGCTGCTGCTGGATCCCTCAAAGCCATCTTTTCTCCTGGCTGGCCCATCTCCCTCAGCCTCTTCCCTCTCCACAAGTCCTGCAGCTCCTGGCCAGCTTGGTGCTCCTCCGCTGCACTCCCTCTAGTTTGTCAGCATGTTTCTTGTATGGGGGGGGTGCCCAAAACTAGATGCAGTGTCTAGATAGGGTCTTATGAGCGCTGAGATCTCTTGCCTTGACCTACTGGCTGTGCTTCTGCAGCCCAAGGTGCTCCTTGGTCTTTCCTGCAGTTTGCTTGTCCCAAGGACTGCCAGCCAAGCCCTCGACCGGTGGCAATGCTGCTCAGCTGGGTTGCTGGGCAGATGATTTCTTAAATGGTGCCTGTCACTGTGCTTGGAAAGCCTGTTTCTCAAGCAGCCAGCAGGGAAGAGGAGCACGGTGGAGCCCTGCAGTGACAGCGATCAGATGGACTGAACCTGGGCAGATAAGGCAATGAACAGTTCTGCGGAAAAACATCAAGAGGTTTGGTGTTATAATTAACCACCACCTCACTCATCCGCAAAGCAAATTCTTACGGCTTCCTGTGGGGCTGTGACTGTTGACAGTGGCGAGGTCCTGCAGCGCAAAACGTTGCACACACCGTGTTTGCTGGGCTTTCTGCCCAAGGTGAAGCACGATGCCTGGCAGCCGCGTGTGGGGGAATTGTCCGTGTGCACAGAGAGATACCCTATGGCAACAAAGTGCTGCGACTTCTTTTTGTGCCCCCAGTAGTTCATGTGTGCTTGCAACCAGGAGCCTATAGTCTTTAAGATCCCAGAGCCCTGGGAAAAGATCCATTTTTTAATAGTATATTAGTTTTAAAAATGCTGTTTTGTTTTGTTTTTTATTTGGTGCAGTGTGGTAGAAAGAAAAGACAAAAAGGAGAAAGACAGAACGACCTGTACAATTGTTTTAAGGTTTTTCTGTTTTTCCATTCTTGTTCTTTTCAGGAAATGAGACTGCCTATATATAGGATAGGGATGAAACTGCGCATCACCGAGCTACTGTTCAGCTCACAAAGTGACCACACAGAAAAAACAGTGAAAAACTGTGGTCTTACTAGTGTAGGAATCTTGGCCCTGGCCTGCAACTGTAGTAGAGTGAAGATTTGCATTTTCGATTGGCGGTTTTCCTATTTACTCTTCCACTTCCTACCAGCTAATTTGATGCTCTGTTAATTGTAAATTTGGAATGCAGAGCAACTCACCTGCTTGTTTTGCTTTTGTTTCCAGGTTTTTTGTAACTATGGATGCTCTCCTGAGAAGGTGCATCACCCACTCCTGCTCCTGGGACTGGGATAAAGAGCTGGGAGTGAGGAGGAACTGCAGTGTGCTGCCATGAGTTGCTTTTTGCAAGGTCACAGGCTTTCTGGCATGTCGTACGGTGCTGAAAATTGCTCTGCCCTTGACAGCAAAAAATCCTCATCCTTCTTGTGGGGTTTTTTTTTTTTCTTGTCGAAGGACAGCTACTATTTCCTGATAGATAACTTTATTTTTGTATGCAAATAAAGGTGATACAATAACAAAAAAAAAAAGTCCTGAAAGCAATTGCACAGGTAAACTCAGACCGCTGGGGAATTCCTGTTTTAGCTTCTGGGTTTTTTTCAGTTCTGTATATGATACTTATTTGCCCGCTCTTGCACGATTTTATATCCTGCTAGGCCTCTTGCTCATGAACTACAGTGCTGCTTGCATTCTGCAGGGCTCCCTGTCAGTCTGCATGAATCTAAGGCAGTCGGTGCTAGCAGTCCCTCTGTTTCGGCTTTGCCTGTTAAGCTCACGCTACAGATTGTCCTGTGCCTGTACTGATGGTTTGCCTGGGAAGATGAGTCCAGAAACCTTCAGGAAGTTCAGGAAAAGAGGAGAGGTGGAAAAAACAGAGAAGCCAGCAAAAATTTACCTAGTAACTTAGGAGCTGGATTTGACCCTACTGAGGTGCTTGAAGTGCTCAGCACTGCCCTAATGCAGTGACAGGAGTTTGTCATCTCCTCACTCCAGCAAAGGAAGCTCACATTTGCTCCATAGATCTCCCTTGAAGGGGCTGATTAGAGCCTTGCTCATGCCAGGCTCAGCAGCACGGATCCTACAGCGCATTGTGAGGGTGGGAGACAGAGGCTTGCAGAAGCAACAGAGTAAAAGGACATGTCAGGCAGGAGAGAGCTGCACAACTGCATGACCTGGGGAATATTCCCATGTATGTCCAGAGATATCTGCTTCAACCCAGGTCTCATTGGGTCACACTGTGGTTGCTCTCTGGCTTAACTGTGGGTAATGGTGATAATCATCGTGTGTCGCAGTGGGTTTTGTTACCAAGAATTGCTTAAATGTAAAATTAACGCTCATGTTGGCATTGGCAGGGCAGTGAGCCTGGTGTAGCTTTTATCTGCTCCAAACCTGGGGATGCAGGAGGAAAGGAAGATGGCTTGACCAGTTTGGCAGGTGTGTGCATAACGGTCCCAGAGTTCAAAGCAGAGGAGCAGCAGTCAGATACCCAAACCCACCTGAGCTTCGGCTGATAAGTCACATTTCAAAGCGAAGGGCAGTGCTGTGAAGGGGCTCTGTCAGGTGGATGGAGCCTCCAGTCCCATTTAAAAGGGGATTTTGTAAGGTGTAGTATGACCAGAAATGGTGTTTTTTGTGGGTTTTACACATTCCAGGCATGCCAGGACTGTTCCTGTCAAGGATGGGCAGTGTCTGGGGTTTCTGGGTTTGGGTGGGTTTCTTTGTTGTTTTGTTTTTTTCTTTCCAAAATATTTGCCACAAATGAGTGGCTAAAGTGGCAAAAAATGAATGAGAGTTGCAAAGTCATTACAGTAGCAGTAATGGAAACTGTGAGGTGCTTACACTTAAACTGTCAGTGGGGGTTTCACCCTGTCGTCTACGCTGCTGTGCTGGTGGGATCACGACTTTTGCTGGCTATGCCTGCTTCATGGTGGATGACTTAAAAGCAGAGCTTTAGCTGTTGGTTACCCAGAGCCTCAAAAACCATTGGTGTAGGCTTTTTTTAGAAGCTGCACCTTCTCAGCTGAACCGCTATTAAGTATGAACTCCTTTAAGTGTCAGTGCAGCATGTGGCATTGCAGCATCTTTACATACAGCAGTGCTCATTTCTGCAAGTGTATGGACACAGGAGTGGGGTACAGCTTCTCCTGTTTCAGGTGCACTCATTTTGGTTTCTGCAGGCTGCCAATTCGGATTGCACTTGTACATTTCAACATAAACAGGGTTTTAATTGATGCAAGTGTTCCCATACATGAAATCACAGTGCCTTCAACCTTAAAGGACACCTTAACTGTGCCTTCACAGCTGGTAAAGCGCTAGATGGTTTGTACAGACCTGACCTGTTAGGTGGGTGTTTACTTCATCAGCCTACGTTGGTGATCCTGCCCCGCTACTCTGCGACCAGTTCTGGGGCCTCTAACATAAAACAGACATGGAGCTGTTGGAGCAGGTCCAAAGGAAGCCATGAAGATGATCAGAGGGCTGGAGCACCTCCCCTATGAAGACAGGGTGGGAGAGTTGGGCTTGTTCAGCCTGGAGAAGAGAAAGCAATGGGGAGACCTTATAGCGGACTTCTAGTACCTGGAGGGGCTACAGAAAAGCTGGGGAGGGACTGTTTACAAGGGCATGTAACAACAGGATGAAAGGTAATGGCTATAAACTGGAAGAGGGTAGATTTAGGCTAGATGTGAGGAAGAAGTTTTTCATTGTGAGGATGGTGAGGCCCTGGCACAGGCTGCCCAGAGAAGCTGTGGCTGCCCCCTCCCTGGCAGTGTTCAAGGCCAGGTTGGATGGGGCTTTGAGCAATCTGGGCCAGTGGAGGGTGTCCCTGCCTGTTTTCAGGGGGATGGAACTAGATGAGCTTTAAGGACCCTTCCAACCCAAACTGTTCTGTGATTTGGTGTCATCTTTGAGACCCACGCTGCTCCTGCTGCCACGGTTCCGTGTGCCCAGAGGTAGCAGGAGCCCAGGGATGGCTGAGAAAGCCATGGCCAGAGGTGTTACTGTCATCATCTCGCTAGCTTGGGTGCCTTGAGGAGGATGGCTAATAAGAGCTTGTTCAGACCTCGGACACACCTGAGACACCCTACACAAACTCTCAATGCGTTTATCAGCAGCACTGCGCTAGCTCAGCACCCCTGTGAGCTGGAGCTGCACTGCTGCTGCACTGCAGATGAGAGGGAGCAGAAAACTGAGCTAGGCTCATCACAGCAGAGGCTGTGCCGTGGGGCCATAGATAGCACCCTGAGAATTTATTTGCTTTTCAACGTGGGTTCAGCCATCACAGGAGAGCAGTCAGAGGGTGAGACACAGAGGGTGGGAAAACATCTCTTTGAAAGTGGCAAAAAAAGGGACACCATTGGAATGAACAATGAACCTTCTGGCTTGGTTTTGTTAAGCACTCCCAGGTATGGGAGTGGATTTAGGATATGGTTCCTGAAGCTCTATCTCACCCTCCAAAATGGGCTGATGTTATGGAGGCATCTCAAGGCTGTTGCCTGGGCTCTTGTGGGTCTGTGGGCAAAGAAACTTTAATCACCAGGGTTGTCATCAAGTGCTGCACTTGCGAGAAACAAGGAAAGAAGAGCTCGTCTTGGTGCTCAACATAAATATTTTTCACCTGAGAGGAGTCTGGTCTTGTAGCTTTCTGGGCTGCTTGCCATTTTGGGTTTGTTTCCTTAAAAAAAAAAATTAAAAATATTTGCCCCATCAGTGCTTCCAACCACAAAAATTTGGAAACAAAAAGTTGGAAGGTGTATATTCAGCAGTGAGCCATGTTTTTACTGGGCCTGTCTCACATGGGATGGTTTTGAGGTGGATTTTGCTCTGGCCACTCAAGGTCTCTGCTGTGGAAATTTTTATCACCGTGAAATGGTAGCAAGCAGTGGCAGAAAAAACCCCTGCTTTTGTAACAAGGAAGTGTGTTTCTCTCACAAGTCACACAGAGAGGTGTGTGTTTGGATAAGTTTTCTTTTGAACCAAAATAACTTCTCCATTGTGTCATCTAGAGTGGGAAAACAAGCGGGCCTTGAGTTGCATTGTAATGGAGTTTTCATCCATCTGACCACAGCAGAAGGTTACATTGAGATGCTCTGTTTTTCTTCTCTTGGTGTGTCCTTGCTTGCTGTTTTGTGCTTCAGCATGTCCGTTTTCCCTCTTTTTGCTGGCTTGAGAGTTTTGATAGGGAGACAAAACCACGTAAAAATGCTAGTGTCCTTGGGAAGGCTATGGCAGGTGATGCAGTGGTGAAAGAATGCTGACAACCTGTAGAAGAGCCAGTTTTTGACAGCATGGGAAGTGGTTAGCACCTCATTTGACGTCCTCACATCAAAGCTGGACAGTAGGCTGGTCGAGATGCTCTGAACCACAAATTGCTGGGCTTCAGGCAGAAATCACTGGATGAAATTCTGTGGTCTTTATTAGGCAGGAGGTCAGACAAAACTGTGTAGCTGGTTTCTCTCAGCTTTTACGTTTTATGAATTGCATAGTCAGGGGATTTTTTTTCCTCCCAGTTTCCATGAAAAGTTTGATTGGTAGCATGCAGACAACAGAACCCATCTGTGCTCTTGCCTTTTCATCATACTGTGTTGCTTTTGAATTGTCCTAGGAGGATGAAATTGGGTTTGTTATTTAAATTTCAGTATGGGTGGCAAAAGCAACTCTACTTTGGTTATTATGGGCCTCCCGTGACCACAGGAATGGATGATGCCTAATGTCAGCCCTGATTTAACAAACATCTGAGAACAGGCTCATCGCCGCAGCGTAGCCAACGACTGTCTCTTCTCTGTTCCCTGTGGGAGTTGTGCACCATGGGATCCTGCACTGAGGCAAGGACAGGAGGAAAGCTTATAAGGCAGCACGTGTGCTCTTGCTAGTGGCCAGATAGTCCATCTGCCAGCCATCAAACCTGGGGCCACTGTAACCGACAGGAAGGTAAGAGGCAGCTTAGTTACCTGTCTGTCTAAGAGTCCCTGAACTCCAGTCCCACAAAGTGCCTTCTCACGACAGGGAAATTCGGGGAAGTCCAGAGCAGTGCAGTAACTGGAGCAGTGAAGGGGAAAGTCCTGTGTCAGAAACACAATGGAAATGTACTAATATGAAGTAATGTCACTTTCTTTCCCAGTATGCAACTGGGATGAGAATGTGGGCAGGAGCAGAGCACTTGCTATCTGCAACCTTTTCTTCTTGCCAAATGTGTCTTGCACCATGGTGCTACCCAGCACTTGGAGATTTCAGCAATGCAGTGAGCATCCCTGGTTATATGCCCCAGCTTTGGCCTGTCTTCATGGTAGCTTGGACCCACTTCCCTCAGTAAGAAAGAGCTCCAACACCCTTCTTGTCCTATAGCAAGACTTCCTCAACAGGGACTTCATCAGGTTTTCAGACTTCATCAGCTTTTTGGACTCATCTAGGGCAATAGGGTAATGTCTTTTGACAGGGGGTCATCCTGTGCAATTGTGTAAAAGTGAGGTCTTGGTGCAGCAGCGGGACAGAAAGAATCCCTGCAACTCCGGAAAGCAAGCAGAAGCAGGGAGGTGACTTTGTGCCTTAAAAAGGGGGTTGGTGTCTGCACTGGAAAGATGGGGAAATGCCAGGAAGAATTCGAAGGAGAGCCACAAATGGTCTGGGGTTGCCAAAGCAGACCTCCCAGGTGACGCTTAGGGAGACGAGTTTGTGTGACTAACTGGGCTGAAAGCTGGTGAGGAGGTGATTTGGTTGCCATGACTAGTGGAAGAAAGCTTCAGCCAGCAGGTTAGGGATGCAGAAGGAAGTGGAAGTTTTATGATTTTTTCCAGATCTCAGGTGAAATCCCAATGTCTGTGTAAGCTCATTTTTGTGTGTTGTAGCTTTAGTCTGAAATATTTGCCTTATGATGTAGGGATCTTGGTTGAAAAGGAGTGATCCACAGTGTATTGAAGGCAGGGCGGATCATTTGCATCTTCATGCTCAGAGCTCCCAGCACTTTCCTCCCTTCAGCCCTGGGGTAGGGCAGTTCTCCCACAGTGCCTGGCACAGTGGATCAGAAGGCTCTGGAACCATCTCGCTTTAAGGCAGACATCTAAAGTAGGTGGGTTGCCAGCTGGTAATGGCTGGAGGTTGTCCTCCAGCAACTAAGGAGGGAGGCCAGACAGCTGGTTGAAACATGGGCTCCTGCACTTCTGGTGTCCATGAGATGAGCCCCCCTCTCACCACCTGCATGAGTGTAAGGAGCTGCTAGAACAAGATACCTAATGAAGATCTGTCTGACACCATCCGAGTCAAAAATAATACAGAAACTGTAATCAGCTCTCACAAGCTGAGCAGTCCCTGGAGGTCCTGTACCAAGCCTGACCCACTTGCTGGCCTTCAACAGTGCAGCACAGGGTGCTCCATCAGCCTTTGGAGAACAGCGCTCTAAAATGAAACAAGGGGAAGGCAGTGAGTGGTAAGATTTTATTAAGAATGAGTTGGGGCATTTTGATCATGATTAAATGCAAACCCGCCTTCTGCAGCATTTTGTTTCTCGAGTTGCTCAGAAAGAAGGAAGATCTTTGGAGAGATTTGCTTTCAACATGATGAAATAGTTTCCCCATTTCCTGCCTGCACCCTGCCTGCTGCATCCCAGACTCTCCTGCCATGCTGTGTTTGAGAAGCTGCCATGAGTCAGTGTCTGTCCTCGGGGCTGAGCTCCAGCACCATAACTGGCCTGGGATCAAGGGGCTACTCCATTCCCAGGTGACAGAGGGACCACCTGCGAGTAGCAGCATGACTGTTTTGCCACATGTCCCCATGTAAGCAGGACTGCCTGCAGCAGAGGCTCCTGATGAACTGAGGCTCCCATTCCTGAGCTCTCTAAAGGAGACATGACTACCTGGTAGTGGCTTCAGACTGGGGCATGCAAGTGGACAAAGCAACAGTGGGTAAAAAAATCAAATCAAAAATCTCTGAGCTTTGAGGAAACAATAGCAGTGGACTATTTGCAACAAACCATAGCCAATGTCCCCTTCCAGGAGATGCAACTGGGAAGATGATTTCCACATCCTCCTCGGAAGGGCTGCTGAGCTGCCAAAGGAGGACCAAACATTCACCCTCCTGCAGGCTGCAGCTGGGATGCTCTTAGACCTCACCAGACAGCAGGAGGATGCAGGGTGCTGGCACTCGCTGGCATGCTGAGGCCTAGCCAGACCCCCTGGGAAAGTCATGCTCTGGGTCCTTTGGACAACACTCCTGCAAAGTGAGAGCAAAGCACCTCCCTGTGCACAGCACACCTTGGTTTCTTGGTATTTTTTCTATTTTTCTTAGTTTTTCAGTCTCTGACTAACTGAGGTACGAACCTCTTTCACCTTTGTCATTCATTCAGTGGTGGGTGGCTGAAGGTTGGGGTTTTTTTGGTTTTAACTGATGGGTGACAATGAGATTCTAAATCTAACATTGGTGGCATGTTTTTGAACTGATGGAGAAGTGTGAGTCATTATGGAAAATGTGAGAGTGGTGGGTTTTGTGGGATACATTTTTTAATCCCTGAATTTAATTATCAGTTTTGAATGAATCAAATCAGCTAATGGGGCTGAAAAAGCTGGAGTTTCCCATTTTCTTGCTGAAGTGTATTTGGGGTTTTTTGTTTACTTTTAACCAAAGTGTTTACTCACATATGAAGATTTCCATATCAGTAACAATTTGTGATAAACAAGGTGATGGCAAAAGTAAAGTGAGGGTGAGGAGGAGAGAGGCATTGGATTTTGGATCTCTCTGATTTTTTAAATTTTATTTAAATTTCAGCAAAATGCCATTTTGACCCACTTTTGATTCTCATTAGCAAACAAAGAGACACTGGGAGATGTGATCATGTGAACTTCAGAAATGCAGCACATTGGGACAGGAGAGACTAGCAGCAATCCTTCTCTGAGACCTTCCTCACAGGCATGCTCAGCCGGTGCCTAGGAAAGCTCCAACGTGTTATTCATGAAGAACGAGAGTATTTTAGAATGGTTCATGTGTGGGAATATTCCAGCCTCTGCCTGTATCTGCTTTTTTCACTGTGACATCAAGACACTTTGCAGTCGTGGCAGGAAACAGGCCAGTCAAGCAGCTACAGAAAAGGCATTGGGCCCTAAACCAGAGGCACATAGGATGCTCGGCTGGTACAGTCACCCTGGTGCTTGGAGCGATGCTGGGAGCTCCCAGCCTGGGGCCAGCGTGTCAGTGACACCGTTGGGCTGACTCTCTCCTGCCTGCTTGGGACCCTGTAGCTCTGGGGTACTGAGATGCTACCAAAACATAATGCTGTCTCAGCCGAGTCTGAAAAGAAAACAGCTCTCTGCTTGTAGCTGGAGAGAGATACGGCTCTGCTTTGCTTTTTCAGAGCTGCCCTGACTTTGTGCATGGCTCCGCACCCAAAGCCGTCTCCTGATGCCTGACCACCAGATGACAAGCAGGGTACAAAATCCCTGTCCCCAGCCACTTGCAGAGAGAGAAGGCAACATGCCCAGGGACCCGCCTTGGCATCACTCCCTGAAGCTGGTACAAGTCTTGCTGCTTCCAGCTGTCCTGACCATTCACTGCCTGTCCTGTTGGGTTTATTAGCCTCTGCGGCAGCTTGGGACTGGGAATCAAAGGGATAAAGCACAGTTTGGGGTCTGTGAACGGCTGTGGAAACCTGGGGCAGGGAGATGGGAGCAAGGAGTGATCCTGTGCTAAGCCAGTGCAGGTGCTGGATCAGCGGAGGGTGAACCAGCCCCTTGCCCGCACCACCAGCAGGATTCTAACAGCAGAGGCCTGAGGGAGATACACTACTGCCTTTGGCACCTCCTCTTGCCCTGGTTAGCAGCCGTTGTTGGATGTGTTGCCTCATGCCAAACCTGTTCATAGATGCCTAATCCTCTGCAGCCAACCAGCTCAGTGCCATGGACTTCTTTCCAGGAGCTAGATGTCAGTGCCATTATACGTGTGGCTTTTGAGTGACTCGTGCAAGACCAGGCAGCAAGCCTGTGGCTGAGCAGGTGTTGAAATCCAGCTCTCCCAAGCTTGGGGTTGGCAGCCTTTCGACCAGGAAATCCTTCATTTAACTTTCCACCGCAGCAGATGGGGTTGCATCAATGCGGGAGGGAAATCTTGGTGTGCTTGTGCATCAATTCCAGCCCTTCTTTGCCTCCTCAGCTCCCCTGAAGGCACCGACTCTCAAGGAAAAGACATTGGCCTATTACTCAGTGTCCAGGAGAGAGCAGAAACAGAGCTGGATTGCCTCTGGCACCATGCACCAGAGAAAACAACGGGACAGTTTTGGGCAAGGTTCAAGTCAGGTCATGCAGGTTCACAAACTGCTCCCGCGGGGCTCCATCGCCAGCTCTTATCCGTGAGAGCCTGTCAGGTGTAGCGGCAGGTTTCTGTGCCACCCCTCACTTCTCTCTGCTTCAAAGAGGGAACAAGCTGCCCTGGAACAGGCTGACCTTTGGCATAATACTTTCTTTTTTCTCCCCCAAATCAGGGCCACTTGAGTGAAAAACCGAGGAAAGCTAAAGCAACCCTACCTTTTGTCAGCTTTCCTCGCAACAGTGGCAGGGCTGTTGTTCTGCTCTTGACATTTAAGTGAGAAATCGATGTCACCGTGGGAGCAAACTCCCAAACAGGTGGTGATCACACACATATTAACCTGAACCAGAGCAGGAGGCACCACGTTCCCCCTGCAGACCCACCGAGGAGATCTCATCACCCTTTCTTTGTGCTCAGAGTGTGGCTGGTCCAGAGGACGGTGCCCAAATAGATAAGGCTGTGGGCACAGATGTCTGGTTTGATTATTCTTTTCCTTTTTGCTACAGACCATATGGCAGCACGGGCAGCACAGATAGCTGGCGATCAAAAATTCCTGGGCTCCCTCCCTGACTTTGCCGTTTGCTCATTTAATTTTCAAAGTGGTTTCCATCCATCGGCAAAGCTTGGCGTGTGGAACGTCCCCCCCACCCCCTCAAAGCAAGAGCTCTCCCTCCTTACTGCACATGCTTTTGAAAACAGTAATCACAACTTGCTTCACTATCGCAGAATTAGGGGCACTTAGTGCTTGTAAACTACTTTGGCACCAACAGATAAAAGGCGTTACAGACAGGTTGCTAATCAGTTTGATTAAGTAAAGCGCCTAAAGTTTGCCACCACTGCCAGAGGATTGCAGGCTGATCCATCTATAACCCAGAGGAGTAAGATGAATTAGGTGCGATAAGGATTGTTTGGTTTCTGGTCTGTCAAACAGTGAATGAAATGACTTGGTGTTTATATGCCAGGTCACAGAGAAAAGTTACTTGCGATTGGAAATGATTAGGCACACTGATTAATGTTTCCGGAGCTCTTTGATCCAGAGCTGCCAGTTGGAATGAGTCTCGCTGCACAGAGACATCCCGACTGCCTCGTAGCCAAAGTGCAGGGGGTAGAAAATTGACTGAAAAAACGAGGGTGGGTATGGGAAGGCTCTGCCACAAGATAGGGGTTTTCTCCATCGGGGACTCCAGGGTTGCATTCTTTGAACCATCCTCTTACTCCTGGAAGTCAAGGCAGTTCACAACTCGCATTGTTCCTGTCAGGTTTATTCATTTGAAAGAAAATACTCAGGAAGGCATCTAAACATGCAGTACTAATAAGTGGACCTTAGGGTTTGCTAAGTTAAGAAGAAAGCATCCCTGTTTCAAGAAGAGCTTTAAAATGTAGCACTTTCTGAAGAGTCTGCAGCTGTTGTAGAACTGATGATGTTTCTCTTGGTGTAGAGGGGCCATCTCCTGCATACCTCCTTGTGATGGATGTTTCAGCTGTAGGAGTTGCATTTTTAATCCTCAATTAGGATATCCCGCTCTTATCATAGGTGAGATACTTGAAATAGTTTAATGAGACAAGAAATGGGAAAATTTACTTGGATAGGAAGATTCTCCACAACTTCTTACCATTCCCACATTACCCAACTGTTTGTCTTTTCCATGAAGATGATCATGGGGGCTGAAGCACCTATCCTATAAAGACCGTCTGAGAGAGCTGGGCTTGTTCAGCCTGGAGAAAAGAGGGTTCCAGGGGGACCTAATCGTGGCCTACTAATACTTATATGGGTCCTACAGGAAAGTGGGAGAGGGACTATTCACCAGAGAGTGCAGTGATAGGACAAGAGGGAATATTGTCAAGCTGAAAGAGGGCAGGTTTAGGTTAGATGTTAGGAAGAGGTTCTTTAGTATGAGGGTGGTGAGACACTGGCACAGGCTGCCCAGAGAGGTGGTGGCTGCCCCCTCCCTGGAGGTGTTCAAGGCCAGGTTGGATGGGGCCTTCAGCAACCTGGTCTAGTGGAGGGTGTCCCTGCCCATGGCAGGGGGTTGGAACTTGGTGATTTTTTAGGTCCCTTCTAACCCAAACCATTCAGTGATTCTATGAAATACAGGCATACATCAGTTTCCTGCCTTTCTGAAGTTGTGTTGTTTTCAAGCCTATGTTGTCATCTTGTGCATGGCCTGAAACAATTATCAATTTAATTGCAGATAGTTTTCACAGAAATAGGTGTCTACTCTGCTTACTTTCTAAATACCCAGTGGCTCCGTGGTGGCTGCTCAGCTGCTGCTGCCCCGCTACTAATGCTCCCTCTTTCCTCCCCAGCTTCCACAGCTGCCCTGGCATGTTGCTGGGACAGGGATCAGTGACGTCGGGCCTCCTGAAAGCCTGAAGACGGCCAAGCAAAACGCAGTTGGGCTTCACCCCAAATACCTCAAGGACTGCTGCTCTGAGCATGTTCCTATTGTCTCAGACATCTTATTGTGCTTAATAGCAATGGAGGTGTCTGTATCGCTCTGATTTACAGCAAGCAAGGAGCTGGGGCCAGGGAAGGGAGGAGTTTGGGATTAGACATGTCTCCAGCTCCTCAGGGTAGGAATCACTGCTTAGCTGAAGCAAGTTTGGAGAGGTATTTCAGGTGTGGTTTCTGCAGTGGAGACAGTTTCATGCTGCTGGAAGCCACATCAGAGGTGTGCCATGGTGCTTGGTGGCCCCGATGCCTCCCCTTGGTACACACCACCAGTGCTGCCTCAGTTCTCCGCCATCCTGCTTTCTGCCATCCCGCTCCCTGCCTCACTTGCTGGCTGCCTCCCACTGAAGCTGTCTCTCCTTTCCTCCAGTCCCAGTGTGCAGGACAGGGAAGCATTGGCATGAGTGTTAAGAACCACCCTCCTTATCCTGTCCATCTCAATATGGATCCTAGCAGGGAAACAGCGGGTGGGATGGTGAGTTTAAAGGTGCTCAGCCAGAAATCACACAACTCCATCAGTTTGCTTCATCACTGCTACCACAGTTAACCCTGAGGCT
This sequence comes from Zapornia atra, assembly GCA_013400835.1. Classification (NCBI taxonomy): domain Eukaryota; kingdom Metazoa; phylum Chordata; class Aves; order Gruiformes; family Rallidae; genus Zapornia; species Zapornia atra. The sequence continues at coordinate 48,154 of VZTU01026352.1, forward strand.
GCTGGCCCTGGGGTAGTTTCTCTGCAAGGCACTTTTTAGTTTGACTTCCTATTTCAAGCTGTGACAGGGGCTTCTGGTGGGCTGAGACCTTTGGCTGCAGTCAGATTTGCCTTCACTGGTAGGAGTCACGTTTTTTCCTTGCTTTCATGGGAGGCTGCTGCGCCCACTCTGCATGCCAGCTCATGTCCAGGAGGCAGAAGGGCAGGGCCTGTGCTTTGGGCTGGCACACAATGAGGAGCATGAAACAGTCAGTGAGCGGGGGAAGCATGGCCAGCAAGGAGGGTGAGACTCTCTGCCCCTCTGGGCAGGCTTAAACTGGGCAGAAACCTGGCACAGATGATGTCTGCCAGGTGTCCAGGTTAGGGTGCAGCCCAGGCCATTAAGAGTCTAGGTATGTGGGAGCTGGAGCTGCTGTCTGAGCTGGTGAGGGATCTTTAACTCTTTGTGTCTTGGACACTCATTGCAAACAAACACTGATGCATCCTTACTGTTTTCTGCTCCCACTTCAAAAGCTTGGGACAATTTTTTTCCCTGGACATAAATATATACCAAAGTGCTATGACCTGTCATGGTTTAACCCCAGCCAAGAACTAAGCATCATATCTTGCTCACCCCTCCCCCAACAATGGGATGGGGAGGAGGAAGGAAAAAATACCCATGGGTTGAGATACAGATGGTTTCACAGGTAAAGGAAAAGCTGTACACACAAGCAAAG
>VZTU01026353.1:0-22195 GCA_013400835.1 Zapornia atra
CTGTGATTCTGTGATCACTGGCACTTGCACAGGATCCTTTCTAGAATACCAAGAAGTGAAAGAACTGCAATAACAAAATCTGTCTCCTTATGGTGCTGAATACAGAGGCATGACTCAATACTGAAATGAGGAAGCTTTGTTCATATTACAGTATACTAAACCATGAACATTAATAAAAAAGTTGACTGTTTTAATGCTTTTTTTTAATGATGAATGTCACAAACATTAAATAATAGTTCTTTTCATGACATAAACCTAATCAAAAGCAGAAAATAACTCCAACCCTGCCATTTTATGTAGACTATTTTTTTCTTTTTTAAAATTAAATTAGCAGTCTACTTTTCACTGCCCTTACATCTATTCTATGGAAAAGCCTTTCTAACTGGTGTCAAGAGAAAATAGGTGAATGCTTGCACTGAATGTTTGTGTTCATGTAACACAGCATTTTATTTTTAACAACCTTTTGTTTGTTGCATGGGTATTGTCATTTAACCCCAGCCAGTAATGACTTGCTCACCCTTCCCACCTCAAGGGGATGGGGAGGAGAATGGGGAAAAAACCCAGTTTATTACAGTTGATAGGATAAAAGGAAGAGAAAAACAATAAAACAATAAAACAAGTGACGCACAAATGTGATTGCTCATCACATGCAGAAGGAAAAAAACCCCAAACATCCCAATGCCAAATCTATTTCTGAGCGGTGATCCCATCTCCCAGCCTTTCCAGTTACATATGGAGCATGAAGTTATATGGTCGGAAATATCCCTTTGGTCTGTCTGGGCCAGCTGTCCTGGCAGTGCTCTTCAGCTTCCAGTGCATCTGGCAGGGCATGAGAAGTTGAAAAGTCTTTGACTTAGTGTAGACACTACAATTACTTAGCAACAACTAAAACACCAGTATGTTATCAACATTATTCTCATCCTAAATCCAAAACACAGCAATATACTAGCTACTAGAAAGTATATTAACTCTATCCTGGCCAAAACCAAGAGAGTGGATCCTTAATCCATGAGAAAATTTAAAGCTGCTTTAATAACCATTAATAATCTTTTAGAATACACATAATCTTTCAGAATACACATAATCTTTCAGAATACACATAAATTACTATAAATTGTGTTGGGCAACTTAAATGACGGCTGGTCAGCTACAAAACTGAAAAAAATATTTAACCCCCCCCACACAAACACAACTTAGTCTTATCTTACTTCTACTTTCTGTGAACTTCTACTTCACAGCAACAGCTCTTTAACCAAAATAAAAAGTCTGAGATTCCTTAGAGAGCAATAATTATTTGAACTCAACTGAGTTACCACAGAGCAACAGGACTCAGTTGTGTTCAGTTGCCACATACTGCTTCTTCAGTCTTCCTGCCTCTTTCATTGTACTGTGGGCCACAACACAAGCCTGCATGAAACTATACCCTCTGACTGGTCTGCCTCTCATGCCAGCAGGAAAACTGATAATGCACATCTGTGTTGGCTACACTTGTTTGGTTCTCAAGGACTGAAAGTGAATGCCAATGACACAGTTACACGAAGTCCAGTTGCACACACCTACAATTGTCCATTGCTTGACAAAATGTTTTGCTAGTGCTGAAGTGACGATTATATATAGTTACAGACGGGGCTGAACTAAACCATTCCAGTTAGTCTAGAATTCTGTCATAATCAATGTATACAGATACAAATATAAAATTACAGTTATAGTTTATGTTACTGTAATTACCTGAATAGCAGCATGAGCTAAAAAGAATATAGTTTTACTGTTTTCACTCACCATGCACATTTTCAGTACTATCTGCTTTTTTCTGAAATAATATACAAATACATTATTTTTATGACTTTTTGAAGCTATTCTTTTTATACCAACTTTTCAAAGTACATATAACTCATATCACAGACTCAAAGAATCACAAAATTGTAGGGGTTGGAAGGGACATCAAGAGATCAGCGAGTCCAACCCCCCTGCCAAAGCAGACTCCCTATCCCATATTACACAGATAGGCATCCAGACTGAGTCTTGAATATCTCCAGAGAAGGAGACTCCACCACCTCCCTGGGCAGCCTATTCCACTGCTCTGTCACCCTCACTGTGAAAAAGTTCTTCCACATGTTGGTGCGGAACTTCCTATGCTCCAACTTGCATCAGGAAGAATGTGTCCAGGTTGGACCCGATGATCTCTCGAGGTCCCTTCCAACCCCTGTGATTCTGTGATTCTGTGATCTGTGTGTTTCAGATTTTTCACTGTATGATGGATAGACAGCATCGCTAACACCAAAGAACATATGCACAAGAAAGTTCACATTAACAAAGGGACAATGCAGTTCAACCTAAGAGAAACAGAGAGGAAAAAGTGACAAATAATACACTAACATGGTAAAGTAGAAAAAAAAAATGTTAAGTAATGCATTTTATATAAATTTCATGATTTGACAGGACATGCCTTCATCTTTCTTACCTACTTATTCAAACATCCAGATCTGCATTCACAAAATAGTGAAAAAAAACCTGCACTACTACACTAGAGTTTAAAAAGTAATATAAACATTGTTCTCCACTAAAACATTGTCCAGTGATGAAGTGAACAGCCTGGCGCATAAAGTACCTCTATAGGCATGAAATGCAACAGTGTGATCTGTATTGGGACACCAGGAAATTAACAGCTCCCCAAAATAACTTTGAGTTGCTGAGTTTAGTCTATACGAGTAATAGCAGGTGACACATTTCAAAGTTAATATGTGAGAATCTCAATGAAACAATTTTTGTCCAGCTTTGGGGTTCAGAACATAAGAAGGTCTGTTGAAGCAAGTCCAGAGGAGGGCCACAAAGATAATCAGAGGCCTGGAGTACCTTTCCTATGAAGACAGGTGAAAGAGTTGGTCTTATCCCGCTTGAGGAATGCTCTGGGGAGACCTTATTGAAGCTTTCCAATACCTAAAGGAGGCCTACAAGAAAGTTAGAGAGGGACTGTTTATCAAGGAGTGTAGTGACAGGACAAGGGGTAACAGATATAAACTAAAAGAGGGTAGATTTAGACTAGATATCTTTGCTATGAGGGTGGTGAGACACTGGAAGAGGTTGTCCAGGGAAGTTGTGGATTCCCCCTCCTTGGCAGTGTTCAAGGCCAGGTTAAATAGGACTTTGAGCAACCTGGTCCACTGGATGATATCCCTGCCCATTACAGGGGGTTGGAACTAGATGATCCTTATCATCCATTCCAACCCAAACCATTCTGTGATTGTATGATTCTATGATTTTTAGGTATAGGCAACTGAGAATACACATTGAAGAAGACAAATGTTTGGCTGCAGCCCAAGTTTTAAATTTGGGTTAATTGATGTGACAGAAATAAACTTTTTAATTCTAGAAAACTTAATAAGCCCAGAGCAAAAATTACAAAGACAACTCCACTGTTGTCCCTATTGCAGCACACATGTATAAGCATATTGCATTATGACTGGTCTATACAGTTCTCTGTCTCAGGTGACCTTAGTAGGAGTTAAGGCAGTATCTTCAGAGGAGAGTAGAAGTTAGTAAAGTACAAGTTCAGGTATTTGGTTCACCTAAATATGTCAGTCTTCAGTGTAACAAGGAACAGTTCCCCGAAGTTAGAAAAATAGAAAAAGTATCAGCGTAAATAAGAAATGAAAGTTTTATCAGATAGCTAGCAAAAAGAAAAATGTAATTACCCCTCGTGCTCCAGAATCTTAATGGACAAGAAATGCATTTGTACTTCTAGCACATACATACAACTTTTTTGCTGTCTGTCTCTTTTTGGCTTGCAAAAGCATGACTCAATGAAAGAAAAAAAAATTAAAAAAGAAAACCTAAACAATAAATCAAACGAACAACAACAAAAAGACAAACCAGAAAAAACCACAAAAGCCAAAACCTTTCCTTGCAAAAAAACCCCTGTGCTGTTATTTCTGAAAATATGGACATGACCAAACTTATGTATTCTAATTTTCAGGTTACAGACTTTTCAATGTGGACTTCTGATGTAAAGAATTTTTTTTTCCTTTTCTTGCTTGGTTTACAGTCTTTAATCTTTTGCCAGGGTATTAATGTCTCTTTTGCAATGTACAGAGAAAATAGTCACTATGTTCAGTACCCGTCTGATTGTTGCTTTTATTTGTGTGGCCTGAAATACGTCTTTCTACAAAACATGATAATGTTTTAATGACAATTCTAGAGATTCCAAAGTCTGATTTATTACCTTGCATATGGTAAATAATGTATTCATCTAATTGAAACAATAAGGCATTATATTTGCCTGTTTGTAGACCTAAAATATCTTTTATTTTTTCTTTCAAATGCTTACGTGATCAGTTCTAGCTGTACTAAAAACAGGGGTGATTCATCAGCAGTAGAAATACCTATAACTCATGCTTCATTCCTTCCTGTTTTCTGGTCTTCATTTTTTCTTTTAATTTCTTCCTCTCAACCAGGTTGGTAACTCTACAAAGACAGGATTAACATAAATGCTCCTGAAAGAGAAATCTTTTCTAGCACTACTCCTGCAAGGTGAAATTGAGTAAAGTCATACATTAAAAAACCTGTACCATACACTGATTTATAATTTGGGGACATGTTTACAAGTTCACCTTATTTTTGGCACACTTAATGGAAAACACTAGTAAATGTCAATATGTTCAATTTTTTAAAATATGAGGACTATTTTACTTGCTGGAAATCACTCAAGTTTCATAGTGATTTTGTTATTGCTGGTTATTCAAATAATACTAAAAGATAATTTAATTAAGTAAATTCCTTTAAGAATTCAGAGTGCATCCCCTTCCTTGCTAAGATCATTCATGTAGGAAAGTTTGCATGATATCCCAATTTACTAGGAGGGTTGAAGGAAGCTCTTTCCAAATGTTATCATCTTTCAAGCTTCGACATTCTTCCAGTACAGAATGACCTGCTCATTATAAACACATTTAAAAGACCCACAATGATATTACAATATTTTATATTACCTTTTTGCATCTGTCAGAGTCTGTTCTGATGCTCTCTGGAAACATCAAAAAAAAAGTGGATGTTTCTTAATAACTCGCAATCATGGAACATGGGCCAACACTAATTCTGTAGCTCCCCAAGTAGCCTTATTCTGACCTTTTTAATACTAATAAGAGTACAAAAGGAAGTGGATTCCCAGTATTTCTTAATGGAGCCAGTCAATACTTTCTAAGAAATGGAAGTATTTGTAAAGCAAGTCATGGGTTCCTAGACTCTTAGGTAGATGCTCTTATGTCTCAGGTAAGACATATTTAGATTTTTTGCTAGGGTATGTGGAACAAAAAAAAAAATTACACACATTGAAAAGCAGTCTTCCTTTAAAATATCATTAAAAATAAAGCAAATGTCTATTAAAAAAGAAGTCAGCTGAACCTTTTCCACACAAATCTATATGTTTGACAAACTGCCAGCAAATCTTAAAGCAGCTGACTTCTAGAAGCCTACTTGGGTGTCTGCAGTCAAGGCACAGCCAGTCAAAACCTGCTTTTCAAGCTATGTGTAAACAAGGCACTTTTAGCAATAAACAGGGCTTCCAGATTTATTGCCATAGAGCTGGTAGTCTGAAAAAGACACCGAATTTGGGGTCAAGTTGCTAAAAAGTATTTTGTGAGTTCAAAGTCTCCTGACTATGGAGTTTGTCAGGCATAAAAGCATTGGGAATCCATGACTACGAGGCAGCAATGTATGTTGGCACTGATTACATATTTCAAGCACATGGAAAAAACAGTAATGACAGAATTTCCATTTCTGTACAGCCACATAATAACTTTGCCAATGTTTTCAGGACTAGTATTTTGGACAATGTCTTCTGAATGGCACTTTTTGGGTCTACCTACTAGTCCCTGAGGGTCTTAGTTTAACACATCATAATAGGAGCACTAATCAGAATGCCTCTAAAGTGCTGAAAATAACATTTATTTTAGACTGAAGCTGTGGCCCACTGTTTAACATGGAACCTACCCCGTGATGGTCTGCACTCAACAGTGGGTCTTTAATTTCTTAAATGGTAAGAAAATTTGAGATCTAGATAGGCTAATATTCCTGTGAAGAAGCTCCTAATGCACTTCAAGTTTTTGTTTTCTGAGAAAGAAAAGGTCCCATACAAACAGTCAAATTCCTGACTGTGCAAGTTCTAAACATCTTTTTAGATTATCCTGCCTGTTGTATGCATTTCAGTAAGATCATGAAACACACACAATACATTATTTATCAAGGAGACAGAGTATCAAGGATAGCCAAAAGCTTTGATATAACATTGATTTCACAAATGGTTCGTGATAGTGGCAGTAGAGAGGCGTAAAAGAAATTTTTTTAAGCCAGAATGATGTGCCAAGTCACACAACAGCAAACAGCAACAGAACACATAACAATAAATACAAAAATGTCCCAAAACCGTAAATACTCATGTACCCCATTAGTTGCTTTCACACAAACAAGTAAATTTGAGCTGAATGCATAAAGGAATGCAGAAGCATATTAAAGTGAGCATTCAGTGAGAAAAAACAGTACAACTGAAGAGATAACATGCAGCAGTTTGTCTTGCAACAGTCATTTTAATAGGTGACTTCACTTTAAAGCCAAGACACAAGTACTTTTTTTGTGACTTTTAAAATTAAGAAAGGTGAGATAGCTTGAGTGATGGCCTTTGCCAATATTCTGCCACCAATTTTTTGATGAATAAACAGACCTTTACACTGACATGTAGAAAAAGATTCAGTACATGCAAATATAACACTTAGAAAGCACAAAAGATAGGACAAAAGTTTGAACTTCACTAGAAGAGATATCCATATTTAGAACAAACATCATCACATAATGCTAAGCTAAATATGTTCAATGTTTTCATTACTGTACAATATTAGTAAAGTTTTACTGCCACTCCTTGTCATAATTTTGCCCTAGCTGGCAGCTAAGCATCACACAGCCACTCACCTATTCCCGCTGTGTTGGGGTAGGGGGGAGAGTCAGAAGGGTAAAAGTGAGAAAACGCATGAGCTGAGGCAAAGACAGTTTAATAGGTAAAGCAAAAGCTGCACACACAAGCAAAGCAAGACAATGAATTCATTCACCAATCCCCATGGGCAGGCAGGTGTTAAGCCATCTCCAGAAAAGCAAGACTCTATCATGCATGACTTGGGAAGACAAATGCCATCACTCCAAAAGTGTCATGTCCCATCATGTCCCTCTTCTTCTTCCCCCAGCTTTATACATCCTTCAAATCCTTCTTCCACAACTGGCACTGAAGTCCTCTGATTTGAGAAGTCTTTGGGGAGCTAGTAGCTCACCTCTTCTTCAGCAATATCATCTAAAAAGGGCTGTTGCTTCCTCCCCCTAAAAAATATCTTTACATTCAGCAAAGAGAGTAAGAAGAGTGAAAAAAGAGTCGTCATTGTCTCTACTGTTCTCATAATTCATCATGATACCACCTAATTCATCCAAGCAAGGCTTTCCTCTTACCTCCCAAGACTAAAAGATTTGGAACATGGGGAGAAAGGAGTAGGTCATGATGTCTTCAGTCTAACTGAAGTTGCATTTTTGTCCCGAATTTCTCTTTATCTCAGTCTTCCAACATATGCATTATTTGAATGAGTTCAAAGTTATTAAAAGTAAAGTCTTCCTGTTCAGTTCAGAACCCTGGAAAACAGGAAGGTCATCTGTAGCACAGTCTCTGATTTGTTATATCTGCTGTTACCTCTGCTCTTTTTTTTCCCCCGAGGATTTCTGCGACTAATCTTCCAAAAAGTATGAATAATTTTCTTGAAAAGCATTTCCCACAAATTGCTGAGACTATAATAGCTTTGTCTCCTTTCCCTCTATCCACAGGATCTGAGAGGCATTCATGGGCATATGTAGGAGAGGCAGTTGAAGAAATTGCCTCACTCAGCCATGCAAAGAGGCAGAGAAGAATACACCTACACTTCTGTCACTCCAGTTCACAGTTGGTGCTGTGCCAAAGGTGCCTCCCCTAGTACTCATCATGTCCTTGATTGTCCAGTCTGCACAATCTGAAAAGACTGCATGATCACAGAATGAAATGATTCAAAATTAAAACTTACCAGAAGAACAAGACTGCTTCTTTTGCACTGGTATCCTGAATTGGATTTGAATGCAGTTTCTTTGATTTCCAATTAGTCAAACATGACTATTCTGGGCAGTTTGATGTCTTGATTATCTTCTCAAACAATGATTTATGATTCCAGATGTGTGATGGGGTTGAAATGCATGCACCTATATATACTGGACAAAAATACACAGGTAAGTGGTGAGGAAAAATGGAAGAAACTCAAAATTAGATTTTAAAAGTAGAGCAACAACTATGAACGCTGTCACATTTCTTTATAATATTTTTTAAAAGAAGTATTGCATCATTTTATAACATTTTTACAGTCATTATATCCTGTTTCTTGAACTTCTTTTCATGTCCTTCACACTGTGACAGTAAAACATGCTGTGAACATAGCGTACACTAATATTGTCCTTAAATAAGGCAGGATGACTTTCACAAATGGAAACAAATTGTTATCTGATTGCAATGATGATCTCAACAGTGGATGTGCTTCCTGCTGTTAGCTCACTTGGAATGTTCTTGGCTGAGAGTCAAGGTCATTGTAATCCTGTCAAAGTTAATAAATTTTTAAATGCCCATTGTCTTGCCTGCTTTTTTAAAGTGAGATTTCAATCTCTTTTAAACACTGTGAATTATGCTTACTCTAATTAAGTTTGATTGAATGTAATACTACTTGTGTACATTGTAATTAGAGGCAGACTTGCTAGGGCACTTCATTAAGACACATGAGACCTGAGGCTATGCTGACACTTCCTGAGGGAAGGGTTTGATACACTATCATGTGGTTTAAAAGTACTTAGGTACAGGACAATTTTGATTTCATTGGAAGATTTCTGAAACATAGTAAAGGATAAAAGAATTAATGTTTGCATTCATCTGATGGCATTTGCATTTGCATGCTGTTCTGAATATTAATAAAAAAATAACTACTTCATGTATGGTAACATTAGCTCAAACATCACTGTCATTAAAAAGAAAGACCAAGATATAAACCACTTATGCTAGCTCATGGGTCGTTCCAGGTTTTTTCTTCTTTTTTTCCCCATTTTTCCCAAACTATATATGGAAATAAGCCAAAACCTTTAAATACATTATCAAACAAGGTAACATACTGACCCTAGCCTACTCAATCTCATGCAAATTCCATCAATTATTCATAATTCCTGTTTTCACTGCGAAACATGTTCCACTCAGCTTGTCCAGGAAGTCTTCTGTTCCCACACATTTGATGCTGTGAAAAGCTGAAATCAAAACTCAATAGCCTCGGTAACTATGAAGCAGGTATTCTTTATTGCAGCACTGGGCAGCACAGGGGATTGCTCCTCCAAATGTGTGGTCCGAACAAGTTGGTCACACAGTTTATAAGCAGGTTATACACACATGTGCATGACCTTTCTGAGAAATGATTAACATAATCATTACTTTTCCAGGAACTCAATATCATAGGTTTCCACCCTTTCCTACATGTGTCCCACAGTCTGTAGGTGGTCCTCAAGGACCCTGGTGGTCATTTATTTCACCCCCTCATCTTGATCACAGCGTTTTTGCTGCGAATTATAGCCCCTACCTTCCTCTTGTTTACCAGAGCAGCATGACTGCTCTTGGGGCTCCTTGTAGCCTTGAGTTTTCTTGTTCTTGGAGATAGTCCTGATAGAAAGCTTACAATGTGCTGGTACACACATTCCACAATACCGTTGCTGCAAAACATGTCACTAATATCTACAAGAGTCTAGACATTAAATCTCTATTAGAATCACTGCTGCATAATATGTTGTTGACACCCACAAAACTCCAGGCAGTAAGTCCCCACCAGATTCAGCTCTCTTTTCAAATTTCCATTCTTTTTTAGATCTGCTTTTGCTGGGAAAGTTTCTTACTAATCACAGTATATTTGAAGGGAAAAGAGAAACAGTTTACAGGAGGGCTAAAGATGATCTTGACTAGCATATCACCTCCTTTAATGTGCATAATTGTTTCAACCACAGCAGGTCTGGAGAAAATAACTATTCCTTTATTCTCTATGGAGAGACAGCTAGCCACCTATTTTCAGGTACTGAAAAGTACATCTTTGTGAATCTTTGAGCTGCACCACTAAAGCTAAAAAAAGTCCTTGCTTTGTTATTACAGCAGTTCCTGTTCTCTTTGGATCACATGGTTGATGATATCTTCAAGGAAAATAAAGGTTACCCTTCCTTATTTCTCTCTGAAAGGCACCATTTAATTTGGTAGATAGGAACTACATTTGTTTAATTTCTTTAGCATTCCTTCCATTCAAAACTAAAATTTAAGGTGTTCAGGTTACTGTTGTTACAACAAACAGATGTATAGAAGGTTTATGTGGTTTCTTTACATTTACACAGAAGTTGTAAATTTAGCCCAGAACTAGCTATTTAGTTACTCTCTTTCAGAAATTATGCCTTGCTAGATTCAGTTTCAGTTCTTCAGGTTTGGTTTTTTTTTTCTCTAAAGGTGAGAAACTACAAGGAGATAAATGAGAAGCTCTATCAGATTAATCAGAACCAGTTCTTAATTCAACAGTGGAAAATCTAAGGCATATAGTTTCTGAACTATCTACCACTAAAAGACTTCAAGAAAAATAAAAGTCAAAATTAAATTTAAAAAATCATGATATTTTGATTACAAAAGGTCTATGAAAATATCTATTCAGGTAGATTCAGCTGAGTATCTTGAAATTTATTTTGAAGAGTTTAAACAGCAGGTGACGCAAGTTCGTATTACTTGCTGTTGGGATAAAGGCTTTGTTTATATTTCAGCTTTGAGAATAGCAAAGAAGGTTTACATGTTTTAATAGACAAAGGCTGGTTTAACATTTTTGACAAATGCCTGGGCTCTAGTGGTTGACTTAAATTGGATTTACATGATCAAAGCCTTGAGGAAATATCACAGATTGTCACATTTTAGGGTCTAGGCTGTAGTGACACCTTTTTTTTCCAGTATTTCCCTATCAACTAGATCTATTCTCAAATTAGAACCATTGTAATGCTCCCACACTGGAGGACTTGACAAAGTCTAACTTCAATCTCCTTATGGTGAATTAGATTAATTTTAACTTCACTGTACCTCAAAAAAAGTCACATAAAAGAGGGTGCTACTATCCTTCTCTCAATCACTTTGTCTCCAAAAAGTCACAGAAGCAATACAAATAAAAATTGCATTAGCGTGGAAGCAAAGAACAAATTCCTAAAATCCTAATGACTAAAACTTCGTCAGTTTTGCAGTTATTTTGCATTCTACGTATTCTTGTAGAATGAAACCATACTTGGTTACAAGAAAAATTAGAACTATAGTTCTATAGATTAAATCTATGCTTCTATATCTTGATCTACAAAAAGTTGAAATTTTCACTCTTAATACCATCCTTTTACACAAGAAGGCATGAAATGCTGCAAAATCCCATTTCAGCACTGTTAATGGTGAAATTCTGAGAAATTATTTTAATAATAGATAGCTAGTCACAGCATATATTCATAGTCATGTTAAAAACATATTTGATATAAATACAATATTTGAGAGTGATATTGAAACTACTATATACATTGAAATATGCATTGAATTACTATATAGAGAATTACCTACACTTTTTTTTATATAAAAACCCTCATCTTACTCAATTCTTTTTTGTATAAATTTTGAATGCAAAAAGCCTGGAAACTAGCATAAGGAATATGAGATGAAATGTCAAGTGTATGCTAAACTACAGACATTTTTCTTTGAGGCATGCCGGTATCCAGCAGCTACAGAGTGGTCTACAGGCAGCAGTTTGGAGGAGAGGGGGAAAAAAAATGCCCATGAGATGTGGAAAACAATTGTTCTTATTTCAGGTAATAGTAAGATTGTAGTATTTAATTTAGGCAGTTAACATTACTATACATCAGAGCGAGACTCAAAATCAAGCACACAAAAGCAGAAATACTTTATCTTTCTGTCGTTTCTTTAACCATATCAAATATTAGATCAGCAACTACTGTTAGTCGGATTAGTATGTAAGCAAGGATTCAAATCCACTTCCAAGAAGGTACAACCTGGCTTTAAGACCAGAAGGGGGAAATCTGGTCACCATGGCATTGTGCTGCTCCTACCTCAGCAGCAGTATAGAAAGCATCCAGTTTGTTTGGAAAGCAGCCTGATATTAAGTAGGCTTTGAGCTCTGACACATTTACAGGGAACCAAAAGCTTTTGCCTCAGGTACACTGTAGTAATTATCCTGACCATGCTACTATTTTAGAACACAGGAAAGATACTTAGAGATTGTTTGCTGGTCAGTGAATAGGTTAGTAAAATGAAACATAATAAACTACCAAATGTCATAAAAGAGCAAAGTTGCTGGGTTGATAACGTTAAGTAATAGTTCTCACCACCACAATTTAACCCTGAAGCACTGAGCAGCAAAAAGAGGAAGCACTGACGTCTTCTTTCAGCATAACACAATTCAATTCATTGACTGCACATAGCCCGAAGGACCTAGTCCTGTTTTGAGGTTCTTTCCGCTTTCTGGCTTTCCTTGTGTATTTTACTTCCTTTACACACTTCCCTTGTATGTTTTTACTTCTTTTCCTCTGCCTTTCCATCTTCATGTTATTTTTATAACTCCCTCCTGGTGGTAAAAATATTAATATTTAATATTTGAGCAGTCTGACTAAGAAGTTTATCCTGACTAGAAGAACATTCATTTTGACTGAAAGCTATAAGTTAGTTACTCTTTCCAACTCCCCACTTCGGAGATTAAACTGGGTGCGCCACACCTATAGGGTCCACCAGGAGCCATCTCTCCACATTGTCATATCATTTATTACTTTTTGTTTGGGTCTTTTTCTTAGAATTGTGGCAGTTGGCTAGCTATTTTAGGAGTCCAACCCTTCCAGAGATGGACACCTGGCCTTGTTAACACTGAAATTTTTATTTTCTTTAACTCCTTTTTTACTTTTTCCAAAACACTGTATAGGCTGGGTACCTGCCATCATTTGGGGTATAATGGGAGCAGAGGGAGAGATGCTGTCTGAATGTTCTCTCACTATGATCACAGTTAGTAAAGCTTCTGTCTGACATGTCCTAAATCATACTTGTGTTATTACACAGTTGGAGTCTCCAGATTCTCGAGCACTTCTTCAAAACTTTAATTACATTCTTATCATTTGTATGGAAGAAAGAGAGAATATGCTAGGTTTTCCCAAATGATAACAGTGGCCAGCAAAAGAAAACCAGTAATTTTCTTTCTCACATTTAATCCAAAAGGCTATTGAAGTATGGTGAAGATTTCCATTGATTTCCATCCATTTCCTGAGTGTCACCTTAGAGTGAAGGGGTTACTAAGGAACTTTTGGTCACTTTTGGGACAAAGTGACCATGAAATGGTAGAGTTCAAGATCCTGAGGGAAAAAAGCAAGCCAAAAAGTAGGATAGCTACCCTGAATTTTAGAAGAGCTAATTGTGATCTCTTCCGCAACCTAATAGGAGCTATCCCATGAGTTAGGCTGTTAGAAGTTAAGGGAGCCGATGAGAGCTGGGTGGCATTAAAACAGCTCTTCTTCCAAGCCCATACGTAAACTCAAAGGGAAGCAGAAGGTCTATGAATTGTGGAAACAGGGTCCAGGAGGGACACAACTAGGAAGGCTAAAGACCTGGAAATGAAACTGGCAAGGGACATAAAGGATAATAAAAAGGGTTTTTTTAGGTATGTGAATACTAAGAGGATGACTAGGGATAATGTGGGTCTCCTGCCGAACAAGGTGGGTGTCCTGGTGACCGGGGATGCTGAGAAGGTGGAGATACTGAATGCATTCTTTGCTTCAGTCTTCACTTCAAAGAGCCCTCGGGGCCCCCAGACACTGGAAGAAAGTAAGAGAGTTTGGGAAATGAGCTTTTCTCTGGTTTTGATGGGGATAGTCCAGGAGCATCTCAAAGGGATTAATGCACATAAATCCATGGGCCTGGATGGGATGTATCTACGTGTCCTGAGGGAGCTGGCAGAAGTGATTGCGGAGCTGCTCTCTATCATCTTTGACAGGTCTTGGAGAACAGGNCACTTCTGTCCCTGGAAAGGTGATGGAACAGCTTGTTCCAGATGCCATCTCCAAGCAATTGGAAGAGAATATGGTCATGAGGAGTAGTCAGCATGGATTCACCAAGGGGAGATCGTGCTCGACCAATCTCATAGCCTTCTATGATCTCATCACCGGCTGGGTGGATGGAGGGAGAGCAGTGGATGTCATCTACCTTGACTTCAGCAAGGCTTTTGATACTGTCTCCCATGACATCCTGATAGCAAAGCTGAGAGAGTATGGGATAGCTGAGTGGACAGTGAGGTGGGTTGAGAATTGGCTGTCTACCCTTCATCACATGTCCTTTGGTGAGCTTTAGCATTTATCTTGCTAATAAAGCCATGGAGCTGGTTCTGCAGCCTTGAAGTATCCTCCTGTTCTTCTTGATCACTCCCTCTTCCTCTTTATCACTTTCTTTATCACTCAGTTCTGTTCTCAGAGATAAGTTTTTCTTCATGATGTATCACAATGCACACAATGTTCTAACACTGTGATCCTTTACGTGGACCTTTAACATCCTGCACAGTTCGTTGCTGATGCTTATTTGACAAGATTAACTAAATTTTATCAGCTGTTTTTCCCTTCAAGAGTAAATTAGGGAAACTGTGTGACTAAATATTGTAGATTTACACATGGCTTATATGATATTTTTAACTGCATACATATCCCTACATTTTCAAAGCCATAGTCTCAACTGGGTAGTTCATCTTGGTAGTTCATAACTTGGAAACAAGGCCACTCTCCATGCACCTAACCTTTTGTCTGCTGATCACTTATCAGTATTAATATTAGATACATGGATGAAAAAATTGTCACAAATAATGACTTTTTCCAATAAGACACAGAGAAGATTAAAAGCAAACCTCACTGTTGATAATATTTAATAGGTTACAGAAAGAATACCAAGTAACATTCACTTAGAGCTGAATTATTTAATTTTACTTTTAATAACATAATTGGAAAAATATTTTCAGTACTTTCTCTCTTTGTTGCTTGAGCCTTTTTAACTTGACAGGAACAGAATTCATCCGTCTGTAGCTAGCATCAAACAGAATCACAAAAAAAGAGCCTTTAAAAAAGAAAAAAAATATTCATTTAGTAAACAACAGGCATGAATACAGTAACATAAATGTTCCCACAATGCTAAAATCAGTGAGGTTGCTGCTAAGGTACTACCAAAAGTTATGTTTCTCACTTTTCCAGTTAATGCAGTGCAGATAACTGGAATAATTTTCTTTCATACTCCCTTTAAATCTCTTTTGTGTTCCCTGTATACTCATTAGAGAGAAGTATGGCAAGCATGAAACTCCTTTTCTCCCACACTAAGACATTTTAAATAGTTTAAATGGTTATTCTCTCCTATTTGTCTTCCTTATCATTAGAAGAGTCTAATATAGCTAACACAGGTAAGTCTATATAAAGCTAACATAAGTGTGGGGTAGATGAGTGGACAGTGAGGTCGGCTGAGAACTGCCTGATGGACCGAGCTCAGAGGGTGGTGATCAGTGTTTGGTCCAGTCCTGTTTAACATCTTCATCGATGACCTTGATGAGGGAATAGTGTCCACCCTCAGCAAGTACGCCGATGATACAAAGCTGGGAGCAGTGGCTGACACACAGGAACACTGCGCTGCCATCCAGAGAGACCTGGACAGGTTGGAGAGCTGGGAAGGAAGAAACCAGATGAGGTTTGATGAAAGCAAGTATAGTGTCTTGCACCTGGGAAGGAATAACCTCTTGCATCTGTACAGGCTGTACCTGTTGGAGAGGAGCTCTGTGGAGAAGGACCTGGGGGTCCTGGTGGATGACAGGTTGGCCATGAGCCAGCGGTGTACCCTAGTGGCCAAGAGGGCCAATGGGATCCTGGGGTGCATCAAAAGGAGCATAGCCAGCAGGTCAAAGGAGGTGATCCTCCCCCCTCTACTCTGCCCTGGGCAGGCCCCACCTGGAGTATTGTGTCCAGTTCTGGGCTCCCTGGTACAAAAAAGACAGGAATATCCTGGGAAGAGTCCAGAGGAGGGCTACGAAGGTGATTAAGGGCCCAGAGCATCTCCCCTATGAGGAAAGGCTGAAAGAACTGGGGCTGTTCAGCCTTGAGAAAAGAAGACTGAGAGGAGATCTTATTAATGTTTATAAAGATCTTTAGTGTGGGAGACAGAGGGAAATAGGCAGCCTCTTTTCAGTTGTCTGTGGAGACAGGACAAGGGGCAATGGCCTCAAGTTGGAGCACAGGAAGTTCAGCATCAATATGAGGAAGAACTTCTTCACAGGTGAGGGGGACAGAGCACCAGAACAGGCTGCCCAGGGGGGTTGTGGAGTCTCCTTCTCTGGAGATATTCAAGACCCATCTGAACGCCGACCTGTGCGATCTGTCCCAGAGAACCTGCTTTTGCAGGGGTGTTGGACTTGATGATCTCTTGAGGTCCCTTCGAACCCCTACAATTCTGTGAATCTGTGAGTCTGTGAAATGCAGATGTTTATATAACCTAAGTAAATTCAAATGAGATTAGTCTCTCCTAAATAGTATTACTGAAATTAACTGGGTTCCATTCTAGAGTAAAACAATAGTTTATATCAATTGTAACATCAGCTGGTAAACCATTCCTTTTTCCTTCAGTGTTTATGCTATCTGGAATTTAAAAATCATTCAATCTGTTTAGCAGCAGTTTTGTATCTATCTGCTCCCATGAAACACTGTCAATAACAGACCAGACAAGAAGACATCATCCATAATGAAATCGTGTTCTCACCTATCCTCTGAGTTACACAAGCATATGATACAAAAATAAATGCATCAATCATAATTAGCACTGTGAGAACAATGAATTTTCCATTTCACTATCCACTGAAACTTAATAGTATTCTCTCTCCTAAGAGAAGTAGGGAAATTAGCTATTCCTTTGGAAGGGCTTCAGTGAATTGTTTTCTCCATGTCATTGACATAAGAGCAAAAGAGATTACTGGAACAACTATACCTCCTGGCCAGCATACTCTATAGGTAGTCTTCATATGGGGTAACATGTAAAATGCAAATGAAAATAACGTACCAGAAATCTGCCTGGTCTTAACTGGCAACTACACAATGTACTTACAACTAGAAAAGACTCTTCTGAGTTAGTAGACACTTATGAGTTAGATTTGCACCAGTGTTGTATGCTATGTTTTCCCAATAAATTAAAGCCAGAGTACTGAAAGTAGTGCGCAAATAAGTGATGTAATGGCTTAACTAGATACAGCTGAGCAGCCAATCACACAACTGAAAGTGTACAGAGCCATGTATGGTTCTTTCACTGTGATACAAAATGTAATAAATGTAAAAAATAACCCACGACAGTTCAAAATGTCAATTAGGTACATTGTGTTTAACCCATGCAAATTTGCTTTTTTCTATTAAACTAATTTTAAGATGAGTATGCAAAGATTTTCTTTAGCCTTACTAATACTCAAGGTGGCCTATCTTTAATGTCTAGCTTTAAATAATGTCCATTCACTGGACTCAAGGTGCCTTGTTTTCTGTTCTGAGACAGCTGAACTCGAAAAAAGGTCAAGTCACTCATAGCTGCTCTGTTAATAAAACACACAGTTACTATTGCTCCACTGCTCATTAGACTGGACTGTTCCCATCTTCCAAGTGTTGGCTTCCCTTAGGCTCACATACCCCCATATGTTGAACTCTAGAATATAAGCTCTTCACACTTTCTCACTCTTGTAGAGGCTTGAAGACATTTTTACTACTGTACATATGGTTGTATTTTCATTCAGGGAAAAAGACAGGTTCAAGTCATGGCATGTTGTTATTTACATGGATTTCAGTTACTCACTCAATTCCACCTCTGTTCTTAAATGCTAATATTAAAAGTAAGTGTATTACTCCTAAAATAACATTGGCTATCCTCCAGTCTTCAGGCACTTCTGTTCTCAAAGACCTGTCAAATATGGTAGTGTGCAGCTTAGCAATCACCTCTGCCAGCTCACTCAGCACATGTAGATGCATCCCATCCAGGCCCATGGATTTCTCTATGTTGATTCCACCGAGACGCTCCTGGACCACCCCCACCAAAACCAGAGAAAAGCTCTTCATTTCCAAGCTCTCTTTCTTCCTTCCAGGGTCCGGCAGTCCTGAGGGGGAGTCTTTGAATTGAAGACTGAAGCAAAGAATGCATTCAGTATCTCCACCTTCTCAGCATCCCTGGTCACCAGGACACCCACTTCATTCAGCAGGGGACCCACATTATCCCTAGTCATCCTCTAACTGTTCATATACTTTAAAAAAGCTTTTTAATATGCTTTATATTCTTTGCCAGCTAAAGTCCAAGTGGCCTTCTTCTTGGCCTGCTTGACTTTTGAGAATTTGGAATTGCCTGTTCCTGTGCTTTTAGGAGGTGGTACTTAAAAGTGATCTGCGTTAATGGACCCTAATGCCTTCAAAAGCAGTTTCCCGGGGGGACCTTACCAACTAGTTCCTTGAGCAGCCCAAAACCTGTTCTCCCCATATCTAGTGTTGAACTGTTTTCCTCCTCTCACCAAAGATTTTAAATTCCACTACTTTGTGGTCACTATGGCCAAGATGGACACCTACCTCCACTTCCCCCACAAGACCTTCTCTGCTCACAAGCAAGATATCAAAGAGGGCACCTTTTCTTGTCAACTCCCTTAATACCTGAACAAGTAGGTTATCATCCAGTTGCTTTAGGAATCTCTTGGACCTGTTTGTATTAGCTGTGTGGTGTTCACGGTTAATGTCTAGCAAGTTGGAGCCCTCCGATAAGGACAAGAGCAGTTGATCTAGAGGTGTGTCTTAGTTCCCTAAAGAACAGTTTGTTGATGTCATTGTTTTGGATGTGTGGTCTATAGTAGACTCCTACAATGACATCCTTACCCAGAGACTAAACCATGTCATCACCAACTGATAGCTCCGTACAGTCCAGACCCTCCATTATATACAGTGTCACATCACCCCCACACCTCTCCTGCCCTGCCTATCTCTTCTGACTCCACACCTTGGTTTTGAGCATCCTGTTAAAATGTTCCATGACAGAGGGGTTTATTTCATGAATAGTAACTAAGCAGTGAACATTACATTGTTTCAACAGCTTTTGTTTAAAGGCTGGTTTAAAAAACGTGTTCCATAGTCTGAGGCTTGCACCCCTCACTAAACAGCCATGGTCCAGGCATGATTGGATAAGATGTCTATTACTTTTAAGATATACTTAATGCAACTGTGTTTGGAAAACTGTTGCATATCCATCAAGTCTGCCTGCCATTGTGCACCTACCTCTGCCTTGTTTCTTTTGAAGTGCTTTCTTCAAGCCAAGACACAAGCACCTTGACTTAAAAGCCATGTTGCCACTTGCTTTCTTGGCAGGCTCTTTCCCACTCCAGTTCTTTCCTGTATACTTACCCTTTGCCAAGAATCATGCCATATACGTTCATGCATAAAAGGCAAATGAAATGAAAGTATAAAACGTGCACTCAACCTAAACTGCTAATTTTGTGCACATGGAAATTTTCACAGAAACTTCAGAGGTTTGTGAATATTTTGGAATTTTTTTTCCCAAGTTTATAGATTTATAAATCTTAGTAAAGCTTCTAGTTACAATTCAGGCCAACTTCCTGCATGACAGCATGTGTGATTGGGCAAGAGCTGTCAACTGTGTGGTTCTAATGATGTTGTTGTTGTCAAGAAAACTGGAACTTTATTCAGAACACATTTCTAGAGTTTTGCTTAATATTTACTCTTGTTTTCCTTTTTTTGAAGCACAGTCTATTAAATTATATTATTTTTTCTTAAATCTTCATGTCAGTGTAACAAGTTAATATTCAGATATATGAGATTCAGTGTTGTTGTTGGCTACTGCTTTGCCATATGACAACCAAAGAAGGTCTGATGGTGACATTCCCACAGAAATAACAAAATGAAAGATAACCTGTAAAAATAATACAATGTAAGGAGGACAAAGTGTTCTGAGTTTATGCTTTATCAACACTTCCTGGTTGTTTTTTCCAGGCACTCCAGACACTCACTCTCTGGCAAGAGGTCTGCAGGTTAACATGGGACAAAAGGACTAGAATATAGGTCTTTCCCTTAACATAAATCATAACTATCTAGCCGCCAAGTGAGTACATAATTTTTTGTTTGTGGGCTCCATAAATATATAAGTACCAGCTAGAGTTGAGTGTTGAACACAAATCACCCTGTCTCATTCACTACACAAACTGTTGAGAGGCTTATTAATAAAAAAATAGTAATAATAAGAAGCATTACAGTGAGGCACACAAGTAAACAAAACAAAATATTTCATATATATGAACATACATAAAGGATAGAATCAGCCTGTAACATGTATATTATACCTTTAAGTCTTTTACAACTGCCAAAAAATAAACTTTCTACTTGAAAAGTCTTAATTAAAACAAGCCATTTTTCCTTTTATTACATAAAGAGCAGGGCAAACTAGCTATTAGCCTCAACCTTCCCTTAATACTTAAAACATCATTTTAACTTCCATAGTAGTTCATCGTCTCAGTAAAGACTACCACAGACTAACTACATCATTTTCAACTTCTAGACAATGGTAACCCATAAACAATGACAGAAAAGATGAAATAATAATAATATAGCCATGATCCTTCAAAGAAAACCATTTATCTAAGGTCATCTGCAGTAAATAACCATACTAACATAATGTGAATGTAAGATGAATGGAATTCTAAGTCCATGGTATTTTGTCCATGGTATTCTAAATCAGTTATCTGACATTCCAATTACAATAGCAAAAACATCTACTTGGCTTAAAGATTTGACAGTTATTGCAGAAGTATTTGTTTCAGCCATTTTTATTCAACAGTAAACTTTATAGATTGTCTACCTGCCACCTTTTCATTCCTGCTCACGTACCAAACAGGTCTCTTGTTCTACCATGCTCCTTATTTGTCAAGCCATATTATGAATTAATCTACAAAAAGATTTGGAAACGGATCTCTAACAGCAAAACCATACCCTTTTAGTTTACAAATACAGATACAGTGCTGAGAAAGTGCCACAGTGCTGTAAGGACTGTTATGTGCAAGGAGATGTTATCTTTGATGAAGCTTT
Source organism: Zapornia atra (assembly GCA_013400835.1). Classification (NCBI taxonomy): domain Eukaryota; kingdom Metazoa; phylum Chordata; class Aves; order Gruiformes; family Rallidae; genus Zapornia; species Zapornia atra. The sequence continues at coordinate 21,244 of VZTU01026353.1, forward strand.
GCTCTATAACTTGTTTACCTTTATGGACATTGCTTCATAACCTAAGTAAATAATTCCTTAAAGAACAAGAAGTTACTGTTGGGTTGGGAACTTTCCAAAAGCTTAGTTAAAATTAAATTCCCATCTTCCAATTATTTTTAAATTTAGTTCTCTTACATTTAGTGCCAAAATTTCTTTGGCAGTTTAAAATTGAAGTAATTCACCTCCATCTTTTTCAGTCTTTGGAAAAATGAAAGTCCCAGGAAGCGAAGAATCTTCAAATGTGCTCTGCATCTGCAAAACTTTTTCTAAATCCGACAGAAAAGTTATTATTTTTCACACTGGACATAATTAGATCTAGAAGTTACTTTTAAAATAATTATTCATTCAGCTCCCTGAGCTGGAAGGCAGGGACAGAGAGCAGAATAAACCCCCCATAAACCAGGAGGAAGCAACTGACAACCTGCTGTGCTACCTGAACACTCACAAGACTGTAGGGACAGATGGGATCCAACAACGAGTACTGAGGGAGCTGGTGGAGGAGCTTGCCAAGTCACTCTTCATTATGTTTTAAAGCTCCTGGTTAACAAGGGAGGTTCCATACAACTGGATGTTTGACAATGTGACACACATCTACAAGAAGGGCCAGAAGGAGGAAGTGGGGAACTGCAAGCCTGTCAGCCTGACTTCAGTATGAGGAAAGATTATGGAGCAGTTCATCTTGAATGGACTTACACGGCATGTACAGGACAGTCAGCATGGGTTCATGAAAGGCAGGTCCTGCTTGAACAAATTGATCTTCCTCTATGACCAGGTGATATGCCTAATGGATGAAGGAAAGGCTGTGGATGTTGCCTACCTAGACTTTAGTAAAGCCTTTGTGGTGGTTTAGATCTGGCTGGAGGCCAGACACCCACCAAAGTCGGCCTATCACTCCCCTTTTCAGTTGGACAGGAGAGAAAATATATATTGA
>VZTU01026354.1:0-25621 GCA_013400835.1 Zapornia atra
CGGCGGCGGCGGCGGCGGCGGGGCTGGGCGGCTGGGGGCTGCCGGTCTGTGAGGGCGCCCCGGGGAAGGTTGGGGGGCGACGAGGGGAGGGTATCGCTGCGTCCCGCCGCCGCAGGCCCGGAAACGTGAGAGGCGGCGACAGCTCCGTGCGGGGGGAAAACAAGTCATTGTTTCCCCGTGAACGGGGAACGCGGCCCCAGCGCCGGGCAGCACGCAGCCCCGCCGCGGGGGAAGCTGAGGCGGAGCCCGGGGCGCCGAGGAGGGTCGTGTCCCGTGGGGAGATGCTGCCTCCGAGGCTGGGGGAAGCGCCCGCTCCCGGAGCTGCCCCGGGAGCGCTGGTGGGAGCTGTCGCACAGAACAAAACGCGCAGCGGCAGCGCTCGGGACGGGTTCGCGGGAGCCGGCGCCAGATGCGCGGATTGCACTCTGCCCGAAAACGCCCCCCTCCCCGGCTGACACCGCTTAGGAACAAACACAGAGCTGTAAAGCAGTATGAAAAGTCTTTCACTTCCCCAGCCTTAACAAAAAGGCGATCGTACTGTCTGACAGCCCCGCAAGGGATGTTTCCAGGCGCCCTAATGAGAACGCTGCTTAATATTTACGAGGCACGTCTTTGTTGTTACTTAGATAAGGGACCCTTACCGGCCTCCCCAGGGCACAGCAGTGGTGGGCAAGCCTCATCCCACAGCAGCCTAAGACCTTTTCCAATTACACGTACTTTTTTTTTCTCTTTTCTTTTTTTTTTTTTTGCCGGTTTTGGGGATTTTTTCCTCCTGACTTCATCCTTGGATTGCTCTAAAGAACGATCCTGAAATATGAATATTGCGTAATTAGCTACTTTTTGTTTTAATTCAAGTTCGGTCTGTGTTTTCCCTTACACCCAGAGTTTCTCTGCAAGTATGCTTTGAGGATTGAGTTTTAATCCCCCGAAGTGCATGCTTATGGTAATCTTCTGGATTAATAAAGATTAAATTAACCAGTAATCTAATTGCTGTGTGGTGAAACCAAGGCAAGGAGGTTGTGACTTGGTCTGCATCAAATACCATGTGATGACTGTACAGCCCAACACTTACTGCCATGGAGTATCGTCCCTTACAATCACTCATTTAAAAGCCATGTTCTTCTATGCCTTACCAGTCTTAATTTCCTAAATGACTGTACAAGTAGATAATCTGCATTCACATAAAAGTTTGCTGACTTCCCCAGGGCCTTGGATCTGAGCAAACAGCAAGTTCAATGCATTTCTTCAAGATTTCCGGGCCATCATGGGTATGCACGTCAGTATCTTTCTGTCTGAGCTGTACCCAGACTTGCACTATCATACCATTCACTTCCATAGGTAGCTACTACATCATTTTAATTTATTGACCAAGTGTAAAGGTTATTTTCAAGTATCTTCTATAATACAAAGTATAATACATAAAAACTGCTTTTAGAATATAAATGCCTTTCTTACTAAGCCATTTGTCTTTAGAATACTCCCACTGTGTTACGGTCTAGATTCATTCTGGCATCAGTTTCTATGACACTGGATAAAATAGGTCTGTTTTCCTGAAAAGAAAGATGATATTAGTTCGAACAAAGGTGTAAGAGAACTTTATTATTTTACTAAGATGAAGAGAGACAATTAAATGCCATAATCTTAGTAACAACCAAATGGAACTTTATGAGTGAGATAATAAATTTCTACCTTAGAAAGAATATATATATGAATCACAGCCAGAACACTTAATAGATTGGGGAGGGGGTGTGTGTTAAGCTCTTTAGCTGAGTTTCCCTGCATTTCCATTACCATTTCTGCCAAAACCAGTGCAGGCATATGCAGCTCCCATCACAATGTCTTCCCCACCTGCTGCCTGTATCCATCCCTGAGACCACAGAGTTACCCACATCACCAAACCAGTTCAGTCTGAAAAGACCCGAGTATAAAAAGAGGATAAATACATTTAAACCCAATTCAGTTCCCTGAGCTGGTTTACTGCTCAGTCCTGCAGTACGGGCCAAAGAACAAGTGATGGGAGCAAAGATACAGCAGTGCAGGAGGAATGTTTAGCCAGCATCCTCTGATCCAGGTACGTCCAGTGTCAGGAGGGCAACGGAGTACTGATGTGGCTTGTGACATAGATGACATACCAGGTGACCCTGATAATTGCAAAGACATGTACTGACATTGTAGTGTCATTAGAAATTACTTTTACTGTTATTGATACGTTATGACTCTAATGATTAGTAAAAGTAATGAATCACCCACAAACAAAAGACAGGCAAATTCTTCACGCGCAGCATATGACAGATTGACAGTTCTGCCATGTCAGGTTACACTATCAAAAGAAAATGGTTCACCTTATATTACTTCCACAGACTTTAATAACTCCTAAATTATTTTAGTGTTTCAGGCATGCTTGCCACATCAGCCTTAAATATTCTGAACACACAAAAACGTATGCAATACACTTTCTCTTCCCCATGTTTGTATTTCTGTGCATCCACATGCGCAGCATTTACTGCCTTTTAGCATTCTGCTTATGGCAAGTTTTTTGCCATTAGCAATCCACTTCAAACTTGATTACTCTAAGAGGAGGGCTATCGAGAATCAGCCAGGGCTGCTCAGTGTTGTTTCAGTATTTCCAGGAGGTGGTTTCCTTTGGATTTCATAAACTATTCTCATCTCTCAGGAACATAATTTGGAACCTACAGCTCCTGCCTGCTTCGTTATTTTTGTTGTTAAGTTCTTATATTTAGATTGCAAACTATAATGGGGCTGTAAGCTTCTTTAAAAATAGAAATCCTTGATAAATAAATACGTAACAACTGTAATCTCTGTCATATGACTGCCTTCCTAAAGCTCAATGCAACACACGGTCCATTTTTAAAAAGATAGTACATCTGGTCCTTGGGAAAAAAAATAGCTATTTCCAGTCTTCTGATCTCATAGCAAACCTGTAGCCTACAAGACACCACGAAGGACACTGTTTAGGGGGAGAGACAGGACTCCAGAAGTAACGTTTTTGTTGGTCTTCTGTCCCAGAGCCAGCCTAGGGCAGGCTGGTTGTGACCATAATAATGACACATGCTGGTAGGTGAATGGAGGCACCACAGGGGAGCACCCCTTCTGTTGCGGTTACGTGGAGAAACGCTCACTGCAGAACTGAGTGGTCCGTACGCTTCGCTAGAAATTCAGCTAAGGTTTTCAAAGATGACCAGAGCTCTCATTGCACTCCTACAGAGCTTTTGATAACCCCAGTAATTGGGACTAGGAGCAAGCATTGAGTTGTCCTTCAAGTCAGCGGAATTCCAACAGCTTTGTATCAAATGCAGAGGGCTCTGGAGACCCTGGGACAACAGTTTCAGCAACCAAAGCATGTCACAAGTCAAGGGGGGAAGGGGAGGGAGGGAGAAAATCATGCTGTCCTGGGAACAAAACCCAGATATTCCAAAATTTCCTTTCAAATAGAAACGAGAAGCCAACGCTTTCTGCTAAAAGCAAAAATTCTGCAAATTTTTATTTAGGGAGCTCTGAAACAACTGACACAGTATTTTGACAGTCAGTTGCTTAGTTTTGACTTATGGCTTTCCTCTTAATATTCTAGTTTCAACCACAAATAAAATAATTTGATAGCCTCTTGAAAACATAAATGAAACTAATCTCTTCCAACAGTTATATTTTATCAAATACATGTTTTGACAAAAAATTGCTCCAACAGAAAGCTCTTTACCGTGTCTTCCAGAAAACTGAAAAATCATCAACATCTGTTTGACCCTGAAATACTGAAGATCTCCATCTCAGATTTGCCACATTACCACAAACCCTTTTAAAGGCCATTTTTCAAGAAATAAAGGCCTCTAAAAGCATTTCATTGGTCATTTGATTGAAAAAGCCCTCTAAATAGGACTTCAGATTTTAAAAAGTCATACATCAGCATAAAACTATACAAAAGCCCTTTACTTCATAATTTATTACAAGTTTTATTTATTCTAAATAAACATGGGTTTTATCTTATGCTTTTACTGTCCTGGAGTTCTCCTAGCAACCTGGAGGTCTCCTTAAGTTTTATTTCTTAGTTTTTCTTGGCAGAATTTATACACTAGCTAAACACGACCATGCCTTGATTTGCTAATACTGCAGAGAAATATTTATTACAAAAACAATACAGTAGAATTAAAAACAAAATGATTAATTTACCCTATTTTTCAAAGGCTTGCCAAAACTTTAAATTCACATAACTCAAATTTAAACCATGTTTGACCAGATGGGGAAGGCTGGTTTCCTAAGTATGTTCCATGTCAGCACTTTGCACTAAAGGATGACGCTTATAATACTAGAAAATAAAATGCCATAGCTCCAGGTTTGGATTAAATTTTAAGGAGAAGCCACTATAAAGATTCAATAAAAGAAAAAGCTTTTTCTTGCTGTTTCACTAATGTAAGGCAAAGTTTAAAAAAACATAGGGACCAAATCATAATAAAGATAAATAATTCATAAACTATCCTTACTATATGAGCGCTGGGAAATCCATTACTTCTTCACACTCTGAAAGCAGAGTTTAAGAGCACATATGCAGGTCTGTAAGCACAGCAGCTCACAAGAGTCGAGGGGAAAGACTTAAGCATTGCATCAAAGCCCATGTAGCGCAGAACCCTAGAAACAAGCCCTTGAGGTAAGTGGGGGAAGGAGAACTGCTTGGAGTTCTCTCATAAGAAGCACAACTAAACAGAGAGCATCACAACAGAACTGAAAGCAGTAAAAGATGCATTTGGGATGGGGAAGATGGAAAAAGGCAAGAAGAACCCACCCCAGCACCTCCTACAAGTCCTGTGGAAATTTGCCACTGTAGCACCGCAGCCCTCCCCACTCAGCTGAGCACCAGCAGAGAGGCTGCTAACCACCAGGCCTTTCATGCAACATCCCCACATTGGTATTAGCAGCTCAATTAAAGTACCACAGCTATTTTAATTATCAGAGCTAAGCTGGATTTCCTCTCTCTAACCACAACTGAGTGGGGGTTCCTCCTCGCTGCATGAACAAGAGGGAGCAGGGATGGCTGATAGGGAGAGGGTGCTGTGAATGTAGAAGGAAGAAAGATGAGGAAAAATTATGCAAGACAATCCAAGGATTTTTGCATTTTCATGGTTCTTCAGATGCTCACTAATTACTATGCCTACAGAAAATTCCTCTCCCTGCCCACACGCACCTGGGTATGTTGGCAGTATGAGTGTATTTATTGTCTTGCTGCTGGACTATGGAGAACGAATAGCTCAATTTACCAGGCCTGTCAGGCACTCTGACCAGCCCAAGAGCTGCATATTCTTTTCAGGTGATACTTACAATCACACCTAAGTTAGCTTAGGAGTTCTCTCCCAGTGAGCAAACCAACTTGCGTCCCATGCTGCCTCCTGAGGGCCCTGGCGGCTCTTCCATGAGAAGGCGGCCCGTGCTCCTGGGCCGGCAGCTGGGGCAGAGCCGCTCTGCAGCCCCGTGGTTCTTGGTGGGTGTGCAAGGCTGGCCTGGATGTGCTCATCACTTCCTCCCCTAGCATGTGGTTTGGTGATGAAGAGGGTGCGGTTGGGCTCAGAGCTACCAGCTGATTTCATTGCTGTTTGCTCTTGGGTTATGCTCGTCAGCTTTTCCTTTGAATCACACGTTCTAGAAGCGCAGGCGCACACTAGCGTAATGGAAGCTCTCCCCTCTGATGTAATCCCATTCACCCAAAAAACAGGGTGCTAGATCCAAGTCTACAAAGTGCACGTGTCTCCTGCTGGCCCAGAGAAGAGGCTTGATGCCCTGCTTGGACGCACAGACAAACCCTTAGCAGGCATGCTGTGGTTGGCTCCATACAGAACCAGCAGAAGCAGCCCTGAAAAGCAGCATCGGTGTGTCTTTACAGCAGTAACTTTTTGGTCTGACCAACTCAACTGCCACGGCCCCATCCTACTCCCAGCTGTAGCTCTTCCATGGTACAAGAACCAGCACTGGGCTAAAGACTCCATATTTCAAGCAGTTTCCCTGGAGGAAGTTAAGGCTTCAGTTACATTAACTAAGTTTTATAACCTTGAGAGAGGATAATGTTTATTTGGAAGCAGGCAGGGTGACAAATTACAGGGCTAAACTGCAACAACGGACACACAAAGTAGGCATTAGGAGGTCCTGCTCTAACTGTACAGATAGCAGTGCAACTGGAGCAGATCACTGTAAAAAAATGTGAAACCACCATCAGCTGAGGTTTTTTTAAGAGAGTTTAGGTATATTTGACCTTGCTTTAAGGCTGAAACAGAGTACTGAGTAATGTCTCTTCATTATTATCCTCTGGTCTTCTGGCTTTTTACCAGCCGTTCTTAATCTCTCCTCTCACAGCAACCAGTTACAGATGAAGTGTTTTTAAGACTTAAATGAAATTCAGAGTGCTAAATTACAGTGTTACGAAATTATTTTAGAGTAAGTATGGGAACACTGTTAATGGGAACATAAGTATTCCTAAATGGAATATGTACATAACAAAAACCTCACAGTCTTGAAGCAAAATCCAAAGCAAACACAAGGTAGATAGTTATTTTTGTTACCTTTTTGATAGATTATAGCTAGGTTTGTCTCTTGCTTTTATAGTTGACAACTCTATATTCCCAGTTCTTAAAATGTTACTGTTGGATTTGTGGGTTTTTTTACAGTTTGTTTTCATTACCAACTTTGATAATAAAAGACCCTAAGTTTCCTGAATATAAAAACATGATTTTTACCCCCAATCCTCTACTACTTTGACAGTGCCCATATGAGATGATAACTCATAAAAAAGCACATTCTTTGCACCCCTCTTATTACCCCATTTATTTCAATAGAATTTAATGGCGTTTTTCTGATATTTTATCTGAGATAGTTTTGCTTACTCAGAACAGACAGACAGATGTCTGTTCTTGCTCTGTCAAGAGCGTCAGCTGCTTTGTTTTGATTAAATATTTTGTTTTCCTGCCAGCAGAGAGCCTTTCCACTTGGTCAAGGACAAAAATTCCAGCCAACAGCTTTTTTAAGAATGTGAACAATGAAAAAAATCTTGCCAATAAGACTTGCCTTCCTCTTATTGCAGGAGGTCACAAAGTTGGTCTAATCATTTGGCCATTTCCTCTATAATTTTTACTGTTGATAGCAGAGACTTGCTTCAGTCTCAAAGGCTGGACTAAGGAGACTCTTAAGTTAATCAGGCCATTAGTGCTCTGCTTTCTTGCTGTCTACTTCTCCAAAGCCTGACATTTTAAAGGCAAAAAAAACCTAATAAAAGAAAAAAAAAGCATAGGGTTATTATCTAGACAAAAGAAAGCATTCAAATTATGGACTTACTATTTGATACAGCTGCATCCTGTTGATTTATAGAAAGTCACGTTTCAGCTCAGCAGCTTTCTTGCTTCACTTGGCTCATCTTGTGCTGTTTTATCTGGTGACACTTTACATACTGCCATTCTGTCTTAAAGAACACAGGTGTAGCACTGGCTGAAAGCACACACCAGATACACATCACATGTTCAATCAAAACTCTTGGGACTTCCAAGGTGGGAAAAAGTGTCTGATATTTTTTTTCTAAGCCAGAACTTCATGATCTTGCCTAAAAAACTGAGATCAGCTATTTAACAGCAGCACAACATATATTCAACACGGTTTTTTGTGTTCTTTTGTAGATGTGTTCTCTTGCAGCCTTTATAAAACTGCCAGTGGCCGACTTGTCTCTTGCCTTTTCTGGAGGTCTGTCTGAGAGATTAAAATTATACCTAGTAGTAATACAGGGTTGTGGATTTACTCACCACTTGCTCACCAAACCCATCACTTGCTCAGGCAGCTGTGAACCTTAAAACTGACTGGAGAGCCAGCAGCTCAGGTGCTGAGGGGTGTGGAGAGATCCGTTCCTGGTAACAAGGAAATAGGAGGATCTGGGTTTTCCTTTGGAGAGATTGCTTCTGAAGAGGATTGGGGTGGGGGAAGTAGAACAGAAAGGAGGTGATGGCTTTGAGCAAGGGGTGCCATGCAAATTAAACTGTAGAGTTGGAAGAAAAAATGCAGCTGACAAACGGAGTATTGCGCACGTATGCCTGCCCATGTATATTGGTGTTTAAGGCCACCTTCAGGGCATGTAGAAACCACTGCCATAGACCACAGCCCTGTGTGACCTGGCTGGTGGCTGTGTTCTAATAGTCACCGCGGTTTTCAAAGCATTACAGAAACGAAAACTCTCTATGAATGTTACACCATGAGAGAACTACCTTGTTTTGGCAGAAACGGTCGACTACAGCAAAGCCTTGGCACAGGAGGTCTCATCACCAGTATTCCCAGCTGTATTCTCCATTATCACGATGACATCTACTGGAGGGGATAGGGTTGAACACAGGTTTCTCTGTCCAAGCCTTATTGCACACGGAGAACTGCTGCAGCACTGGAATGTGGGGAAGGACACGCGACAATGTTAGTGTTCTAGATACTTTCAGTTGCAACTCCCTCACAACACACACGATAGAAAAGGGTGAGAGGAAATGATTCAAACCTCATCTAACATGTATCAATAACAAGCCCAGACAGATAATTTAAAATGATTACATGAGAAGGAAATTAACTTCTTCAACCTCTCTTGAAAGCTACAAATAAACATTAACTTTATAAGAATAGGTGTTACCGTGACACTCCAAAACTATACAAATCTGAAACACAGGTTTGTGGTTGTTTTTTTTTTAAAAAAGAGATATTAGAAATTAGTTTTGCAGAACAGCATAAATTGAAAATAAATATCTGCTGTGCTTTGTGAAGTTTTCAATTTTCTCCAAAACAAAAATACTGTATGTTTGCATGAAAAAATAGTGCACAGTCTTGCTACATTCTCACTTCATACTTGCAAATGCAAACAGCTCTTCAGAGTAACTGAGTAAAAGAAGAACTGAGAGGAAGTGTGTTTTCTGGAGCATCACATCTAACTTCTTTTGTTGGAAATGAGCTTCTGCAATTTGTTGAAATGAAAGCGGCATTGCCAACCATTTGAGATGCTTTCTCAAAAGAAAATTTTGCAAGGAGTTACATTAGTTTTCCTTTAATTCATCACTGCTAGACTATGGCTGCACCTTAGCAGCCTCCTGCCAGCCTGGGGAGGTCTGCTGCCTGCACGAGGCGTGGCATGTGCCAAGTCTGCCATTGTCCTCTCGTTCACTCTGTTCTGTTCCTTTTCAATGGAGAGGAGCAGAGAATAATGGTGTGGGGCAAATGCTGTGTGCTAGCTGGTGATACCCACAGGCTCAGCCTGTGCCTGGAATGGAGAGGGTGCATGTGGAGTCCAGCTGTTGCTTCTGAGTAAGTGTATAGAATTTCCAGGGAAAGAAGTGCACACACCGTGCCAGATTTTGCCCCAAAACCAAACCAAACCAAACCAAACCAAACCACCAAACCAAACCAGCTCTTATCAAATAAACTTGCAGGCTAGCACTGCACAAACACAGATCCTCCAGAAAACCTAACAGAAAAGACTGTAATTTAACAAAAGAAGGTTGCATGCCTCCTGGAGTCCCTCCTTCCTTCTAGTGCAGGAAGAGAAACACTAACAGGTGCCTGCAGACGAGTGGGTTGTCTGCAATTAATGATGGAAAGGGCAGAATATACAAAGTCAGGAAAGTCTTCAACACAAAGGAAATTTGCTAGAATCAGGGGGAGAGATGACAACAGAAGAACACAAAGGAGTTACTGCAGTTGGCATTGGTGGTGAGAGAAGGAAGGTGCAAGGAAGAGCATCGTGTACCACACGTACTGAGCAGCTGCTCAGTCTACGAACGGGTAGGAAGCCTGATGTGCCCTTTGACAAACTTCCTGAGCGTGCCTGGCCTGGATTTCAAGCTGTCCAGAAGTCGGAGGAGCGGTGGTAAAATAATTTGGCAGCAGATGGCTGCTGCTAAAAAGCAGCTATCTCCTGCCCAAGTTATTAGGGTTGGCAGACTGGAAACTCGCTGTCAGTGCTTGGCAGCTTAAAAACGTGCTGAAAGGTACCAGTCACATGGCTGAATGAAAACCACTGCACCCCCAGTAAATAATGTACCTCTATTAAAAAAGGAAAGAAAGATGCTTCAAAAGGATTTTACAAAAGGCTGCTTCCAGCTACTTCACTTAGCCAACTGTTAAGTTAAATCACACTTTATAGGAAACATTAATGCCTTTTCTTTGAAGGGCATCCCCCACAGAACTGGAGTAGTAATTGCCAGCAAGAACAACTAGTACATGCAAGTATTCAGCACCCCCATACATAAGGAGGGTTATACATACCAAAAAGGAGACAGAGAAAGGTAAAGTCACAGATAGGGAGGATGGTTTCTCTGGTATCAGTGACAGAGACAGTGGTTGGCCAGATTAAATCCTATTATGTTACTTACATATGAAAGATAAAGCATATCTCTCAAAAGTTGAAATTGTCCACATATACAACTGTTAGGCTTGCCACCTTTGCAGTCTCTCTCCTTCTGTCTCTGCCAGTTTGTCTCCCCAGGGAGCTTCTGAAAGGTGATCTTCCTCTCCCGTGTCTTCTCGAATGGTTTATAACTGTTTTGACTCCTTTTAATCTCCAAGGTCTCAGACTGAAGTTTGTTTCTCCTTGGAAACTGCATCTATGCCCCTGAATCTGCTGGTTTCACTCACTATCTTTTCAACGCGAGCTTGTCAGTTCTTGTGTGGGAACAATGGCATGTTCTTTGTTTGCTCTTCCCACAGCCTCTGGCTGAGCTAGATGAAGGTGGGACACTCAGAATTCATCCTGTACATGAAGTGCTTTCCCTCTGCGATCCAGACATCTATCTTTCATCAAATTGCTGTATCTCGGTGCTGAGTTTTATTACACACCCTCATTTTTTGCCAGTTGACTACTGTAAGCATCCCAAACCAGTGCCATTCACACTGGGACTAATGTTTTTAGACAGTTTGCAAGACCAGGCCAAAGGGGACTCCATCTTGCAAGAGCAAGACTATTTTGATGAGCCCTTTAAACACTGCAGTCGTGTTTCTTGCTGGCCATGTAGGACCCATACCTCTCTAGTACGCTTCATATTTCCTGCATTATGGGATATTATGTTTCTTGGGCCCTTGAGATACAAAGCTTTATTTCACCTTTCCCTAACTCTAATCTGCTTCGTAAGGTAGAGCACTGCAAGAATCGCTGACATGGCATGAGCAGCGGCTTGACAGCACACTCCAGTGCTACACTGGGCAGGGAAAAACTGATCCATCTACAGGAAACCTCAGGAGAAGTTTAGATAGATAGACTGCAGTTGTTCCACTGAAATGCATCCAAAAAACTACCACGAGCTGGGCTCGCTGTTTTATTAAGTGGTTACAGCTCTGCTGACGTCAGTGGATTTGCAGCTGCTCACAACATGAATTTGGCCTTGGATCTAACAATCTTTTTGTTCGCAGGGGTGGGGAGAGCGAAGGGCTGTTTGTTTCAGATCAAAGTGGGCCAGCCACTGTGTCATAGCCCACTCACTGCCCCATGGAAAAAAGTAACCTCCCCATACCCCGGTTGTACGTGCAGTATTGGGGAGCTAGTGACACATTGCCCTGACTGAAGAAGTGAGATATTGTAGGTCAGTGTGTTACAGGCACTGCCTGACCTTTATGTACTCATACATTTATTCGTTTGAATTTCAGATTCTTTTATAAAGGGATAATAAGACATGCTGCTGAAAGCAGCCACACGGTTCCCACCATCCCTGCAACACGTACTCACTGAGCACCATCTGGGCTTGGATCCTAAGAGATGAACCACATCTTGGAAACCCCTATCTAGTGCATCTTTCAGCCCTCCCTTGGTCACCTCCTCTGTCCCACACACATCCCCACCCCCAGAGGTTCAGCTGTCTGTGCCAAGGATCCAAGGTCTGAACTCTGATACAGCCCAGCTGCATAACCTTGGCTCACACTTCTGAGATAATACTAGGTTGTGACCAAAAGCTGCAAGAAAATCCAGGTAAAATAAAGGAGGTGGAAATTGCAGAGGTAGGATTGTTGAATATGGGTACTTTAGAGCTCCAAGAGGATCCAAGAGGAAGAATGCTCAAAAGGATAGGCATAAAATATAGAGGTAAGGAAGCAGGGAGATACCCCTGTCACTGGAAGCCTCAGGAAAAGACAGCGACACTCATGCTCTGCTCCAGAAAGCAGTTAAAATTGACTAAAGAAGAGCTCCCTTTACTCATCATTAACCATTTATTTCAAAACCAGCTCCTTGCTACCCACAAAATAAATATGCAGTCAAAAGAGCATGACAAATATGTAAGTGTCATTCAAGATGATTCCTCAGAGCTAGTTACTTGCAATAGCACATGCGTTACTAACACTCCTTCAGCAGCTGCTCAGAGTCCAGGCTGCTCCCAGGCTCTCAGGGTCTCCCACCTCTGCACTATAAAACAACCTCCAAAAGCCTCAGCCTGGGGAGAGAAGAGTTAGAGGGGTGAGGTATTTTAGTTTCCTCAAGTAAATGACAAAATAATAGAGCTTGTCTGTGTAGTCCCTTTACTCTGCCAACCAGCCAGTGCTTTCTGGGTTCCCTTCTACAGCACCTGTAACCCGCCCTAGGGCCCATGAATTTGCTGCAGAGCTCATCATTTACGCCTGTGCTAGCTCCAGGCAGCACACAAGTGCTATCCCAGGCACGAAGAGAGCAACAGGACGTATTCTCCTGGTAGGATGGAACAGCAGCAGTAACAGGAAAGCATTACTGCTGAGCAGGGGCCCACTGACTGGACATATGGATTCCATACTCCCTGAATTTCATGTAGAATGATTTAGCTCCTCCTACATAAGCCCCGCCACTTCTTTGTAATTTGTGAGACCTTCTATCCCACATCAGCAACGAGCAGGCTCTAACACACACTTACTCCTCTCCAACCTTCCTCTGCTTGTGCTCGTTCTCTCACACCTCTCACAGTGAGAGAACACAGAACTAGAGCCGAGGGGTAACACACTGCCAGCCAGCATTAAGCCCATGTATGAATGGGAATTTCTGAAAATTCATTCTACAATAGTATTTCCTTTACACAGAAAGGGCTGCAGAAAAAACAATCCACACAAGTTTGTAAGCACTGCTATCTGACCCACCGAAATCCACAGTGAGTTCTCCGTCCACCCCAAGGTTCCCATGAGGATTAACCCTCTGAAGTCTTTTACATTCAGACACTCAAACAAGTGTTTAATGAGGAGTAAAAGTTTTACAAGTCTTGAATGATCACAGGTCTCTTTCTTAACATAACCCAGAACAAACTATCACTGAAGTGGCATTTTAATCTTCATGTGATGTTATTCTATCTTCCAACATCAACAACTCAACATTAATTCTGTCACAAAAAAAAGCCAGATTGCTTCTGAGGCCATTGGGCAATTATGTGTGTAACATAATGCTGTTTATATTTGGATATTTTAGCTGGATACAGATGACTTTGTTCCAAAGGAGGTGCCTCAATTGCACGTCTCTTGAGGATGACTCACACATTTTTTTCCTTGAAGGCATCCCATTCCAGGCAGCATTTGGAATGGAAAAATACACTTTGTTTTAAAATGTATATATAGCACTATCATCACATGTATTGGCGGGCACAGAGGCTGCGAGTTCCTTTAAACGCTGATAGAATCCAAGATTGCTATGAAGGCAGTTCTGCTATTTCCTAGTGTGCTGCTACAAAACAAACATTTTTCAAAAATTTAAAAATGTTCCCCTCCTCAGGATTTTTCCCACATGAGAGCAACCCTTTCTTCCCCTTTTTTTGGTCTTTGAACAAGCAGCAGTTCATTGGTTTATCAAGTAGAAGGGAGTCAGGAATATCCCTGGTTCATCTCGGGAGTGCAGTAAAAACTGTGAATTGGAACTGCTGCTACCAACTTTTTCTGTTGACAAACTCCAACCTTTGTGAGCCTTTGTTGGCAGGTGAGATGGCATAAACTCCGCTGTTATTGCTACGGTCCTTTTCTGTACCTCAGCTTAGCTGTGGGTGAAGCTCACAGGGGCAAAGATAATTCAGATAAACTCACTCCCTGGCTTCACTGTTCCTACACTGTCCTGTATATTCCTACTTTAAAAAAAAATAAAATATTTAAAGCTACTAACTTACAAATTCATGCTGAAAACTGTCACATTCAAAGAGTTCAAACACAGATTTTTACTGGAAGGTCCAATAATGTTTATTATTTGGCTGAAGATAAATCTCTGAACTGCTGAAACCTTAACTGCAGAGAGACTGATGCTCTCCACAACACAGGATGGTACTTTCACCCGTTGATTTGGACTCATTTCTAGTTCAAAGGCTGACCTGTTGTGAGCTTAAACATGTTCAGACACTTAAATGTATACCGCCTGAATTCCCCGACTCACAAAGTCGATTTCTTAAGACTGAGAGCCATCCCCAGTTGGAGCTATCTGGGTGCAGGCAATCCTTTTTCACTAGGTTTCTCCAAGTTCTTGAGAGGAGAAGATGGCTCTTGGTGGGACTCTGGCTGCTAAAATGTGCAGAAAGGCAGAGTGTGCTGGAGCAAGGCAGGCACTACCCTACGTGCACGGCATCACTACAGTTACAGTCTTCAAAACTCACTACAAAGAACGCACATTTAAACCTTCATCAAATTTATGCCCACTAACTTTAAGCAATAAAATCAAGAAGGGTCCTATCTTTATTATGACCTTACTACCAAATCTCCCTTGCTAGATCTGCTTGCTTTTCCTCTCATGTGCTTGGAAGCCTGGGGCTTTTGCAGTATCCAGAAGATCAGCAGTGGGTTCAGGCTCTGCTGGCCCAGCCCCTGGCAAGCACCCAGGGCTCAGCTCCTGAGGGCAACAGCCCATGCTGCTGGCTGATAAAAGAAGCCAACCCCAAACCCTTATACTTCAGAGATGGGTTTCCTATGCTCAGCTGCCCTACTGCTGTGTTGTTACAACCCGTGCTGTAGCAGTTACTGAACTGGCTTGAAGACACATCAAATATTATTTTTTCCTTGAGGAAGGGGCAGAGAAGTGGGTTGGATTACAAGTACTGTAGACAGCCTACATATTTATCGTTCCTCTGAAGTAGTAAAGCTAAATGAAGGCTCTGGAATTAGTTCCAAACAGTACCAAAACCCAGGAGATGCGTTCAGCCTACGGCAGATGTTAATGACTTTGTGCAACGTCTCCTGCTGCAGAATTAACTTCATCCCACCCACTGGCTGGGGTCAGCCAAGCAGGAATCCAGGGACTCCTCTGCTCTCCCTGTCTTGTTTGCTTTATCTGTTCCCGCAAGGAGATTGTTTTCAGAATATTTACATGCATTTGTCACAGTTGCCTCCTTTGGCTGGTTCTGGCAGGAAATTATTCCACAATAAGCTGAACTGGAAGTGCTGATGGTGAAAAAGGACCCCTGCCTGAGAAAAGGCACGTACTAACCTGGGCTGCCAGGACAAAGCTGCACTCGTTCCTTAACCCATCAGGCCCAAAGACTCACCGCTGAAATACATATGACATATTACAATAACAGTGCAATTAAATAGCATGAAATCCAGCTTGGGAGAATGCAGGAGGTATATTTTCAAACATTAGGTGTAGTCCTGCTGGAAGAACCTCCCTCATCCAAACCATCGGGGCCCTGAGCACACAGGCAGAGGCAGGCTGCAGTGTCCTGACCACCCTTGCCTGGGACCCCCATCCACTGTGTACACCATTCTTCACCTTCTCTGATGGCTGCAGGACCATCAGCAAGTCCTGTCCCTACCCAAGCCCTGCTGGGATGTGGGGGACGTGTCCCAGCCCACAAGGGCACTGCCATGCTGGTCTGGGGTCCCCTCAGCCACCAGCTCCCTCCTGGGGCAGCCCTGCTTTTCCCACTCCCAGGCACAAATGTGCTGCTTTCAGACAAACATCACTGCCTGGGTGCACACACAGTAAAAATTACACAGTACACACAGCAGCGACATGGCATGAAAAAGAATAACTTGATCAACTGGGGCTTTGCTTGTAAATTATTACATGGTCCAGGTTTTCAAGGGGGACCTTAATCCTTAATGTAAAAATAAAGCAAAAAATTAACTTACATCATGAACTAGTAAATAAAGTATAAATCTATTTTAGTCTTCCTTGTCTCTGCCTTTAAAGCTTTAATGCAACTGAAATGTCTACCAGAACAGAAAATTTGGGATGCCAGGGGATGTTATAAGCCACAGTTCACAGCATGGAAAATGAGTCTCCCTTCCATTAGCACCAAAGGCACAAATCTAAACCATGAAAGGACTTTAAAAAAAAAAGGAACAATTTAATTAAGAAAAAAGAAATAAAGCCATGTGAAAACGGTACTTGGACTCTGGAAAAAAGCCAAGAGAAAGCCTTAATTAAAGGCATTACAATAACTCTCCATGCCAAGAAATCGGAAGGACCATCAGTAAACTGCAAAGGAGGGAGTACCCTGGAAATACTTCAAACCCAAGGAAACATTCAGTCTGAATTCCCCTTGTGCTCTGGCATGGCTCAGAGGGACTGACAATAGGTGGGACAAGGCGTCCTTGCTTGGAGGAGGCTGGCGGCACCCAGTAAAAGCGTGTTCCTGAGACCAATGGCAGTTAAAAATGTGCCAGTCAAAACCAGAACATTGATTTCAGGAAGCCTGAGTCATCCCACTGCTCTTGAGAATACAAGGGAATAAGTATTATTTGATCTCCTTAACACATACAGTAAGGCACCCCGGTTAACGCCGTGACAAGCCCCATTTCCTCCTTTACATTTCCGGCTTCTGTGAGCATCAATGCTGTGACTTGTCCTGGTGCTCTTCCTGGCATAACAGTCAAAATTCCTACATATTAGCTGTATGGCAAGGAAAGGTCTGGTCTGGGATAAATCTGGGTTGAGTGAAGATGAAAAGAATCAGAAGCATTATAATCTGGGGAGTACTTTGCCACTTCGCCAGATAATCCACGCAGCCCATTCACAAATTTCAAGCCTGCTGACAATCCCTGACATCACCAAGAAGCACCTGTTTTCAGCTTTGATGTTGTATTTCCATACCGATCCAGTAGTGTCTGATTTGAGTGCCTGTCATTGATCTTTTTGCACTCCACTGCGACGCGTTGGCTCCTATTCCTCTAACCCGCTGCATATGAATTGATCATGAACTGAAGAGGAGAGCGGTGGCTGTTAAATATCTAATTAGGGCTTCCTCTGGGCAATCTTTGTTTCATGCTGAATGTGCCAGCTCCTCTGCAGTCAATACACACCAAAGGAAGCCTGTTACCAATCCCAAGTCACAGGTTTCTGTTCAATTTCATTGCTGCATCTGGGTCATCGGCTCACAGCACCATCATGCTCACAGCACCAGCACCACTTGCACCACCCAGTCACTCACGTCGGTGTAACCATGGGGCACCCAACCTGCCACAAACCTGACCCAAGGCATATGGCTCTTTTGCTACAGTACTGCCAGAAACAGGATGGGTAAAGCGACCAGCAGAGAGCAACACGCAATTTGATATGAATTTTAGGTGAAGCCATTTTATTAGGTGAAATCACACAGATTCTATACCTTTTTTACTGCAAACGTGGCAAGCTAAAAAACTGCTAATTGGTTACACATACTGTTCACACTGTATTGATTGGTTAGTAACTATAATGAGTTCTGATAAACCTATCTTATAGCAAAATATTGTTAGTTTACCTTTAATACCTAAAAGCATCCGCACACCTGCTGTTTTTGACCATCTTATTATGGTTGGTTCTTAACATGTTCCATTACTCCCAAATACCTTCCCATAACTGCTTCTTGGTTTAGGGCAGCCTTGCACCCCTATCAACAAGGCCGCTGTGTTTTGAGAATGTGATTATTAGGATCCTCTCAGCGTGAGTAACTTCTCCTTTCTCATGGGAGCAGAAGAACATTGTCAGGGCCTAAATCTTGGGAGAAGAGAGCTAGGCCGCCGGCAGGCCTGCTGTCTTCCCCGACAGATGGGAACACTGCTAAATGTCACAGTAGCATTACATCTTTTGGAGAGCATCGCTGGGCTTTTGAAGGGAGGCTGGCTTGGTGCGGCAAGAGGGGATTTCTCTTGATCCCCATGGGAAGAGCTCCCTGGGGAGCCTTCCTTTCACAGCAAAAGCTGCACTGCAAGTTGGCCTGAAACGTTCTTCACATCCAGCACAACCATCCCCTCTGTCTCATATTCCTTCTAGGACCTACAACTCTCCTCAGCTTCCCCACTGTCCCAAACATGTAGGTATTGCCCACAAAGGGCAGAGGCACTACTGGCAAGAGGATGGGAAAGGAAAGAAGGAAGAGGCCTTGAGAGCAGCATTGTTTCATCTGAATGAAGAAGAGATGGGTGAGTAGATCCAGGTTCAAGAGAACAAGATGCAAAACCAGAATGACAGATGTATCCATATTGTGGCAGCAGTTTCCATACTGAGTCCATATCACTGTGATATAATATCACACACATTCAGATTCAGAACTTCGACATTTTGTCTCACTTTGTGAATCAGAAAAATCAAGAATTGTTACCATTTATAGACAGCACACAATAAATTACTAATGCAAATTAGTAAGGGGAATTAATCTCACCTCAATGCCAGAGTAAGTGAAGAGCATTCCTCCTGCCCAAGGAAGTACATCCACCCCTAAGAGAAAAGGATCCTATGAGAAAACCAGCTGGGAAAGCTGAGCTTGGTCAGCCCAGAGAAGAGAAGGCTCAGGGGAGACCTTGTTGCAGCCTCCCAGTACCTGGAAGGGGCCTACAGGAAAGCTGGAGAGGGGCTGTTTACAAGGGCATGGAGTGAGTGGCACAAGGGGTAATGGGTTTGAACTGAAAGAGGGTAGATTTAGATTAGATCTAAAGAAGAAATTCTTCCCTAGGCTAGTGGAGGGTGTCCCTGCCTATGGCAGAGAGGTTGGAACTAAGTGGTCTTTGAGGTCCCTCCCAACCCAAACCAGTCTGTGATTCTATGAAATATTCTGAATTTCAGTCCCAGTCCAGCATAAAGAGCTGAGCGTGACTGTAGGTACCCTGTGTCCTTCGGAATCCATCCCGCAGCGCCGGGCCTTGCTAACCTCCTGCATTGCAGCATGATACGCTTATTACTTCAGCTTCTTGATGGGAACATCTCTTCCACGCTATGGATTAGAGACGATTGGATTAAGGAAACAATATTCATTAAAACATTTCAGGATATCCAGCTGTCCTGCACCAGCCTGTTTAGCAGCATTAGTTGATTGCTTAAAATGTAATTTGATACACTTTCAAAACCACAATAGATATGATACTGTTTGTGCCAGGCCAGTGATTTCCTTGTCAAAGTCAGAAATAAAATACACTTTAGAGAAGAAGGTAATCCTTTTCTATTTTTAATTGAACCTCAGTTAGTGAATCACGGGATAAGATATTGTTAAACCGTTCACGTTTGCAGAGCGCTTTGAGGATAGCAATGTGTTTAGAGGAGACACAGCACATTATGATGCTTTCATTAGTATTAAATCTATTACAAACTGCCTATTCATTTAAATGATTTGAATTTAATTTTCACAAGGTTTCATAAGGAACTGACTCTTCTTGTTTCCAGTCCTCATCTCAAAATTCTGAATAAGGGATTATGCCCCTGAGATTACACTATTTTCTGCCATGCCTCCAAGATTCTGATACCTTGGATCTGAAATCTAGGGCCCCTACACAACTGACTTTTTTTCATCTTGATGTGTTCTTCCTTCATGGCTTTGTTAATTACACATGGCCAGCAGTGCACGTACACACACGTGTATACACATGTACACATAAAAGATAGCTGGTTTTCATCAAAAAGGAACACAGAATCTCATTTTGGCTAACATTATATTTAATCTTAAGCGCATTTAAACTTAAAACTAAACCTAGAACTCTCTTATTCAGCATACCAGGTCCTTGTTAGTGAGGCAACCACTCCCACCTGCTTTGATGGCTCTGCTCCAAGCTTGCCATCCCTTTCAGAGCAGTCAGCCCTTGCTGCTCCCACACAAGCTGTTCATCCCGTGCTGTGGCCTGAAATGGAAACCTCCCCAAGTAAACTGGCTTTGTGGTATGTTGTCCCTTGTGGAGTTAAGAGGTTCCCTGTACCACTGGTTTCTCTCAATCTGAAATCCCACTGAAAATGCTGGTGGGATTTGGGTATGGTTGGCCACTCATTTCAGCCTGATCTGGATATGGATGGACAACACCTGCCTTGCCTGTGTGACAAGCACTTCTAATGCTATGACTAATGCTCTAGGACTATGCTACTATGCTGTATAACTATGCTAGCATGACCAATGGCATATACTAATGCTAATTGTTAGGTCAGGTAACCCTGCCCACCCCAGGGACAATGGACTACAAAGGAAGGTAACACACAAGTGGCATCAGTGTATCAAAGTGCTAACTGGTGTCCATCAGTATTACAAGAGCCAGTGATAAATTCTCTGCTTAAAAGCAGCTCCCAAGGGAAAGGAGGGTCAGGCCCTTGCTTTTAGCTTTCTTCACCACAGCCCTTATCAGCAGAAAAAGACGACCTCAGGCCCAGTGAGCTGAACTCCTTAACTCAGCCAACTAAGCTCCCAGAACAGGGGAATGCACTCAAGAGGCCGAACACAGCTGGTTTTGCGTATCCCATCCACAAAGTGGGCCTCTTAGGACTTTGCCATTAAAACTCTTTACGCTGATACTGGCCAGATGTACATTCCTAGTTTCCTCAATTTGTCACCAAGACAGCTGCACTAAGATTTGAGATAACCAGCTATTCCTGCAGCAAGAGAGGCACAGAGTTCTCATTTTTACTGTTACATGACAACACACGGACAGCCAAGAGGCAGCTCTCTCACATGGTTATTTCAATGACATAAAGGGCACATGTGTTAAAATTCTTACAACTTCCATGTGGAGATAATTATTAGATGGCAGAACCGCTACCAAAGTCCATCACATTAAGGCTTACCATGAGGTACGCGGTACCAGGATCATACCAGCTCACTCCTTTAATGAAACACAGCCTCATTTTATTCCACTCACAGACCCCTCTCTCTTTGGGTCACGGCATTAAGCTGTCCCACCCCTTGTTACCTGTGGAATTCCGACTGGGAACATCATACAAGCGTGCAAGCAGCAGGCCTGCGCCAGAACTCAGGTCTGTCACAACCCCGCTGGAAGAACGGGTATCGGAGCACCGAGTACCCTGTCCGACACAGGGTATCTGGAAACGGGGTGGACGCGGCCACCAAGAAGGGGATGCGTTCGCCCCCGGTTCACGCTCGTTTCCCCTCCCGGCCCGCGGGAGCTCCCCGGCAGAGCGAGGTCCTTCAGGCGGGGGTGACAGGGAGTCCGCCTGCGCGCAAGTAACTTCCCGCCCCTTGCTCACACGCAGCGAGACCCAACGCCCCGCCAGACCCCCGGGCAAGGCGGGGCCAGGCAGCTGCGACCCCCCTCATCCCCGGTCCCGGCGGGGCCCCTACGCACACAGACACGTTGAATGCCTCCCGCCGCTCACAGGGCTCCGGGAACCCCTACACCTCCCGCCTCACCCCCAGCAGCGCGCAGGCGCGCTCCGTCGCCCGACGCGTGATGCGCCTGAGCCCCCTCCGCTCTTTGTTTATTCCGCGTGGGGCGCTGCGCGCCGGCTGATGGCGTCAGCGTGCCTTGCCCCGCCCTCCGCTGGTTCCGCCGTGGCCAGGCTCGGCCCGGCGCTGGTGCGGCTGTTGCCTGGCTCCCTGCCTGCGCCCCGGTGTTGAGCGGTGGGAGTCGGTGGTCGGTCGCCACCTGGCAGCGCATGTGCCCCGGCGGGGGCGGCGGGCCGCTGGTGTCTGCGGCGGTGAGAGCGGGGGAGCATGGCCGCCCCCGGGTCGGAGAAGAGCAGCAAGAAGAAGACTGAGAAGAAGCTCGCCGCCCGCGAGGAAGCGAAGCTGCTGGCGAGCTTCATGGGGGTGATGAACACCATGCGCAAGCAGGTACGGTGGCGGGGCCTGGGCCTCCCCGGCGGCTTCGGGGCGGGCCGCGGCGGGGGGCCCGGGGCTTGCGGGGGCGGCCGCTAGTCGCCCGGTCTCGCCGTCGTGTAAAGCTCCCGCGGAGCGGGAACGCCCCCGGCGGGGCTGCCGGCCGGTGTCCTGTGGGGTCGGTGCTACCCTGTAGACGGGTCCCGCGGGAAGGTTCTCTTGGGTCACCCGTCCGCCGAGATGCCTGCAGTGAATAACCTCTCCTCTGAGCAGAGGAGAGCCCCTTCTCTGTGTCAGTGTAGGGTGGAACTAGGGTATCGGCAGGAGCCAGGGGGAAATGCCCTAGTTCGGCTGGCTAGCCGTGCTAAAGTTTCAGGAGGTCTGTAGGCCGGTCTTGTATTTTGGCAAATCAGAAACTACGCTGCGGCTGTGAGACCTACATACAGCAGGAGTTAAACGTTTCCTGTGACGGGAATAGCAACGTGCGGGTGGAGCGCTAGCTGCTTGTCTGCTTTGGTGTAGTGCTGTGGGAAAACGGGCCGATTGGAAAGCACGGCTCATTTCGGGGTGGCTTTTGGCGTGAGCTGGGGTCTAGAGGCATCCTCCTCGAGTATGGGAGTTCAAACTGTGGATGCTCCTGAGCTTAGGACCTGGAAGACGGTGGGGGTAAGGATGTTTAGTGCATGGAGGACTTCTTGCTTATCTCCGACGGGAGATGGCCCACGTTTGTGGTGTTTACAGAGCTGTCGGGCAGCATGTGTGTAAATCCTTTGTTGCGGCTGAGGGGAGGTCAGACAAGAGTGAAGTAAGTGAGAATGAAGCCGGGACAGTTGCAAGGTGTCGCTGAACCTGTTATTTGGAAGATGAAGTGCCCTGATGCAAGCTCACGCTTGGGTGTGTCCTTTGGTTAATGTAATGCCAGTCATCTGTTGCCTCATTGAAGCGACTCCATGGGTCCTTCTAGAAAGAGGTACAGAAATCCTCACAAGAGCATTAGTTGAAATGGAACAGTTACACCCAGAGACATCACAGGAAAAGAAATTAAAATGATGGCCTGGTTTGGCTGACAAATATTTCTTCCAGCATCCAGAGAGGCCTCAGAGTATCTGAGAGGCTTCATGTGCTAAGCAGAGTCACTAAATGTATCCTAGAAATGCAGCGTGGAGTTTAAGCAACAGTTGCA
Organism: Zapornia atra; assembly: GCA_013400835.1. Taxonomy (NCBI): domain Eukaryota; kingdom Metazoa; phylum Chordata; class Aves; order Gruiformes; family Rallidae; genus Zapornia; species Zapornia atra. The sequence goes on from VZTU01026354.1 coordinate 23,110, forward strand.
AGTCTTAGCAACGCTTGACCACAGGATTTTATGGTGTCTTGCAGTGCTAGCTTCCAACACTTGTTTCGAACCAGATGTGCTAGGAAATTCAGCTTTAAAGGATTTCCTCTGAAACTTTTCTCAAATAGTCTCTTTTTATTGTTTCAATCCCAGATGCTTAAAGCTACAGATGTACAAAGAAGCTATGTCACACACCCCCCCATCTAACTTCTAATTAAAACTTTTTTTAAAATTGTATTACTTATATTTTGTCCAGTGTTTCTTAATGCCTTGTCCTTAACCTTGAAAGTGTATGTGGAGAGGCTGCATGTGTGGGCTGCCAGCCTTGTTAGGTGTGCCTTAGATAATACTGTCTGCGTGTGGAAAACGTTCTCACGCTGTTGTAAGCGAATACATACTTCCCACAGTAGAAATGCTCTTGTCTGGGTGGAATGTAGGATGGATAGATGTTCCTGAAAGGAGTTCCATAAACTTAAGGCAATAGTAAAAAATTAATTCCTGTTTTTAAGAAGCAGTGCTGCTCGGTTTTTCTTCCTTAACAAAGAGTTATAATTAATTGCCCTCTGGTGTGCATTTATTTTAGTCAGAACATCCTTAGAAAGGATACCATTTGAGCATCTATTTGAATTATGTGGGTTTTAACCTAATCCCTTACTCTTCTCTCATGTCTCCTGACTGTTTATAAATGTTGCCACTGTGTGCATGCAAATAGCAAATAAATGAGAAACAAAAGGAATTTTTTTGTCCGGAAATTCAGTTGCTCATCACAGAATCACAAGGTTGGAAAAGACCTTTAAGATCATCAAGTCCAACCGTTCCCATCCTCTGCTAAACCATATCCCTAAGTACCTCATCTACCCTTTTTTTGAACACATCCAGGGATGGTGACTCAACCCCCTCCCTGGGCAGCCCGTTCCAGGCCCCGACGACTCTTTCAGTGAAAAATCTTTTCCTAACATCTAATCTGACCCTGCCCTGGCACAGCTTTGTGCCATTTCCCCTGGTCCTATCTCCTGTCACCTGGCTGAAGAGACCATTGCTCACCTCTCCACAACCCTTCCATAGGGGTGGTATTTTTATGGATGCATTTTCTTACAAATGCTCCATTGCTCGTTCATCGCTTTCACTCTGGCTGGGCAGTATGATGGCAGTCTTCAGATAGGAGTTTCCTCAGAGGTTTTTCTTGAAAATCAAGAGCCGAGTAGAGAAAGAGAGACTGAATGAAACGGGTGTAATGTAAGCATGTCCCCTGTGAGATCTGGAGAGCTGACTTTATTGGACATGGATGTAAATGCCGCAGAATAAACTTCAGAGTTCATATGTTACTTGTGGCCATCCTTAAGGTACAAGTTTGTGAGTAAATTGCACTTCCAGGTTACTGACCTTAACTTTGACTTTCAGAAAAAGGTTTTATTACAATAATAATCTTGAATTGTGTTGATTAAGAAAAGTAATGAGCTTCCACAAGATGCTTTAAAGAAATATTGTTGAAATGGTTTTGAAAATGCTGATCTTTGTGGGTTTTTTCTCTCTTTGTTTTCCCTCCGATTTAGAAAACACTCTGTGACGTCGTTCTTATGGTTCAAGAAAGAAAGATCCCAGCCCATCGTGTTGTGCTTGCTTCAGCCAGTCATTTTTTTAACTTGATGTTTACTAGTAAGTCTTTTCAAAATTGATCATAAACTTTTGTGATGATATCCTGTTAGACTTGGGGCAACAAAGCTGTTTATGAAAATTATTCATTTTAGGGATAAGTGAATGTTTCTTAATTTTGTGTCCTTCCATTCATCTGTTCACCCTTCCTCTAAATTTCCCTTTAAATTGCTTTTGATCAAGTCAAAGTGTTACCTCATGTGCAAGCTCTCTAATTGAGGCACATACATGGTATTAGAGTTGGTCTCCCTCCCTGTGGTGGTTTGGCCTTGGCTGGAGGCCGGAGGCCAACAAAGTTGCTCTATCACTTCCCTTGTCAGCTGTACAGGGGAGAGAAAATATAGAGAGAGGCTCAGGAGTAGAGATGAGGACAGAGAAGGATCACTCTGCAATTAGTGTCATGGGCAAAACAGACTCAACACAGAATAAAGGAAAGAAAGCTCTCTAATTTATTATACTGCACCCCACACCCAGTGAAACCAGAGTCAGATCATGAGAAGTATGACCAGATCTTAAAACACTTTCCCCCACCGCTCCCTTCTTAGCAGACTTCACGTTAGTCATGATTTCCCTCCCTTCTTGCCCCTGCCCACCCCCATTGTGGCACTGAGGAAGGCGGAGAATGGGGGTTTCAGTCAGTTCCTCATGAGTTGTTTTCTTCCTTAGCTGGGAGGAGGGGAGTGGGGGGGCATTCCTCACCCCCTTCCCCTGCTGCGTTGAGGGGTCCCACCCACGAAAGACAGTCCTCTAAAAACTTCTCCAACATGAGTCCTTTCCCATGGGGCTTCAGCTGTTCACCAGCTGCCCAGTGTGGGTCACTGCTATGGGGTGCAGTCATAAATCATAGAATGTCTCTCAG
>VZTU01026354.1:25738-46827 GCA_013400835.1 Zapornia atra
CTATGGGCTGCAGGGGGACAGCCTGCACCACCATGGGTTTCTCCACGGGCTGCAGGGGATTCTCTTTCAGCACTTGCAGCGCCACTTTCCCCCCTCCTTCACTGACTTTGGTGTCTGCACAGTTTCTTACATCTTCACACTCCGTCCTCTGGTGGCAAAAAGTGGTTGCTTCTGGTTTTCCTCCTAAATGTGATTCCCAGAGCCACTGTGACCATCACTGATGGGCTCAGCCTTGGTCAGCAGCGACTCCGGCCTTGAGCCGGCTGGTGTTCACTCTCTGGGGCCCGCAGAGAGCTTCTGGCTGCTGCTTGCAGAAGCCACCCCTGCAGCCCCCCTTCCCCACCAGAACCCAGCCACGCAAAACTACAATGCTCCCTTAACCTGGAAATTGGGAGTTTTTACTCCCATGACAGAATTTGTCAGCTCTGCTGCTCCCAACCTTTAGGCACTTGTGCATATGGAGAACAGGTCTTATGAGGAGAAGCTGAGGGAGCTGGGGCTGTTCGGCCTGCAGAAGAGGAGGCTGAGGAGACCTTATCACTCTCTACAGCTACCTGAAAGGAGGTTGTAGTGAGGTGGGTGTGTGCTTCTTCTCCCAAATAATTAGGTACAGGACAAGAGGGAACAGGCTCAAGTTGCACCAGGAGAGATTCAGATTAGATATTAAGAAAAATTTCTTCACCAAAAGAGTGGTGAAGCATTGGAACCGGCTGTCCAGAGAGGTGGTGGACTCAAATGTCCCTGGAGCCATTCAAAAAACAGGTAGATATGGGGTTTTGGGGGATGGTTTAGAGGTTACAGTGGTGTAGCGCTGGTGGTTGGACTTGATGATCTTGTAGGTCTTTTCCAACCTTGGTAATGCTATGAGATTAAAATTGGCTTTCAGAAGAGTACCTATTCTTGCATTTATACAATCTTTACAAATTCATTTCTGTAGTACCTACCTTTCTTTTGTACACCTTACCCATGAGTTGCAGAATCACTGTGCTGAGAGGCACGCCTTAAAGTCGAGTAGGAGGAAAAGAACCGTGCCTTCCAGTGGCCACCTTGCAACCATCTGTGGGCAAATCTGAGTGCTGCAGCTGGATGTGAGGAGCTTGGAGCTGTCTCTCCTTACCAGATTCAGTGTGGAAATAGCTTCTGACAGTGTGGCACGTGCTCCTTGGTGTTGGTAATGCTAAATACAGTCTGTTGTAATTTACATAGTACAAGCACAAACATACACCAGTTGTTGGTCCCACTGCCTGCTTTCTTTCCCAACTTCCATAAGTAACCCTGAGGAAAAAAGCAAGCAATTGTATGTGGTTTTTAGCAGGTTCCCACTTTGTATAATCACTTTATTTTCTACTGTTTGCAAGATGTGCAATCACTAGAGTGACTTATTGATGTAGTTTGTCTTTTAATCTATTTGCAGCAAATATGCTTGAATCAAAGTCCTTTGAAGTGGAGCTAAAAGATGCAGAACCTGACATTATTGAACAGCTCGTGGAGTTTGCTTATACTGCAAGGTAGTTTTGTTGTTTAAAGCTGTCACATCATCTAGGAAACGTGCCAGTTGTAAATGGTAAAATCTTAAAATACTGTTTTTATGATTCATCAGTTCTGTACTATTACAGTTCTTTGCTTTGCTTAAAGCCTGATGTGACCAGACCTTCTATCCTTCTTCCCTTTTCCTTTTTTTTTTTTTAGTCAGTAGGTGAGCCCTACAGAGTAAAGAGTGGTAGTTGTCTCCAGAAAGCACTTTAAGCTTTTCAGTTCAATGTTGGAGTCAAATGATTGTTCTGAAATTTAGGCCCTTACTGGCATCAGCAGGGTTTCTCTTCATGATAGCTACCGTGCAGAACTGTTTCTAGGAGTTACACCTTCCTCTCAGGCTAGGCAGGGTGGATAACTGTCCTGTGAACAACACTGCCTTCCTGTCTCAGGTTGTGTGTGTGTGTGTGTGTGTGTTAAAAAACAGAGCTTTTGCAGATGACTAGGATTGTAACAGTACTTCTTAATCAGCACTCGCGATGGATGGACAGAAGGCCTTTAATTTTTTGTACTAATCTGTACTTACTTTGGAAGGCTTTCTCCTTTCTTTGAGAGGAATCTGGTTGTATGCTCCATCAGTGGTGAGAGCCAGTGTCAGCACCCCAGCTGTGTTGCCTCCCTGGTGCCCAAGCCCTTATCTGTGACCTCTGCCTTCTCTGGAAGGTGGTGGTTCTGTATGTGTGCTCCCAGCCAATCAGCCAGAGCAATCTTGACAGGGAGTTTAGAGAGATTTTGCTGCTTCGTGTTTGGGAGTAGGAGACTGTCAGAAGAAAGGTTTGTTTGCTTTTTGTTTTGGTGAAGGGATTAATGGCACAAGTCAGAGCAACAGTATGGTACTGCAAAGGGCCTGTGTTAAAAGCTTATTCTTCAGGGGCTGGGACTGTTTACTCTTTACCTTTCCTCAGTAAAATAGAGCAGATGAAAGCAATTTGGGAAGACTCTGAAGGGAGACCGTGTCTTCAAAGATGCTTGGGCAAATAGCAGGGAAATAATTTTGCCATTTATGTGAATTGGTGTAAGTTTTGAGGGCTTTTTGGCTACAACAAAGTAGGTAGTTTTAGTGATGCTGATTTTGCGCCTTCTGTTTTGCAGAATCTCAGTTAACAGCAATAATGTCCAGTCTTTACTAGATGCAGCAAACCAGTATCAGATTGAACCTGTGAAGAAAATGTGCGTGGACTTTTTGAAAGAACAAGTTGACGCTTCAAATTGTCTTGGTAAGAGAAATGTAGACTTAAATGTACTTATTTTTTAATTTTATTCATGAAAAATAGATAGTATTGTCTAAAACATAGTAATATTTGGCTAAATCCAGGCACATAAAAATAATTTTGCTTTGAATTTGAACTGTTGTCCTGTAGACAAAACAGTCTGGCAGTTCTCTTTGCCAGTATCAAGGTCTGCTGACTTTGCTAGGTCACATCCCAGCCTGGCAGCGCCCAGCAGCTTCTTGTTTCTTAGAGAACCTCAGCTATTCCTTGGTTGTTGTTAACTGTACTTGGAAACAGAATTTGACAGAGCTGTAATTTCTACAAAACTGGCATATCTTCTGAAAGTGCAAACAGGGTAAGTTTAGGTTACTTCAGCTTTTAGATGCTCTTGATTTTGACTGAAATCCGTTAATTTCATCTGGGTGGGTTTGATATTAAATATGTACTGTTGCCCTAAAGTGAACTTGGTGTTACAGAAAAAGATAAACAACAAGTAGAACTAAATACTTTTTCTATGCTTAAGATTTGGTGTACTTCATCTTTAATCTCTGATTAAGCTTGTTTATAGGGTTTTATTGGCATTTGTTGTATAATTGTTTTAGTAACATCTCAGTCATGTTACAGATATTTATGATATCAATAGAAATGTTTTGCAGAGTATCTGAATTAGCATGATTCAGCTGACACTTCAGTGCAGGACATCTCTGGTTCTGAAACAACTGCTGGAAGGAAGACACTATCTTCTAAGGAAAATGCCACTTATGCTTGCTCCGAGGTGTATTCTTTCCTCTGTGGCTGTCTGTTAACTAGAAAATTAATTATGCTTTTGCATACTTGCTAATTTGTAGCAAAAAAGTGAGATGAAGATTAAATAATTTTTCCTCAAGTCATTGTTTACAAGTTAAAATTTGTTCTGTGCAGACTCATAGGAAAGCCCACAGTTCATTAAAAAAAAAGTATTTGAAAGAAACTATGGCTCACTCTGAATCTTTTGAAATTTTATTAAGAGGTCATACACTTGGATTAAAAGATAAGCTTTGTAGTTTGCATTTTACTGCTTAAGAGCAGCTCAGGCTAGTTGCAGCCAGTGGGTTGGTGAGTTGCTTCCACCCCACTTACTACATCATCCATAGAAGGAGGAAGATGAGCATGATGAGCAAAAGTTGCTGCTGAAGAGCTCTGCTTGTACCTGGTTACTAATGGGAAGGTTGGAAGCAGTGCTTCTCAGGAGCAGCTGCTGTCTGTACCTTTTTTTGGGGTGGGGGTGTTGGTGTGTAACTGACTATGCAACATGTATAAAAAAGTCCCAGTTCACTGTGATGCTTGAAGGAAATCAGGCCTGGTTGGTGATGGCTGCTGCAGGAGCAGCTGTGGTGGTTTCACCCCAGATGGTGGCTCAGCCCCACGCAGCTCTGCTTGCTCACTCCTCCCTGGCAGGATGGGGGAGAGAATCAGAAGAGTGAAAGTGAGATAACTTGTGGGTTGAGATAAAGACAGCTTTAATAGGTAAAGTGAAAGCTGCATGCACAAGCAAAGTAAAACAAGGGATTCATTCCCTGCTCCCTGTGGGCAGGCAGGTGTCCAGCCATCTCCAGGGAAGCAGGGCTCCATCAAGCATAACAGTTACGTGGGAAGACAAACTCCTTCAGTACGAACATCTCTCCATTCCTACTCCTCCTGCCAGCTTTATATGCTGAGCATGATATTGTATGGTATGAAATACCCCTTTGGTCAGTCTGGGTCATCAGTCCTGTCTTGACCCCCTGTGCACCCCCAGCCATCCTCCTGGCAGGGCAGCATAAGAAGCAAAAAAGGACCTTGACTGAGTAAGCACTGCTCAGCAATAATAAAACACGCTTCTGTACAAAAAAAAACCCCAACTCTTATTATCAATACTGTTTGTGATACATCCAAAACATAGTCCCATACTAGCTACGGTGAAGATAGTTAACTCTTTCTCAGCCAAAGCTAGGGGAGCAGCTCAGGGGAGGTCATAAAACCTGGATCTGGTTTCTCAAGTTGTTCTTGTTAGACTTTATTATTGTGATAAAGTTCAATTAAGGTAGTGATACCTGCTTTGCAATGGGAAAGGGAGTGAGGAAATAGTGCTGGTGAAATAGTTAATGAGGCCAGTGCTGCAGATCTGACTCTCCACTTCCTTTGGTAGGGATAGGGATCAGAAACATGCCTGTCTTAGCTTATCTTGAATTGCAGATGAGTTATGACAGAACATGTTTTAAAGGGAAAAAAGCCCACAAAGCAGCATGGTAATCAATATTAAACTGGAGGTCCGAGTATCTCTGAAGTTATAGTAACTTCATTATATTTTAAGAAATTGAAGGTAATTGCAGTTCAAGTTTGGAAAGGTTGGGTTTTTTTCTTACTTTTTCCTTCCTAGGTATAAGTGTGTTAGCAGAATGCCTAGACTGCCCGGAACTGAAAGCCACTGCAGATGACTTTATCCACCAGCATTTCACTGAGGTTTACAAGACAGATGAGTTTCTTCAGCTTGATGTCAAGCGTGTGACGCATCTCTTGAACCAGGATACGTTGACAGTGAGGGCAGAAGACCAGGTGAGATCCCTGTCTCATACCAGCCAACAGCACTGAACTTCTCAACTTCTCAACCTTTTTTTTTTTTTTTTTTAAAAAAATCAAGAACTGCCTGACAGCACCTCGGTTCTGATGCTCTTGCAGTATGTGAGGCACATAGTGCTTGTTAAGTTGTAGAATAAAAAGTGCATCCTCAATGGGTCAAAACCAAATATTCATTAATATCCCTATTTGAAGTGTGGTTATTACATGTGGTGTTTCAGCAGACTAGGAAGAAAAGTCATAAAGGCACTAAGGATATTTACATTGGCAAAGAAAGGTAGCTTTAATTACTAGCTGTTCTTTTTTCCCCCTCTATGCAAGTAATGTTTCTGTTGACAAAGGGATACAAGTTTCTGTCCCTGTCATTGTGTTGAACTAATTTCCTTAGCTGGTGGAACTGAGCCTTAAAATACATACATTCTTTTTTTTGAAAGATTTCTTTACTCTCCCTTGCTCCCTGGTCATTGTGCAGGACTGTGGCTGAGTCTGTTTAGCGGTCCTGCTGAGTAGCTCTCATTCTGCCGTTAAAGGTCTTTCCGCACTATGTCTCACTGCTGATCGCTGTGATCAGTTCCAGCTGCAGGAGTAGGTAATGACTGTGCTACTGCTTGTGACAAAGTGAGTGCTGACTCTGGAGTGGCAGCATAGTAGATCAGCTCACTCTGAGAGCAGCACTGAAGTATCTTAGAGCATAGGTAATACTGGATTTTTATTTTGTTCCTTCCTGACCCAGAGGATAATCATAAATGGAGCAGATTTCTTGGTTACCTTCTCTGTTCTGCCCTCCCTGCTCCCTAAGAAACTCCATTATCTTGTCCTGTAAAGATGAGGTTGGGGTGAGGCTCTCTGGTCAATTTAGAGTAGCCCACAGCTGAAAAACTTTAAATGGTCCCCTAAGACACAGCACCAATACATTTGGATCTCCAACACTATGATTTGGTAACGGAAGCAGTTTGTCAGCTCAGGAGCCTGTGTTGAGTAGAAGTTATTTCAGTGCTTCTGGTGAAGTATTGCCTGTGTTTGACATGCAACTTGAAGTGTAGTCTTAAACTGGTAGAGGGATTACCCACATAAATACAAGTTGCAACTTCATACTTCTTGTTTAGAGAAAGGAGAAGGGGAAAAAGGTGCTAAGTAGCAGTAGTAGTGCTTCGTTGTGTTGCTGTTTGGGGTTTTTCTAAGTAGTAGATAGGTTTTGTTCTGTAGTTGTGCGTTTATTTTACTTCATGTCTGAGCATTGTCTTTGGTGGTGGTTGGTTTTTTTGGGGAAGATCATGATGAATCCCCATGATAATAAAGTATCGGTATAAATTAACCTCCAAGAGGCAGAAGAATCAATTTTAAGCATTAAGAGTTCGTTATTTGTCTTAATTTGATGTACTTTATCCTTCTCTTTCCTCCTCTCTTGTTTAAGGTTTATGATGCTGCAGTCAGATGGCTGAAGTACGATGAGCCAAATCGCCAGCTCTACATGGTTGATATTCTTGCTAAAGTCCGATTTCCTCTTATATCAAAGAACTTCTTAAGTAAAACAGTTCAGGCTGAACCACTTATTCAGGATAACCCAGAATGCCTTAAAATGGTTATCAGTAAGTTGACCTCTAGCTGAAATCTTTAATGTTCTGTATAATTTTAAAATAACTAAAAATGTTCTTTGACAATTATTTGCTTAGAAATTCTCTGACAACATCTTCACATTAAATGAATGTGATTGTGTTCCTCTAGGATCTGTGTTTAGTTGAAGTTGGAATTAGGAGATTAACATGTAAATATTATTTACATGTTATACCCAGTTCAGGTAACAGAGTGTGATGTGAATTTCTTTTCTCCTAGCAAATGACATGAACTCCATGACAAGTACTGGAACGGAGATTTTGTCGATGAGTCGTTAGGGTAATTGGAAGTGTGAGTGTGCCTTTGGGACAGGCTGGGAACTTCAATATTGTTCGTATGTCAGTTAATAAAAGAAATATTTTATGTCAACGCTTTGAATATTGCAGAGCTTCCCTAAACAAATCAGAACGCTGAGCATATGTTGTGCTTTATCTCTAATATATACTGACCATCGAGCCTAGAGACAGCTGCATTCTTAAGGTGCAGATGAGATAGGGAACAAGCTTCACTTTTGTTTTTAGATGCTGTTTGTGAATTTTTATTATGTAAGAAAAGCCTAGCTGTTGAAAAATATTCTGGAAGCTTTTTTTTTTTTAGTTTGGTTACAAATTAATTAGCTGGCTGCATTTTAGTGTAGATCTAAAAAGCAGCATGTAACTGTTTTCCTCCTGTCAATGAGCAAGATTGAAATTAACATAAATTGGTAAGTATTTGCTGACCATTGACATCTCAGTCATACTTCTTGTGTGAGATGGAGTTGGGTGTGCCTTTTAAGAAATAAGGTTTTTTGCTGGTCTGGTTTTAGTGGCTTACAATGCCATGAATATTTTTGTGGCCTTTGGAATGCTCCTTAGGAGAATGCATCTTTTTGTACACCACTTGTAACTGGTGTTTTGTATTGTCAAGCTAAGAACAAAAGTGAGGGGCTTTCATGAAGTGTGATATGCTAGAAATGCCTTCCTTATTTTTCAGAAATTGGGGGTGAGGGAGAAGGCATGATTGACTCCTCATTGCACTGACATTCCTCCTCTTTAGGGTCCGAGTTCTTCTGTTCCTTTCCTCTGGCTTTGCTTCCTTTTGCCCATCTCAGTGCAACCAACTTAGTTACTTGTTAATGTTGGCTAAAGGAGCTGATTGATAAAGTGATGTATAACATGAGTCCATGCCATTCGTAAAGCTAGCAGTTTGAAGTGGGGTGTAAACCTGGGTGTATGCTCCCAGCCTCGCATCCTGCTCCCCGCTCTTCCCCTTTAAATCAAAGCTGTATAGGTGTAATGTAGAAACTTGTTTTCCAGCTTTTCCCTCCCTTCCCTGCCTCTGAAACATCCCTTTCTGTGTGTGAGCCACCCCAGATCTGCAGCAGTTGTTGTCTTCCTTCCAGGTGGGATGCGCTACCATCTCCTTTCCCCAGAAGACAGAGAGGAGTTGGTGGAAGGTACGCGGCCCAGGAGGAAAAAGCACGATTACCGCATTGCTCTGTTTGGAGGCTCACAGCCCCAGTCCTGCAGATACTTTAACCCAAAGGTAATCGTTACCTCAGAATGCATTAACATTCACTGTTTGTGATCCTACCTGTTTGACTTACTGACGGTACTAACTTCAGGCATAATGATCTACCAAATGGGATGAGGAAGGATGTATTTCCCTGCCTCTTGAGTATAGAGTTGAAAGAGCATCGTTAATTAGGTATTTTAAAGTCTGCGTGCCTAGATGTAATGCTTCATTTTGAATAGAATTATTACCTGTTTGTTGATTGGCAGTATTAGATGTGGGGTTCTGGTAAATCCATCTTGAGCTGAGAATCGATTGGTATATGGATCCCACAGCTGGAAATAAACAAAATGTCACCGAAACATCAGGAGTTGGGTAGGAATATATAAAAGCCTGTGTACCTGTGCATGCACCTATGTGTTCAGAGAATACTCCCAGCAATTTTTTTAGCACAAGTTAAATTATTGACTGATATGTTAACATAGAACCTGGTTTCAGAGTGCAAGGTGTTTTTTCAGTGCATTTATTATAAATATCCAACCACTTCTAAATCCCAATGGTTGACAGTTTTGTTTGCTCTTAAGATTATATAAGGAGAAAAATCAGGAGCCAAGTATTCCATAAGTAGAAAAGACTGAGTTTCTACAACAAAAAGCTTAGAGATGGCCAATTATAGAGCAAGAGAGCTTTCCTGAATAAAATCAACCTGTGGGAGTAGTGTATATTTCAGCTGTGCTGACTAGATGGTCTAGAAGGACTGTCCATACTGCTGTTTTACCACGCAAGGGTATGAATACAGAAAGAAGTTACTACATAAATATCAGGGCTCTCTTAGGAGATCACATATGTGGGATACTCTGTTGCAGAAATTCTGGTTGTTCAAACTCAGCATATTAAACACTTGTTATAGTTTCAGTCAGTTTTGTGTGTTCCCTGTGTGAACTTTGCAGTCAATATGAGCCCTATTAAATCTAATTCAGAATGAATGAGCCCTGGGGATGTGTTTTGGCTCCATCATTCACATTCCCTTTCGTAAGACAGAATTTAAGCTACCTTGTTTGAGCACCACTCAAGCCTGGAAAAAACTACCAGCTTTGCTGACTCAGAGACATTAATATGTATTTTTATTGGGAATTCCAAATTCTGAAATGACCGCCTCTTTTCTTTCAATACATATATTCAAGTGAGAGAAGCAGCCCTTCCAACTAGGGGTGAGGGGGTGAAGGGAGAACAGAGCAGATAATTCTTCCTTTTCCAAAGTCTGAGGTGGGGGAAGCCTCTGATCAGGACATTCCTCACTCTGAAACAGTTACTCAGTTTTGGCATTTTAATAAGTTGTAATTCACCCAGTTTGCTTGTGACCTTTATTTTCTAAAGGACATCAGAAGGAGTGTCTTTCTCTTAATCTCCAGTTGCTAATATTGCAACAAAGCTAATTTTAGGCAGGATGGAAGCTGGCTTCCTTACTGTCCCAGTCACTAACTGGATGTGGTATCATCAGCATAGTGTGTAGGTGGTCTCTTGACCTACCAGACAGGTTAAATTCTGTAACTGCCTAGTGTTAGTGGTGGTCAGAACCCAGAAGATGGGGGGTTATTGCTTCGTTATTCTTTATGGACTAATGTAACTATCCCTCACTGGCTCCTAGTTGTCACCATGTATTTTCTGAAGACTTAAATCTTGTTTGAAAAATAATAATCTTGGTGCATGTTGAGTGGGAGTGACAGGCAAAGACTTCCAACTGAGACATCTGTTCTGTGGACAAAAAGTCCTATCTGTGTAAGTCTATGTAAAACATAGGGTAAAACACCTCACTCTCTTATAGACTGTTTGCCCAGGCATAACACCAAAACAGAAGTGAGCTTGGAAGAAATTTTTCAGAACTGCCTCTTCATCAAACTTTATGGCCTTGCATGTGGATTAATGGGGGGGGTGGAGCAAGGGAGCAGGGATGGAGGACAAAAGTGGGTAATTGAAGGTCTTGATTCTAACAAGCATGTCTTCCTTGAATGTTTTGCTAGAGCTTATATGCTTCCTTGAGTATTCTTAGCTAGCCTGTCATTTCTTATTGAATAGCTTTTACTTCATTCCCAATTCTTAATTTAAAGGTCCTTTTCTGAATGTCTTGCTTGAGTATCTGAGTTTGATCTTTAACTGTGACAGTAGCTGCTTAAATGCCACAAACCAGGGGTTCAGAACCTTTGCTGAATTAGCATTGTGTGCATGCAGAATAAAGGGGGGGGGGGAGCTGTAATGCTCCAGTGCTGCAAATACTAGATCATGTTTAAGTCACTTTATTAGTTTCATCAAAAGATGATGCGAGTGTCACGGAGCAAAGAATTAAGGATGTGTATGTACTCTTGCAAGGTTAGGACCTTGGGAAAGAAATTTGTTTGTTGTCTGTTAAATGGACTGAACAATGACCTAGTCTTTCACTCTTGATTTTAATGGAATTCAATAATTTAATTATGTTATTTAAAGAAACAGTTCAAAACAAAGGTTATGTTTCTCCTGCAAATCCTTTCTCAGTTGACTGATATACATCAATAATTCTAACACTATAAAACTAGTGTGAAAAATCTTAATTTTCACTGCTTGCATGTGACATTAGTCTCTAATGTTGATCTTTGTTTCCTTGTTGTCAAAAAGGGTTCTTGAAATAAGACTGGATTGCATACTGTGTGTTATTTGTTGACACTTGTTAACAGTATCACTTTAAGTCTATACTTGTTGTCTTTGCACTGTAACTGGTATTGCTATCGATGCATGTACTTCATCAAGAGAGCAAAATGATGCAACAGGACAGATGCAGACAGGCATAAAACTCGTGGAGCAATCTGGCACTATTTTGACTAGAGAGATTTGTGTTCAGACTAACACTAAAAATCCTAGATGTCTATTAATAGTGGTGGGAAGCATTTTCTTACTGAATTTTCCACAGATTGCTTAAATTATTTCCCCTTCTGCCCCCCAAGTTGAGAATAAAGTATTTCTTAATTATTTCTTTATTAATTTCTTTATTAATTCTTGATTAAAAATGTATACATGACCCTATGGAATTTTGAGGCAGCAGTATGCTCATTATTTTGAAATGGTGGTCTCTGGTGACCTGAAGCAGCTGAAAGTTTTAACTTTTTAACAGCTCAAAAATCCAGCAATGGCAAGTGAAAAGTAGCAGATGCCTGGCATTGCTATTTCTTGATGATTAAGGGAACCAGCATAGCTTTTATGAGGGGAGAGAGCTGTAGTCAATGTTGTTAGTGGGGAGGTTGTCCATATGGACATAGCCATGTCTGCTGTTTTCCCTCACACTGGAAGAGGAGGTATCCACTGAAAACAAGGGGAATATCTTAAACAAAAGGAGGTAGTTTTTCATGTGGTCTGTAATTACAGGTGCTGTTCCTGTGGCTGCTAAGAGTTCAGATAGTTTCAATGAAAAAATAATACATGAAAGAGGGAAAGAAGCCTTTCAAAAGCTAGTAAAAACAAAGGTACAGCTTCTGCCTCTGGCGTCCCGCATCACAGTTCATTGAAAAGCAAAGTCAGCAGGGAAAGTGTCACCATATATCTATCTTGTTCATTCTACTCAGCCCCCCAAAAATGAGGCTTGCCACTGTCCAGGCCTGTGTGGATCTTGACTGTGGCATAAAGGAACTCTTCAGTATAATTATTAGATGTGTAAAATGCATAAACTGAAGCCAGTTTGGTGTGGTGTGGGCTAACGCTGAAGAGCATCACAAGAGAGTGACCTGAGTTGCCTCCTGTCAAAAGAGAAGGATACCGCTGGGTATGCTCAGGTTATGGGAGAACCTACAGCTCTTCACTTGGTAAAGGTGTGGATGAAATGGTAGCTATGAACTGAAGCCACAAAAGTGGGTCAGATCACAACCCTCTGTTACAGTAAAGGAAAACAACAGGATTCTTTGTGAAAGTGCCAGAAGTTTGAGCTAGAAAATATGTTGATCTTGCACAATGCACTAAGACATTTTCTTTCTTAAGATTTATGCAGCTATTTATTTTGCCATGCTGTAGTATGGCTTTCCTTTCTAGGATGCCCCAGGACCTGTTTCTCACCATAAAGGGCCACATGCACCTGCCAGCTCTTCTTGATATGGGGGATGCTACAAGAAAAGATTGTAAGATGTTTTGGACTATAACGTGCTCTGCCTCTCTTTCTTTGAACCCCCATGTAGGAGTCGCTGTTCTTCCTCATTGATCAAGGTGTTTTTGAAGTATGTCCTTGCTAAGAAAATGTACTGATGTAACGTCTTGTGTGAACCATTGCAATGAAGGTCACTCAGCAGGGGTAGCTAGACCATCCCGAGGTGACCCAGATAACGGTTAAGGTCCCATACTCTTCCTGTTCAGTATAGGATGCAAGCTATGCTCATGGAATGTGTGAGATGCTAGTACTCAAGGAGTGTTTCTTGTGCTGTATGCTATCCTGGTCTGCCATCGGTTGCTGAGTTTGGTGTTCTTAATAAGGCTTTGGGTGGCGTTACTGCCCATATTGGATGCTCGCTGGTTTTGCCAATCCATGCAAAATCAGTTTCTAGGCAACGTGACTGCCAGTATTTGTGATGGAGCATTACTCAATTTCTCCTGCTATCAGCTGTGGATAGCTATAGATCGTTCGTGTTTCGTAAATTCTGTAAATAAGCTTCTAGTTGTCATGGTAATAAAGTATGTATCAGAGCTTTTTAACTGAGTTGCTTGTCAATTTGGATATTATCTTCTTTTTCCATTGCCTTTGTTTAGTACATGCTGTATTTTATTTCATTTTTAGAAATAACCTGTTACTATATGTAAGATGTCTTTTCCATTCCTATAAAAGAAAATGCAATCCTACTTTATTGATCACATGTGTTGTCTCTGATGTGATAGCTGCAGGAGGTCAATTCTGCTGGGGGGGAAAAAAACCAACCCACCAAACAGTTTTTCAGGGAAACTGTACTGGGTGCACGCAGGGAATGAGGAAATAGGAATTGATAATGTCATGGTTCATTGCAACTAACTATGTCTGTGTCTAAAAGAATTTTTCAAGAGTACGCCTGAGGAGTGTTCTTCAATAAACAGTGTTCATGTTTGTTTTGAAAAGGAACTTTAAAACTGACCATGTCTAAAGCTCTGTTTGAAAAACACTCGCTGTGCAGGTAAGTGTTCTAATCTATTAGACATTACTTGTTCTTTGTAATGCAGGATTACAGCTGGACAGACATCCGATGTCCCTTTGAAAAGCGCAGGGATGCAGCTTGTGTCTTCTGGGACAACGTAGTTTATATTTTGGGTGGTTCCCAGCTCTTCCCTATAAAGCGAATGGACTGCTACAATGTGGTGAAGGATAGCTGGTATTCCAAGCTAGGACCTCCAACACCTCGAGATAGCCTTGCAGCCTGTGCTGCTGAGGGCAAAATTTATACATCTGGTGGTTCAGAAGTGGGTAAGACACTAAAAATCTTTAAAACAAACAACAAAAAAAAAGCAGAGAGAGAGATACCTGGATTTTTTTCTGGTTTTTTGCATGACTGTTGAAAAGAAACTGCACGTTGCCATGTTAGCCTAATGAGATTATTTTCCCCTTATTTACGATTTTATCCTCTCCAAAAATCTAACGTTCTGTTTCTGTTGTGTTTCTGAAATGGCTTCATTGATCAAAATGATTAATATTGACACTAACCAGAGCATAAAGTGCACTGTTATTCTTCAGAGTTAACCAGAGACAAGGAAGTATGTTTTAGGTGTGCCACTCTGCTTTTAGCTTACTTCCATAACTCCACAAAATTCACCATGGTTTAAATTTTTCAAATTAGGTTTTTAAGGGGAGGGTGGAGGAAGAGTTTTTTAAATGAATGCTTTTGGTGGTGAAATCACACCTGGCCCTGGAAAGGAATTTGTCCAATTTTATGCCAAGTTACAGACGTTACCTTCCATGAGTTTCTTACACTGTTGGTTTGCTTCAGTAAATGGAGAGATGCTGCTTTCTTTTGCTGCTGTTACTCATTGTAGTAAAAAATATTAAGACCTCTGGGGTGTGTTCTCTTCCCCAAAAAACCTTGTGGGTGACCCAGGCCATGGTGTTACAGCAACATCTTAAATTGGAACTAAATCTGCGGCATCAGCTGCAAGCCCCAAGTTGGCATGTAGGTATGCTGTACCCATACCAGTACAGAGCTTCAGAGTCGGCTGTGTTCTCGGGGAAAAGACAGACAAAAAGGAAACAAACCAAAACCCACTAAAACCCCAAACCCTAGTGCCAGGCAAAACATTTTTCCTAGATCCTCATGAGTTCTGCCTTGGGGTGGGGGGGAGAGGGGAAGGGGTAAGGAATGTGATGAAGAGGGAAAAGAAGGTCGTACTCGGTGCTTAACATTGAGAAATGACTTCATGGGAAGTCGTGAGGGAGAGGTAATGCTCCCGGACTTCCAAAGGGTGTGGAGAGGTCTAATGTAGCAGCAGATCAGAGAGATCCTGGGTGCCACCTAGTGCGGTACATGTGAACTGGCACCTTTCCCACAGCTTGGCCAGGGCTTAGCGAAGGCTGCACTGGGAAACCCTGGATGCTGCAGTCTTCTATGCCTTCCTAGTTTCCCGAGTGTCACTCCATGAGGAAGTATGACACAAACTTGGTCTGCAGAGTTTGCTTTCTAGTACACTGTAGGTGGGGGATAGAGCCATTAATGGGAGGTTTCGTTTAGTTTTCTTTCAAACCTGCCCTGATGTTTCTGCCCAGCTTCACTTTGCTCTGCACAAATGTTACTCAAGACAGACCAGTAACAGCTGAAATCTGATAACAGAGCTTGTTTTGCCTGGACTTTTTTTTCTGGAATCCAGTGAACACTGCTGTTTGCAAAAGGCTTTTTATCCTGAATCTGGTATTTTCTAATTGGCGGCAGGCAATGATATGAAACCGTTGATCAGAGAGAATGCTGCGGTATGCTCAGCTGTAGAGACACTGAAAACTTCCGTGCTCTTTGCGTTGACTGAAGAGGTTGGAAAACAAGTTATGGTGCCAGGCCATTACAGAAAACAGGGCTCGTTTTCCCTTCTGGATTTGATGGGAGCTACTGGTTTAGTTGCAGTAGCTGGCAGAGTTTGAAAGCTCAGCGTATGAAATTTTTCCACTGCACTTAGGTGCAGGAAAATTTCCTGGCATAATCTCACAGCATGTGGAAAAGAGAAGCTTTTCCCTTTCTTTAAAAAAAAAAAAAAAACACAACAAAAGAACCCCCAACAAAACATTAGAGAGGGTTCTTCTGTATTTCCCATGGATGAGAATTTCTACAATCACTACGCAATCAGTATGTGTGTTTACATCAAGGCAGAAATACATTCCACTCTAAAGAGGTCTTTGTGATATTGAGGATTACCTGGTAGGAGTAAACAAACACCATTTATAGACACCTGCTAATGTATTTTGGGTCTGGAAACGTAGCACTCTTTGGAGGGTTGGAAGTGCTCAGCTTGTAGAGTGTGCTGCCAGCGCGACAGTTTTTCGAGGCAGAAAGCCAAGGGGAAAGAGGCATAAGAAGCGGCACCTTCAGCTGCTCTAGGTGAATACAGCTATTGAAACAAAGAGGGGAAGGATCCTGATTGGCTTTTTGGGTTGTTTTTTTCTTCTGAGAAAGTTGTATCCAGCCTTCTCTCCTTTGGTTATAGTTCAGCTAGTTACCAGAGCACAAGTCTCTAAGTTCCTGTCTTATTTTCATGAGAAAAATTGCTTTTGATTTCAGTAATAGTTTTATCGGCCCTTGAGGGAGGAGTACATAGACCTCGCGCTTCCAGAAGATAGGTATCTGCCAGTCCCCAGGAAGAAAGTAAAATGGTGAGGGCTAGCTGTCTGGTGGTTGCCAATAATTCCAGAGTATGTTTTAATGTAACCAAGCTATCAAATTCCAAAGGCAAGGAGTATTGTGCACATTGGGCAAGTCACAATGCCTAGACAAGAACCTCATGTAAACGTGTACTAAGCTTATGAAACTGTTTCATCTTCACAACTTGAAAGGGAAACATGTTTCCAAGTAGTGAGAGTAGCAGGAGATGATGACAATATGATCAGTGATTTAAACACATCTCTGTTCAATGTTTCTCTACCACGATCCCCCCGAAATAATTTGATTTTGTTTTCAAACACAATTATAAACTTGCATATTTTAAACAAAGCAATGAAAAGTTTACAAATATGTGCTTTCTCGATAGCCCTAAGTTCCAAGATGGTTAGTTCTGTTTCTGGAGGTGGGAAAGCAGCTTTCCCTTTTCAGCTAACGAATAAAGCATCAATTTGATAATTATAAGTTAGACTCTTCCTTTTAAGAGACAAACATAAAAATTAATGCTTCTTTCGTGGGTTTCTATTTTTTTTTAAGGAAATTCTGCACTGTATTTATTTGAATGCTATGACACCAGAACAGAAAGCTGGCACACCAAGCCCAGCATGCTGACACAGCGATGCAGCCATGGGATGGTAGAGGCGAATGGTCTCA
The DNA here is from genome assembly GCA_013400835.1 of Zapornia atra. Lineage (NCBI taxonomy): Eukaryota > Metazoa > Chordata > Aves > Gruiformes > Rallidae > Zapornia > Zapornia atra. The sequence goes on from VZTU01026354.1 coordinate 42,663, forward strand.
TTTATGTTTGTGGAGGAAGCTTGGGAAACAATGTTTCTGGAAGAGTCCTAAATTCCTGTGAAGTTTATGATCCAGCCACAGAAACGTAAGTATTCTATTAATACTGACTTTTTTTTTTTTTGGGCCTTGTGGATTTGCTCACTCTCTAAATACCTGAAGTGTAGATTAAAGGCAGAACTGTGTGTGTAAGGAGTTTTCCTGAGGGAAGCAGCGATCCATCAGTTATTTGCAGTTTTACATAAAAAGCGGTTTTCCTTAAGCAGCTTTCTTCCACGTTTGCTTTCCCTGACACCAGGGTTTAGTCACAGAGCTTCTACTTACTCTCTAGGAACTAAAGAGTGAGTTGTCCTGGTTGGTTTGGTTTTCTTTTTCTCCAGGTGGACTGAGCTGTGCCCAATGATTGAAGCCAGGAAGAATCACGGGCTGGTGTTTGTCAAGGACAAAATATTTGCTGTGGGTGGACAAAACGGCTTAGGTACTTCAGCTCTGTTCGTTCTCTAGCTGGTGGTGCGAGGTTTCAGGGAGACCTTTTTGCTTCTGTAACTCCTCCTGTTGTGCCCAGCTGAAGGACGAGGAGCAGCGCTGTAAAACACATCCCGGTGGGCTCGCAGCAGCGCTGCCCGCCGCCTTGTAGCTCCCGGCCTCACTGCATCTTCTTGTTCAGGCTTTACTGCTGATGGCAGGGCTGTCAAAGTCAGATGCGCGCTCACACCGTGGCCCAGCTCTGCAGCGGTTAATAACGCTGAACAAGTCAGCCCAGAAAAGATGCATTTATTCATTTATTTTCCCTCCTTTCTGGAGTATTTGAGAGACGCCGGCGTCCTTGTGAGAGAGACAGGTAACGCTGTCGCCTCCCTTGGGACAATCCCAGCCCAGAGACTCGGAGCCAGGCAGCTGCTTTCAAGCGGCGGGGACAAGCGTATACCTCTTTGATTGTTTGCCCAAATTTTGAACTACAACTGAATGTCACAGACAAGTCACTTGTGATCTCCTTGTCTTTAAACCAGATTAATAGTTTCTTTCTTGGGAGAATTTAATTTTAATCACACAGGGTTTCTGAAGTGCTTTTCAAAATGCAAAAGTCTTGGTGATTAGGTTTATTATTCATTATTTATGGTAATTGGAATATTGATTTCAGATTAATGCTATTGTAAAATACAGCTGCTATATAATGAGGTACTAAAACTATTCCCACATGATTCCTAGTGCAAAAGTATCAGTAGATGCAGGTTTTTTTTTACATACATTTTATTAACCAGTTATAGCCAGAGCTTCCACGTTGCAGAGTATTAGCATTATCTGCAGAATGCTCATTTTTGGACAAATAATTTAAAGTATTACTTTCTCATTCATAGTCTGTAGCCTGACTGATCAATTGTCCTTATTGGAATATAACATGGAAGAGTTATATCTGGGGTGAAGTGTTTCTACCCCTTCTATAATTTGAAGGGTTTCTTAATCTCTCAGATTTGTGACTGGAAGTGAGAACCGTGACTCCTACTGTTGTTACATAAGGGCTAACAGGATGTAAAGAGTAATTATTAGCCTTTTTCCTGGAGAAGAAAATCTTAATCACAACATCTTGTTTAATAACTCTTGATTCCCTTTGCCTTTTACAGTGGACTTAGGTTTTTAAACTTCAGAGATTTTAAGATCTTACTGAAGAGACACATCCTCTATTAGGAAATGACCAATTTAGGCAAAGGTACTTGTGAGTGCTCTGGAATAAAATGCTCTCACCATAGGGAAGTGAGCTTACTCACTGGCCACAAATCCATAGGAAATTCAGCACAGTTAGCTCTTCTGCTCCTCAAGTAGCACATTAGGATCTCTCTAGGAAGCGTATAATGTGCAATTTGTTGCAACCCATCTCACTCTGTCTTTTTACTTTACAAGTAAAACCCTTTCCAAAGGTCTTCTGTAGATAGGGTTTATTTGAAATGTTTGAAGCTATAAGACTAAGCTGAATGAAGCATTTGTATGTTCAGCTGTCTGGTACAATGTAATAAGTAATTATCTATTCCATTGTTTTGTAGGTGGCCTTGATAATGTAGAATATTATGATATCAAGATGAATGAGTGGAAGATGGTGTCTCCAATGCCATGGAAAGGTGTAACAGTGAAGTGTGCTGCTGTGGGATCTATAGTCTATGTCCTGGCTGGTTTTCAGGGTGTTGGTCGTTTAGGGCACATTCTTGAATACAATACTGAAACAGACAAGTGGATAGCCAACTCCAAAGTCCGTGCTTTCCCAGTGACGAGTTGTTTAATCTGTGTTGTAGACACTTGTGGGGCAAATGAAGAAACGTTGGAGACCTGAAGACTTCTCTGCGCTCTTCAAGGACTTGGGGGGAAGATGGCTGTTGGTGCTTCGCTTCCGTGTTCCACTGATTCTTGTTAAACAGAGCAATGGGAAAACCAGAGATGCAGTCTTTCAATTTGTATATAGAGCATATTGTATACCGTGGATTTTGTCAGGGCCGTTTTCTTGTCTGTTGAGAGATGGGGATGTGTTTTGGGAATCCACTTAGCTGAGTGAGATCACATGGCCTTTTCCTTTAAAAGGACTCGGTGCGTGGCCTCGTCAAAAGGAGACCCAATCCAGTTACTTAGAAAAAAAATCAGAGCATTTGATGAAGATGAGATTTATTGTTAAATGACACTTTACTGAGCTCAGTTGCAGAGATTCTTCTTTTAATAAGGGTGAGTAAATACAACTTGGGTGATGAGAAATACAGGAGCAAAACTTCTTCCTCGTTTATTCCTACCTGCAGAAATCTTACTAGGCTGCAGTGAGGATCCTTGTCCTCAGGAAAGACCAAGGACAGCAGCATAATAAAGATTGCCGTGCTGAATGGGGATAGGTTATACAGCTCTCTGGGTTATGGTAGCTGCCCTCTCCTCTCCTCTGGACTTCCCTCCAGCGCTTGCATGACTGCCAACCAATTTGTAAAGTTGGACCGGGCGTGCATCGAAATTGGAGAAACACTCTGCTGATGATATCTTTGGTGTTTCGGGGAGCTTTCACTGAAAGACTTTCTCTTTTTTAATATACTGAGGTAGCAGTATGGTGGGGGAAGTCCACAAGAATTGTGCACTATAATTAGCAAGTTTTAAACTCGGGATGACTTTTCAATGTATCTTCCCAGGCATCAGACCGTAGATACCGTGGATGCCAAACCAGTAGCAAAGAGTAGGCATAGGAATGGGAAGGCAAAGTCAATACAACAATTGTATTGATTTTATTCTTGGAAAGGACTGTTTTTAAAATGGCATACACCAAGTCATTAAAGATACTTTATAGAAGTCTTCTAAAGTTGCACGTGGTTATTAATCTCTGGTTTATAAGCAAATAGTTCTGACAACGTTTCCAGCCAACACAATAGTAAATTCCTTCCAGAAGTTCAGCTTGGCAAGCTGTGTCAACATTCTATGTATGTTCTGACATCTAGAAAACCATACAAAATTGCATATACCTCTGTCCTGCTCCCATCCTGGTTTATTCACATCTTCATCCTATGTTTTGTCTTCTCCCCTAACAGTATTGTCAGATCTGTTTCTATGAGACTATCAAATTAACTTACAAAGTTGGTGCTTGCCTACCTGTACCTTGCACATCACTGGTGGTGTGGATTTTAAGTCTGTTTTACTGCTGAAGGTCCTCCAACCTAAGTAGTATAAATTCCATTTTTCAAAGTCAGTGCTGCTGACCTCCTGGTTTTCCTCCTCACCCCAAAAACTCTGCATGTACAAAAAGTAGTAGATGCACACAGGCCTTTATTCAATAGTAAGGGAATTCAAGAATTTATTACTTGTCCTCTTTCCTCTGGTGCTTTTTTCTGAGCCATGATACAAGTATGTCATCAGGGACTTGAAACACTTTGTACTGTAAAAAAAAAAAATGAACAGTGCACTACTTAGGCTGTTCAGGTACCTTAATTTACTTTTTTTAACCTGCTTTTAAAATTGTGAAGACACTTTTTCTAACTTTATTTTCAGGAGCTTAAGAATTCATGTGGGTCTAGCTAAAGACTGGGGAGCAGTAGCTTAGCACAGACCACCCACCTACTGGGTGTCAGCGTACGGAGGCAGGGCCATTGTACACTGATGCTCAATCCCATCACTGTTTTCTGCTTTTTTTGGCTGAACAAGTCAGCCCAGAAAA
>VZTU01026355.1:0-12688 GCA_013400835.1 Zapornia atra
GCTGGCCTCCAGTGTCTGACCCCACAGTCTGTAAGTGCAGCTAGGGTTGCCCCTTCCCAGGTGCAGAATCCGGCACTTGCCCTTGCTAAACGTCATGTGGTTGGTGATTACCCAGCTCTCTGATCTGCCCAGGTCTCTCTGTAAGGCTTCTCCATCCTCGACAGTGTCAACAGCAGCTCCCAGTTTAGTGTCACCTGCAAATTTACTTAAGATACACTCTAGTCCTGAGTCAAGCTCATTTATGAAAATGTTAAAAGAACTGAGCCTAAAATTGAGCCTTGGGGAACTCTGCTGGTGACTGGATGCCAGTAGTTTTCAGTAAGAGCATTACCACCATGCTGCCCACTTACAGATAGAGCATTTTTTTAATACACAATTATGAGACTGCTACTGTATTTCCCCTATCTACTAGGTGTTTTGACAGAGCAACATTTTCCCTTGTAGGTCAGTCTGGTTTATGACTGATGGCTTCCTTCTGTCATGAAAGTTTGTCCAGAGAGCAGACAGTTTTAGACAGACCTTACTTTCATGTTCCTTTACCTATGTTTTAGAATTCACCTCCTTGTTCTGTGATTTCTATATATTTTGTGCTTTCCTGCAGTAGAATATCCACATGCCTACAACTGTGGCTGTAGAAGACATTTTAGAAGGATTGCAGGTGTTTTCTCCTTTGTCTTTACAAGTGGCCCTAACGTTCCTCAGGGATAGCAAAGTTTTCTGATCAAGCCAGGGACTGCATAGTGAAACAACATGATAAGATACTGTATTTAATGAGTGAAGGGACAACAGAGAGAACTGGGAAAAAAAACCAGTGGTGCTATCTAAATGTGCTGGACATAAGTTTCTCTCATTGCTAATCTGCTATAATTAATACGGTATTTTCAGTCTGTATTCCACAGCAACTGAAAGGGACCATTTTTTCTATATCAGTTCCTACCCAATAGGAAGCTGGTGGTATTTCCTAACCAGGGTTTGTTACTGATGCAAGGAACCCTGCAGAAAGTCTGTGTGATTTCTAGTTCAGCTCAACTCAAAATCTCCCTCTCCCAAACCCGTAATTCCAAGTTCATTATGCAGAATCCCAAATGCTTGAAAATGAAGACACCTCATTTGATCCCATAACAAGCTTCCTCACTGGAGTACCTTACAAAATTAAATTTCCAGCCAACAGTTCAAAGTTCTGATGCTGTTTTCCTTTTGTTTGCCCCTGAGAAGTTTCACTCAGGAACTGGACTCCTATGAAAATTCACTTGTGTTGTAGATCTTTGCTTCATGGTACACCCGTGCACTTATCAGTTGCACCCACCCATTCCTAGTGTGCCTTCACTTGTATAAAGCTCTTGAAAACTTCTATTTGTGATGGTCTGTCTGATACAGAAGCAAAAAGATGACCTTTGCTGCTGTATCAGACCTCTCTGACATGGCAGAGACCTCACACTGAGTGACTTATCAGCTAAGTTTTGGCAAATAACCACCTTTCAAGTTTTTCCTAGCTGCTTGTTATCACCTTAAGAGATGCTGTGCAGGCACATTAGTCATTCAAAAGCACTTTTCCGTCTTCACATCTTAGAATGTCACTAATATTGTCACAGTGAAATAATATTATTAATTACCACTGGTTTAAATTAGCTCCCTAGTGGATGCCTTAGCAAAGCCAGTTAATCATATTTGGATGAGGCCACATACCTGCAACAAGTAATTGGATTCTCTGCTTGCCCCAGAAGCCAAAATTATCAGGTTAATTACAGACAACTCAGATCCACTGTGGCATGCAAACCACTGTCTTGAGAGCACAGATGCATTGCTCTGGATGACTTGGAATTTAAAATCCTTGTTACACCAAATGCACATAGCTCTCAGAAATGATTAATGGGTTTGGTGGGTTTCATCCCAGTGCTGTAGCTCTGTTTTTGCACTGGAAACAGACAGCTCCTTGGAAAGTAGTGCCTACAGTCTTGAGTTTCCTTGTTAAGAGGCAAAAACCTAAGACAGGCTGGTTTGATTTGTAAGTATGTTTAGTCAGACCTTTAGCCATTTTAATGCAATTAATCACTCACCTGATATAAGCGGTGGTTCACTAATTTGCAGCAGGGTATGCGAAGCAGAAAATTCAAAAGTCAAACAATGTTTGTAACATCAGAGGTTGTCACCAGTCCAGCCTTCCCAAATTCTTCCAGTCATAAGACACTTCCAACTTGAAAAGAATCATTCCCTCCATGAAATACAACTTTTATGCAGACCTCAGTCTGCAGGTTACTACAGTCTTTCCAATAACAGACAGGCTTAGTTATCTGCCAGCTCACTTCTGTCCCAGAAAGCAGGGGTGGTGCAAACCCTAACCAGACTTCTCCCCAGGCAGTGAATAGTGAGCTCCAGGCAGAAGTTGAGCTTCATAATGTCAACAAATGAGACTGGTCCACTGAACTCAAAGGACTCCATGGAAGAAATAATGTCAATCTATGTCAACAGCTTTTTTCTTCCTGTAGAACTCGCAGAGCGTGTGACATGAAATGAGTATTTTGCACCCACTCAACATCAGGCATTTTTAAAAGACCATCCATCCTTAAGGGACCTGAGTGTGAAGACAGCTGGGCTGAGCTTTGTGGTGGGGTGCAGTTAACGTGTCCCTGAGCCAGTTTGAATTTCTGCCCCTTCTTTGCCTCAGTGCAGTTTTCTCACAGAAGTCTTCCACACCACTGTCTTCAGTGATCTCAGAAACTTTCTTCAATTAATTTCTGGAGTCAGAACTAATCTGGTAGGGGTGTGGGGGAGGGCTTCTTGAAGATGAAACAGTGGAGCAAGTCTCTATTCTACTACAGCATTTTTTGCTGCCTTTTTATTTCTTTGCAGCCTCTCATAGGTTCATCGTTGTTTTGCTAAGTTTTCCTCATCTCAGTGAAGTGGCTTAGCTTGTATGCCAGCTGGCATTGCCTCATCACCAGAAATAGACTGGAACACCAGATTGAGGAGCTGCTTAACACCTCTTTCTCAGAAGCCCTTGAACAGTACCTTTTAAAACCCATTTCTTCTCTGCTGAGTTTAGAGTCATACCTAGAGTACCTGGTGCTTGTACTAATGTCTTTGATCTGGAATGTGCCACAGTGATGTGGAGAAGAATAAAATGATAAAACTGTAGACCCTGAAACATGGGTTGCAATTCAGCTTGAGTAGGACAGATGAGCAAGAACTGACAGTGATCTAGCTAAACAACATTGCATTTATGGCTCTAAATCATTCCATTTTCACATGACTGAAGGTCTTGGCTCCTCTGTAGTGTATCAGAGATGGTGATCAAGCTCTGATGTTTGGCATTATTCTCCTTTGTGATATGGTCTCACCTGAAACATTTTGCTCTGTTACATTTGAGAACTGTACATTGGAATGCTTATAGGTGAAATTTTAGCACCACAAAATCTCACCCCTCACTTGAACTGTGCAATTTTGGGAAGCAACCAGGAGAATTCAGAGGTGACAGAAAGGCTTTTAGTGACCAACACACTTCTTCCAGAGAGAGCACTGCACAAAGTTTTGCCTGGACAGGCCTGGGGCAGGACAGTTGTAACCGGTCTGTTTAACTCATTTTTCTCTTTCTCAGTAGCTTCAGCTTACTGTTTTATATTTTAGGCTTCTTTTTACTCAGGGAAAAAATCCTTTTTGAGTTTAAAAGCCACTCAGTCTGGAGAGGTCATTAGAGAAGGAGCTAGGTGCATCCCTCTTTGGATACTGGTCCACATAAGACTCAACAGCAGCCCTCCTGTCTTCCCAAATTTTGAAAGAAGCTGTTGTGGCAGTATAGGCAACTTGAAATTTTTAAGTCAACCCGGCATTTTGTACACCATCAATGCCACAGTTTCATTTCCAGCTTCAGACAGTAACTATCATCTCCTTGTATGACTTTCCTGGTAACTCAGATGACAATGTTTCACCCAGCAAACCCTGCTCCACTGCCTGCCACAGTTCTTACTGCTTCTATCAGGCACTTCCATGGTATTGTGGGATAGTCTAAAATTGCCTTTAGCATGTTGAGGGAATCTGTGCCACAAGTCTTGCTCACACACATGCAGAAAGATGAGTGTTCAGGAGTCAAGGGACACTCTGTAGGGTGCAAGGTGGGTCTTTTGATGGTCCGCAGCAAAGGGCTTTGGCAGCAGAAGGGCTGTTGAGCTGACAGTGACACTGTTCATTTGAACTGGGGGAAGTTACAGGTCAGCTCCACTTGCAGGACCTGAAAATGGGAAACCGGAGTGACTGATGTTTACAAATAATTATCTTATAAATAGCAGAAGCTAGGGAAAATAAGGTTAAAGACAAGTTTTAGCAAACATTTCAGTTTCAAATGGGCTTTCTGGAGGACTTGGCTAATTTTCCAGTGTGTAAATTCAATAGAAAATGTCAGAGGTTCAGGTTAGGGGCTATGCTACTCTTGCACTGTTGCAAGGGCACAGCCTGGTGCACACCACTTTAACTCATGCACAGAGCTTTCTGCTCATACTGCTCTCAGTCTAGTTGATGTTTATCTGTGTCCCAGCAGATACAGCTATAGTCAGATGACCAGATAAGAGTTTTGGGGAATGAGATAGGAAAGTAAGGGACTGGGTAAACATAGAGATTGAGAGATTTGCCCTCTGAAAATTTTGTAATAGCTTGTGAGCTTGCTAGACAAAAGCTGAAGCAAAAAGATATGCTAAGTACCAGTTTTCACATACATTAAATGCTTTCTTGGCACCAAGGAATAAAAGGACACTTTCAAATGCTTAGTACGTTGCAAAGAGTACCGTGCCTATGTAACAAGGGAATAGTTCCAAGGCAGTCCCTAGGGATGCAGCAAGAGCGAAGGATACAAGGCCCAGATCCTCCTTATGAGCAGTTCAGATCCTCATTTGAGAGGTATTCACAACTCTGAGCTGCACAGAAACAATAATAAAGATGACATAGATGAGGAATTTGCCTTCTCTCTGTCAGCTGAGGGCTGGCTAGTGAACTAAATCTTTCAAAAGGCTGAGCACTCAAAAGGTGAGGGAGCTTTCCTATCCAAGTTCAGTCTGAAGCCAAAATGTTATCTTTTGTAATTAGATCATACCTGAAGTCAAGTATATGACCTACCCTAAGCAGCATTTTCTTTGCATATGTGAATGCATACAGCTTAAAATTAACCCATGCTGTGTCATACTGATGTCAAATCACATACTGTGAAAATTAGCCACAGACTGGGTACAACTGCCATAATAGCCATTATCAGTATTAACATAAAGATTTATCTTCACATATAAAAAATCCATTCCAGCTGCTGCCACAATTTGATTTATATATGCTAATATGGGAGAAATTAATACAGAGCTAGACCTATGGTTTACTGACCATTCCTGCTTTACTGACAGTCATGTACATTCCTGCTCAGAAAAATACCAGTCCAAGACAAGCTGCATGTGAGCCCATTGATTCTTTCTGCTTTTGTGAACAAAGTTTGTGTTCTGATGAATCAGTCTGACCTACCATCTCTCAGAAAATAGAAAGCAGAACTAATATGTCATAAGACAGTCAGGCAGACTACAACAGATTTCAGACAAAGGGAGCTAGATAAATGGGCCGTTGTGGCAGAAGACACAGCCTGATAGGAGACCTTGCAGGATTTGGATGTTAACTTTGCAGAGGTGAAATGCAGAACTGGCACCCTCTGCTCGCCTCCATGTTCTTGGCAAGCAGGCTTCTCTATTAATAGAGTATCACTAGCTCACCAGCCTCACAAAGGCATTTTGAAGAGTCTTTCTGGATCCACTGATCTTGCCTTCTGTTCTGTCTGTCTGTTAACATACTAAGGTACTGCTTTTATTTAGAAAAGGCTGCAAAGTTTGCCAGCTACTGTGCACAGCCCCCATGATCTGTTCATAAAAAAGAATCCAAGCTCTGCACTACCTAACTATTCAGTGCTGCAAGTAGTGAAACAGAACAGTGTCTTTTTTTCAGTGAAGCTCTAGGCTGTGGCTGGCTTAAGCTAGCTACAGCCTTAAATATTTCTGTTTCCATGGCTCAATGCAACTGCCACAACTTACCTGAAGAGATAAGCAGAGAGTAGCCAACCAGTTACTTACCCAGTGCATTATTTACTGCAATGAATTGTCCTTTTTGTGAGGAAGTTTCAGGACACTTTGTTCTTAAAGCGTCACTTCACTGCATGCAGCAACTGAGCTGTTCTGGGAACATGTTTTCTTTCTCAGTCTTGGATGAAGAAGCTTTCCTGACTTAATGAGTCACTTGAGTATCATGGATTGAGTGAGATGGAAACGACAAGCATCAAGATTAGTTGGTCCTACAATTTTACCTTCCTTTTGCTTCAGATATTGAACTTATTTGGGCAGTAATGAATATCAGACCCACAGATGACCTCAACTTTAGTTCACACAAAATGATACTAATGCCCCCACTGAAAGGATTCGAAGAGGGTTGAACAGCTTTCATGCATCTGAAAGTTAGGCTCAGAAGTGATTAGAGGGAATACTCAAATTATTTGACCTAAACTGAAAAACCCTTTCCTCAGAATGGGTTCAGCACGTATGGTCTAAGTATCAATTTAGTAAACCTGATAAAGGGCACACAGGACTTATGTAACATCATACAAATCAGTATTACCAAACTTTAACTAAAAGTGAAAAAAATTAAGGTAGCAATATATCCAAGAGTTCTGGGGAGCAAGAAGTGCACATCTGCAACCCTCAAATACTGTCCTTGGTCTCCAACTAGATGTGAGATAGAACTTGACTGGCTCATTGATACCCACACATAAATCAAAATGATGCAAAAACTTTATGTGCCAGCAGTCTTTGCCAGGTTACTTACTGACAAAGAGAGGGGATAATGCCTCCAGTCCAATGGGGAACTTAAGAGAGTGCTATCATCTTCACTGAAGAATTAAGGGATTATTTAACTAGCAACTGTCAGATGCCAGAGAGTAAGCAGCCAACGTGATCATTTTCCTTATTCATCTTTTAGGGCATGATTCCGTTCATTGGATGAAACAGAAACTACTGAATTTAGTACAGGGTTCATAAAATTTATCAATTAAAATAAAAATATTGCCTCTCCTTGGATAAAACAGTGTTATATTCTTGCAGGATATCTACTGCTCGGCCCTGCAGCTTTCCCAGAGGACTGCCCTCATTATTTTAGACAAGTGATGTTTACTTAATGTTAGCTGTGCAGTATGACAAATGGCTTGCTGCTGCTTTGCCAGTGATTCATGAAGCAGAAATTCTCCATTGTCAGCACATCACAGAAGTGGTTAAATTTAAACTCATTGAGAACTACACTGAAGAAATTCTCTGGTCAGCCAATTGTTTTGGTAACACAAAAAACATGGATTCTGAAGTTCTTTGCAACACATTGCTAAAACTAGGTTTCTTGAAAGCTACCACTGTATAGGATCAATCAAGTTACAGCCAAATCCATTAGGGATTTCACAAGGAGTCAGTTGTTGCAGTTTTATATGTTATGCTAAAAGCGGGTTTGCAGGAAACATTCTATATTCCCCTGTACACAATGGTCCTGCAGACAACTGTACTCACAGTCCTAGCCCTGCTTCTCTTTGTGGCCTCAAAGCTGGAGTCCTAATAAATGAGGTTGTATTTCCAATGTACCTTCTTGGTTCTTTGAGGGGTCTGCAAAGGTGTAAGGGATGACGGGAACTCTCAGCTCTGGTTGCTTATAAGTACTACTACTGCATCATCTTTTCCAAAATCCTTGGGAAGAGAGGGTCCAGGAAGGAAGCTGTTCCTGGAAATTGAAAGTTTGCACTCCATGCAGCTCTTCCAGAAACTGACAGCTATAGCTATATCAGTGTAACTCCCAACTCCTATTAACAGCTTGTGCATCCTGTCTTAGCTGCTGTTAAGTCTCCTTTGGCACATCTCACTTCTCAGAAGCAAGTTTCCCTCACTCTTCATTGCACAAGCTAAATATGCTCTGACAAGGTGCCTTATCATTTAGCAAGAAATATTTCTGTGTAACATTCATCTGTATTATCTCCTGGTGACTACAGCACTACAGTTCTCCAGAAAAAGTCTGGGGACTCTGCTCATATGGGCACACAACCCTTCTTTACTGGGGGTTTTCAACAAGAACCAGTGTATTCTCTCCTGCATCCACAGGAGACTAAGCCCTCAAGTACTTACTACCAACCTATTCAGAATACAGTTTTGAGAAAAAGACCTTGTGTAGTATAGTCTTGTCTAACTGAATTTAAGAAATTAATTACAACTGTTTTCCATATAAAGTCTATGTTGTAGGACACCAATCGTCCACACTAACATAAACAGTCATTTTTACACACAGAATGTAAGAAGGGAGAAAAGTTCATGTAAAGGCACAGAACAGCCATTACACTACAGCTAAAGCCTTAGACTCATCAAAACAGTCAACTTTCAAGAATGCACCCAGTATCTACTTCATCTAACAATTTATTTCTGCTGTGGTTCAATTTATGGAAGTTTTATCACAATAGGTCTCTGCACCAACTATCCCAAAGCTCTCACATACACTTACAAAGACATGGTTTTACATAGAAGTACAGAAGGTTTTGTTTTACCTGTTTACAGGTGGTCATAGTGCTGAAATATTATCATATTTTTCAATGAATTTTCAAAATAATTTTTATTATAGTAGTGGTAATCAGCTACAACAAATGTTCAAGCTGATATTCACCAAATATATCACGCATTGTATGTAACCAGAGCACTACATAGCATAGCCCCATCGGCGCTCAGTGAGTGCCAGACCATACCGCAGTGGGGAAATACTATCAAAACCCCTGCATTTGCACAGGAATTTGACAGGAAATGACTAGCTGTAAGATTGGGCCTCTAATAGCCACAGCCCAGAGAGCTCTGCTCCCTTTCTCTCCCTGATAGAAATACTGCTCTGCTGCTTAAACTGTGCAGAGAGAGCTTCCTTAGGTGGCACAAATTGGTTGAAATTTTGCTTTCCAAGGGAACTATTTAAATTTACATAACTGAATGATTGCTCAACAGTACAAAACACTTTGACCACCACAGAAGTGAGTTGTTCAATTCCAGTCCATAGTAAACAAAATGCTGCTTAGAGTTAAGCATTTTAAGTCCTTGTCTAAGTTTGGCCTGACCACAACTAGAAGATGCTTTTCCTTTGGATGGCAGAGCTGATACTGGATAGAGAGACAAACCCTTCTGCCTCCTCTAGTTGCAGCACTCCCTGGGTACCCCTGGAGACTGGGCTGTGCCACAGTGCTGAATCACAGGGAGGTTCAGCAGAAGGGCTGATTTTGTGATAATGGTATGGTCAGAGGCTCCTCCTGGCCAGCACTTTATGAGAGGCAGCTTCCTGATGCAAAGGCAGGCATGCAGGCCTATCAGGAGAGGCTCACAGAAGCATTGCACATTAGGAGTTGGAGGGGACCTCAAAAGATCTAGTCCAACCCCCCTGCCAGATCAGGATCACCCAGACTAAATCCCACAGGAACACATCCAGGTGGGTTTTGAATGTCTCCAGAGAAGGAGACTCCACAGCCTCTCTGAGCAGCCTGTGCCAGTGCTCCCAGTGAAAAAGTTCCTCCTTACATTTACATGGAACTTCCCCTGCTCCAGCTTGCACCCGTTGCCTCTTTTCCTATTGCTGGCCATCGTTGAGAAGAGCCTGGCTCTGTCCTCCAGACTCAGGAGGCTCCTTCTCTTCTTGATGAAAATGCGTCTGCACACACACACACACTCACACACACATACAGATGGTCACACACACAGGGATCATATGTTCACTGCTGTTACACTGCTGCCACAGACCTGGTATCTGGGTGGACTTAACCTCAGCCATAACAACTAGAAGAACTCTGCACAGCATTTTTATAAAAAACAAGTCCTTTCCATTTCTTAAACAGCTATTTTTTCACTTGCCTAAACTTAGCTTTTGTGTCACAAGAAATCCCCTACACCAAGCAACCAGATGCCTTTTCATTCTGATCTCAAATCTGCCAGTCTTCAAGTCTTTAATTCCCAATGTTGAAAACATTATTGCATAAATAATTTGCAGCATCCTACTGAAATTGGGACAGGCAGACATGAAGCGTCATGATCAGACGATCTGAAAGTCTGAGCAATTTCAAAGGTTCATCTGTTCCTGAGCTGGACCCCATACTAATAACAGCAGTTAGTAGCTCCATACAGAATACATCAGCACTTAGTAAGCATTCAGTTGAGCTATGGTGCAAAGTCTACAATATCATTAGTTGCAGGCTTCACATTATCAAATTCAGTCTTAGGAAAGTGAAGTTGAGCTCCTAAAATATACAGACACTATTGAATTAAAAACCTAATTCCCCGAGCACCCTTGGTTTCCCATTGATTTTTTTTATTGTTGCTGCTCCACAGTACCTAAGAGAGTATCAGTATAACCTGCAGCTTGTTTCAGGGAAAACAGGAAACATTTGGTTTCATAAGGCCAAAGAACACCTATTAAAAAAAATAAATTAAAAGCTAGCTTAGACTGACCTCTGCCATTCTGCTCCTCAACACAGCCTCCATGAAGCATTTAGAGGAAAATTTTTGGAAGTACCAACCGTATATGTGTAACTTCATATTCAGAACATGACTGTCTGCCATTGTTATTACTTATTGACTTTACCATCCTGCTAATTAATAATATCAAGGAATGTATCTCCTACCTAAGAATATCTTAGGTTCCCTCCAGTCATGAAAAAGCATATATTCAACTTAAGTTAGTTCACACAAAAATGCCAAGTTTGGTTATTCTTCTGAGTGCAAGAGCTAATATATGGGCTGCAAGTCAAGAAGCAAAGTTTTACTTCTATACCTGCATTTGGCTTGCTATGATGCTTTGGACAAGTCATACCTCTCCCTACATGTCTGTTTCCTTTCACTCATCATGTCAACCTAAATGGTTCTTGAGGTAGGAAATATTTCTTCCAAGGCCTTGGGCATTTGTGGAAGATTTTAATAGGGCAGTCAAACTACAAAGGCCTGTAATGGGCATGCAGTCATAAAGACATTCATATCACAGAATCACAGAATGGTAGAGGTTAAAAGGGACCTCTAGAGATATCTACTCTCAACTCCCTTGCCAAAACAGCATCACCCTGAGTGGTTTGCACAGGATCACACCCAGGTGGATTTTGAATGTCTCCAGAGAAGGAGACTCCACAACCTCTCTGGAAAGCCTGTTCCCAGTGCTCCGTCACCCTCACAGCAAAGAAACTTTCCCTAATATTTGTACAGAACTTCCTATGTTCCAGTATGTGTCTGTTGCCCGTTTTCCTGTTGCTGGGAACTACTGAAAAGAGTCTGGAACATCCTCTTGACATCCACCTTTTACATACTATAAGCACTGGCAAGAACTCTTTTCAATTTTCTCCAGGCTAAACAGACCCAAGTCTGGCAGCCTTTCCTTATAAGAGAGGTGTTACGGTCCCATAATCATCTTTGTAGCCACATGCCAAGCAACCAGACACCTTTACCTACAGTTCCACTGGACTGGCTCTCTATGGGGAGCCCAAAAACTGGAGCACAGGACTCCAGGTGTGGCCTCATAAGGGCAGAGGAGGAGGAGAACCTCCCTTGACCTCCTGACCACACTCTTCCTAATGCAACCCAAGACACCACTGGCCTCCTTGGCCACGAGGGCACACTGCTGGCTCATGGAGACCTCTGTAGGTCCTTCTCTGCAGAGCTGATTCCCACCATGGAAATCCCTAACCTGTTCTGGTGACTGGTGCTATTCCTCCCTATGTGCAGGACCCTACACTTGCCTTTGTTGAACTTCATTAGTTTCCTCTCCATTCAACTCTGTAACCTATCCAGGTATTGATGAATGGCAGCAAAAATTTTTGGTGTACTGGCCACTCCTCACAGTTTTGTATCATCAGCAAACTTGCTGAGGGTACACTCTGTCCCCTTGTCCCTGTCATTGATGAATATGTTGAAGAAGACTGGACCCAGTACTAACCCTTGGGGCACACCACTGGCTATAGGCCTCCAATTAGAATCTGCACCACTTATCATCACCTTCTGAGCTCTGTCAGTCAATTCTCAATCCACCCCACTGTCCCCTCACCTAACTGACACCCATACTGTCCCCTCACCTAACTGACACTAAGCTTAGGGCTTACCTGTGAAGATGTTATGGGGAGTAGTGTGAAAAACCTTGATGAATACTGCAGGGGTGGCTTCNAATCCTGCAGGGGTGTCTTCTGCAAGAAGCTGCTATAAGCTTCCCCTGTGTCCAATGGAGCCAATGCCAGCCCCCTCCAAGACAGACTCACTGCTGACCAAGGAAAAGCCTATCACCAACAGTGGCAGCAATTCTGTGATAATATATTTCAGAAGGAGAAAAAAACCCAGTGACAGGTTGGGGTTTTTTGCAGTACAGAGGAGTGAGAAGATGTGAAAAACTTTGCCTACTCCAATGTCAGCAGAGAAGGGTGGGGAGGAGGTGCTCCAGGTGTCAGAGGAGACATTCTTCTGCAGGCTGTGCCCCTGCAGCCCATGGAAGATGATGGGGACTGGAGATTTTACCTGCAGCCTGTGGAAGACCCCACAATGGAGCAGGTGGAAGCACCTGAAGGAGGCTATGACTCAGTGGGAAGCCTGCACCAGAACAAACACCTGGAAGGACCTACAGCCCATGGAGACAGGAGTCCACACCAGAGCAGGTT